>JAWHQI010000174.1:1200000-1617500 GCA_033032865.1 Dactylorhiza incarnata
TCTAAGTCTAGTTTGGAGTTAATTTCTTTTGTTGTTGAACATTTGGCGTTTGTGCTTGTAGTGGATATTAATCTTGTCTTGCTATTAGTGTCGCCCTCTGTATAACTTGCAGGGTTTATTCGGTGTGTGCTTAAAATTATTTGCAACTCGTTCGTTTGTGAATCATGTCAGCTTCATTAAATTAAAATTGTGAACGTTCATGCTCTGCTTGTTTCTTTATGTTGAGAATGAGAATGAGAAATAGAAATTGGAAGGTGCAATATATTCATCCTCAAATGGGTGCATTTATAGGATTACAACATAACACAACACACCGATAGGCGGTGTGGGACTAAACACCAAGCATATTAAATACATAAATATTACATACTTCAACACTCCCCCTCAAGCAGGAGGTGAAACCTTCAGCTTGAACACAACTTAAAAGGACAGGTAAATAGTGGTTGACAATGTGGGACAAAACAACAGCCACCGAGGCCCAACCGCGTGTCAGCGGGGATACTTCAACCGGGCATAAGCCACACGACGTTGGTCCACAAACCGACCATGAGCACACTGGATGCTCCCAGAGCTGAAACCAGGTCAACCAACAAAGGCCAAACCACACCTACCTAACATAGAAGAAAAAGATGGGGAGACACACGAACAACATACGAAATCGACCTGGGGGCCATGTGTGACTAAGGCAGGAGTCGGGAAAAGAGGCATCCGAGTCGCCGTTATCACAAACACTCCCCCTCACGTGGAACACGTGCATGAAGGCATAGACTCGCATGGAGACACAGACGAAGACAATCAGAACAACACAAAAAAACAAACAACTAAGGATAACGGTTGCCGGCAAGACCATGATCCGAGATGCAGCAAGCAAAGCACAAGCCAGCTGCGAGCAGAAGGCTCAAGCGGCTGCGAGCAGAGTGCTCAAGCAGCAGCGAGCAAGAAAAGGCTCAAGCAACGGGCGAGTGAGAAGGGAGGAAGAGAAGAGCTCGGCACCCAGAGAGCAGCAGCACGGGAAACCATCGTCCACAAACCAACTAGAAGACTCTACTAAGACAACAACACAACCCACAAAAAAAAATTACAACAACACTTTTTTTAAAAAAAATGGAGAGGGCACGGCATAGCAGCAGCGGCACAGCAGCCCAATAGGAGAGGGGGGGCAGCAGCGGCAGCGGCACAGGGCGGCGCAGATGTCCAGCAGGAGAGGGGCAGCAGCGGCATGACAGCAGGGAGGAGAAGCTGCCGGAGAAGAAGCGCAGCAGCAGAGCAGAAGAGCAGCCGGAGAAGAAGAGATCGGCAGAGGAGAAGCTGCGGGAGGAAGAGTCGTCGATGGAGGCAGCAGTCGACGGGAGTGTTGTCGATGAAGGCAGTAGCAGTCGTCGACGGGAGAGGCAGAGGAAGGCCGGCAGTCGAGGAAGGCCAGCAGTCGACGGGATCGCCAGTAGCAGTCGTCGAGGGCAGAGGCGTCGTCGACTTCGACGGGAGGAGCAGGCATCGAGGACGACGGGAGATCTGGAGTCGTTTTTGACAAGAGATGACCCCGCTCCCGTCTTTAGAATCAAGAGACGATCCCATTAACGGGAGCGAGGGGGAGAGGGAGCCGTCGAAGCCCTAGCAGCGAGCCGGAAGCGGAAGGAAGGGTCAGGCTAGGTCGCGGGATGAGAGGAAATAATTATTTTAGGCTTTCAGATCGAAAAACGCTCTGATACCATGTTGAGAATGAGAATGAGAAATAGAAATTGGAAGGTGCAATATATTCATCCTCAAAGGGGTACATTTATAGGATTACAACATAACACAACACACCGATAGGCGGTGTGGGACTAAACACCAAGCATATTAAATACCTAAATATTACATACTTCAACACTTTATAATAATTAATTATTGTTGCTGATTTTTGAACGGACCGTCTTGCATCATTCGCATCTTGGCTTGCACTTAGTGTGTCCATTCTCAAGGTCTACCACTGCATCAGTGTGAAAGGCACATTAATTGAATGAGCAATTGCGAACTTCTGTCAAATGCTTGGGTATTTAGTGTGTCCAACGTCTGGTGAAGAGAATCCTAGATCTACCAAGGGGGTTCCTTGTGCAAGATTTTTTTTTATATTTTATACTTATTGTTGAAATAGCCCATGTATTTGACCCATTTGGTGGCCCATTTACTCCTCTTCTTTATCTCTTTAGTCCCACATTGTATATAGGATTTCTCTCTCTCATCTCTCTCCTATAAATATGTACTCTCCTTTTTGTATACTAAGTGAATATACAAAGAAGCTTAAGCATTCTCAACATGGTATTAGAGCTAGCGGTCTCTCCCGTCTTCTGACCGCCCGCCTCAATTTTCTCGACCGCATCCTGTGCGATCTATCTCTCTTCAAAGATCGCAGCCTCTGCGGTCTATCTCTTCCAAGACCGCAGCAAGCACCCCGCTCCACTGCAAGGTCCCCCCCCCCCCCGCCCATCGTCTGCTCTTCGTCGCTTTTTATAAGCTTCGCAGCCTGTGGGGCCCTCCGCTGATCTCACAGCCCGCACCGTCTGCTCTCCCCGCTCTGCCGAGCTCTCCCATTTTCGCTGCCAACCTCCCTGTTGTTCTCGCAGACCGACGGGCTCTCTCACCATAGCGGTCTCCTCAGTCCGAAGCTTCCTCTAGTCGCGACCCTAAACCCTGGTAATGGTGGTTGTAATTTTTCCCTGGCGTGGGGAAATTCCTTGTCGGGTAATGATATGGGAAGTCTCTCAGAGAGAGACTCAATGAAATTGATATGTTTGTGAAGATGTATATTACTTGCACCTAGACAAAAAAGACCAAATGAAGCTTTAAGTGTTCCTTGGGATTGGCTTCGGGACTTTCCTGCACAGCTTAGGTGGAGGCTAAAGTACCCCCCCCCCCCCCCCCGAAGAGGAGGAAACTATGAAGCACCGGTACGGGTACGGGTACCGGGTACGCTACGTATCTGGTACGTCGGTACGGGGAAATATAAAAAAACAAAGATACTGGTACGTTTGGGGTATGACATAATTAAAACTTCCTTATATAAATAGGCGCGCAGTATATAGTAAAAAAATAAAAATACCAATTTGCAACACCTAACCCTTAAATATATAGTAAAACAATGAAATAATAAAATTTAAATCAAATTCTCTATAGTTTTAACGAAAAAAGATACTTAAATCTGAAACATATTTTGCTACTACAATAAATAAACACCGTTAGTTGTATTAATGAGTCACAATTTTTTCTTTTCTAAATGACACGCAGAAGTCTTGTTTACTTTAAAAAAGCATACTCTTATCACAATAAGCAGAACGGTCTGCCAAGTCCAAGTATATCTACAGACTAGAGTAACAGGTGTACCGCAAGTGCCGGGTACGTACCGATACCAGATACGTATCCGGTACGGGTACATGGTCCTCGAGGATGTATCAGTGCTTCATAGGGAGGAATCCATCGACGAGATACCAATTTGGAAGAGCTAGAACTCTAACCTTGTGTTAGAAGCTAGGATTCAAGGAACTGCCTCAAGTAGACAGTTTTAATGGGGTGTAGGCATGTAGCCGTGTAGGCCTCCCAAAAGGTAACTACTGAGACGTGCAAAGGTTTTCTCGGGTTGAACGGATATCGACCCTTGAATGAAAGGGCATAAGGAAGCCTGACTACAAGACCCACATGTCGAAAGAGGACGAAATTTGGCCTTATTAATTTGATAGTACCATGTGGAAGGGTGTCGTCCAGTCAACGGATATAAGTTACTCTCTTGGGATAATGAGTTGATCTTCAAGAAGAGCTCGCATTGACCGGAAGGTTTGACACCTCGATGTCAGCACTTTTTACCCTCCTAAGATGTATGTTCCAAGGATTGGATTGTTCGCACATTGAAGTAACAAAATTTTCAAGTTAGAAGTTGACTCCATAGCGCGAGTCCAATGTTTTCTTCTCTTCATTGAAAGACTGATATCCTGCAAGGGTTTCTTACCACTTGAACATTTATGAACGATAACTTCATTAGATTGAGAGGACTCAAGTTTGCATGTAGTGATACCAGTCCATTGATGAAGTGGTTTGTGTAGAATGAGGGTGACATGCATAAGTGCTATAAGGGGAGTAGACAATGAAATTGCATGAGATGCAAACAACAAAAAGTGTGAAAATGTGTCTGTATACAAAATCAAGTGTTGAAGTTGCATATTCATGAAAAAAAAAAGACAAGTTACTGTGTAAAAGTGTAGGCGATGATGTTGGTTGAGTAAAAACTGTGTAAAATACAGGAAAAACCTTCGGCTAAGGGGAAATGAGGCTACATTAATGTATGCAAGCAACAAAAGAGTGGCAAAGCTATTGAAGAGATGTCGATGACATATCATGAGTGAGCGACAAGTCTGTATATCTTGCTGCAAGTCATTTAAAAAATGAGCAACAAAGTTGCATATAGTAGTGCATAAGATGATGTTGGCTAAAAATATGAAGTTGTATGAAGTGGCACAAGAGTCAAAGCTGACTAAGAAGTTGGTAAAAAAAGTTGCATATAATGGTGCAAGCAAGTCACTGGTTGAGGAGGGAGTGACGAAAGTGCATATAATGTACAAGCAACAGAGGCTGACCAAAGGGGGTAATGAAGTATTACGAGTTGCAAGGGAATAAAGTTGTTTAAGAAGCGCGCGACGGAGTCGCATGTAGTACTCTGCACGTGATGATGTCTGTTGAGGAGCTAATGACAGATGCATGAATATGCATAGGTGACGACACCAACAGAGAAGCGGGAGATGAATCTAAATAAAGATATATGGACAATGAGCTCACATCTTCAATGTCCTCTATAGGAGAATGATGGAGTAGGCTGGGGTCATACCTACCATTATTGCTCTCTTGGAAGCACCGGGTAAAAAGTAAGTTGGCATTACACCATAGTTTTATATGGAGGAATAGTTGGTGTAGTCTAGCTTCCAGAAGCCAATCAATGATTAATGCAATGGAAGAGGATCAACTCCTGTTGAAGAGAAGAGATTCTATCCTTGTAAATTTCAAGGGGTGAAAAGTGCTTGTACAAAAATGTGCATCGATTGGTGTAGTATAAGTGTGTCAAATGAGGCTAATGGGATGTCCTTCCCATAGAGAAAGTAAAATTGTTGCATGTCAAAGACGTGTACTACTCACAAGTAGCTAAAACAAAATCAATAAGTCTTGTCCTCGAGCCCCCCTTACACTCATGTTAGTGACTTAGCATTGAAGGTGACTAGTTGTTGGGACCAATTTGATAAGCCTCCATTAGAGATTCAAGATTCGAGAAATAGATAAAAAATTATTGTGTTATTCCCATAGGAAGTACTTATAAATGTTACGCTGAATAGTGCTTTAGAACCATGGTGAATAAGCTGTATAGATAATCTATAAAACCTTCGAGATTCATGCGCCACAAAATATCCCATGATTGATGACAATAAGATCATACAGTTAAGTAGAGAATCATCTCATCTCACTTTGAGATTTGTGTTGGATTGGATCATCATGTCTCTAAAATAATTGAGAGAAAATAATGGCCCATATATTGGTGAGAACATGGATCTAAATCGAATGAATAAATCTACACTCGATGGATTTTAGATTGGTGCAAGCAACAACATTCCTGATGGTGATTAAGGATTCCAATGCAATACGTCAAATATCAACACGAGTTTGGAGGTAGAGTGTTGTGGTCCAATGCTTGAGTGAGGCATGATGGCAATCTGAATCGCATGGCAATAACTAAATCAAAACAATGTGATTAGTGACAATGATATGTTCTTCATCAATGTTGATCGGTGAGGGATCAACATAGATATTGGTGTGACCAAATAGAATGAGCTTAAAGGATTCTCACATTGTACTAATGACATTGCACAAAAGTAATTTGTGCATAAAACAAGGTATCCTCGATCGAACAATCATACTTTGGAGTTGTTCTTAGAATTAGTTCTACTTGGAAACAAGTCACAAGTCAACACAACTTAATACTAGTTAATTTTGAAGATTAAAGAGTCTCTAATAGGAATAAAACTACAAAAGAATACCTGCAAGGTAGATGCATTCATTGTCCCATTATGAATTTTCTTTAGAAACAACACCTTTCGAGCTTGAAATGCAAGAGAATATTGTTCTCCCACCATATTTTTCACAGCATTAAGTCCATCTGATGGCATAATCTTTCCTATAGATGGATCAATTGGATTTTTGGCCAAACATTTCATCCAATTCAGCATGTCAACTAGCTGCTGCCTCTTTCTCTTAAGAGAAGAGAAACTCACATTCGGCAATGTTGGCACAGAAGTACTAGAACCGTTCGTCCTATCGCATTCAGCATTGTCAAAAATCAACATTTGCTCCTTCTCACTTGGTGGCGTCAACAACCGAACCCTCTTTGAAGGTGGCGACAGTGTGAAGTCCGCACCATTCGTCTTCTTTTGTTTCATGATCTCCTGAAAAAGGCTTCTGGCTTCCGACTCTGAATCACTCACTAAGACTCCCAGATTCTGCGCAGAAGCCCTCCGCAAACAACACTCTAAAGTGTTGAGATACTTGGCATAAACCAGCTTCAATGGACACCCAAGACCCGAATCCAATCCAATTCTTTCGGCTACTGTAGCCCAAGACTTCGTGTCCGTCACGGAGTCGTATCCGCCGCACTCAGAAACAAGGCGGTAGAGTTTGTACAAATCCAACGGCCTCCCAATGCAGAGCATAGCCGGAAACGGCGGGATCTGCGGCATGCCGTGGAGCTCCTTCAAGAAAACTGAGAGAATATGCTCGAAGCCTGAGTCTCCGGAGTTGTGATCGAGACCAGAACAGAAGCCCACGCTTTGAAGCTTGCGGAGGATGTGGAGGACGTCGAGAGAAGAGGAGCCGTCCGCCGGGACCAACCGTCCTTCCATTGGAAGGGGCATGTGTTAGCTTTTCGAAAGAAGCCGCGCCATGCGGCTGAGAATTGCGTTAAAGGGGATTAATTGCGATGACACCCGACTCTTCCCGTCGGAAAGGGGAGGGCAAAAGCCCGCCCCCGGCGACCTCGCAGGAGTCTGCTCTTTCTTCTGGACAAGAATTAGTGAGGAAGAGAGGATGCTATATATTGCGGAGCTTTCGCAGGTTAGCGATTTCCAGGTTGCAAAATATCTTTTTGGAGACCTTTGACGCAAAATGGGAGAGAAGCGGTGGCTCGGTTCTTCTCCGCGCCAACACGACTCTTCTAAGAATGAATGGGAAGAATGAAGGATCAATATGCAAGAAACCCTATTCTCCGATAATATCTCTCGAATATATGTATAGTTTTTATTAGGGGGAGGAATGAATGATTGGGAAGAATCAATGTGGGACAAACCCTATTCTCCGATAATATCTCTCGAGCAATGTTAATACCACCCATCTACTGGCTAGTAGCCCCCACCCCCCCAAAAAAAAAAATTTAATACTTTGGTTGTATAGTAGCGCTCCTCGTCCTAACCATAATCTTGAGGGTGAGATCTAGGGTTTTGGGCCACCTCCCCTTGCGTTATTGGCAGCAGCATGGAGGAGCATTGTGAAGCGGTGACAGGAATCCATGCCTACGTTCGTGAATTCGACGTCTGGGACTCGTCTCAGAACATCCCCCATTCCTCTCTCGATAGGCTTCGCGACACTATGCCAGTGCTTGACACTGACTTCACACAACTCTGGGAGGAAAAACCCTGTCGTCGACTGGCCATCGTGGCCGACTCATCGACGACTCCCATTTTTTGGTGGCCAGTTCCCATCCAGTTCCTAGCCGACGAAGACTCTACCACTGCGAGTACGATTTGTGATTGCTTGATCCCAATGGTTTCTTTGGTTAATGTTTGCAATTTGCGATTGCTTAAATACAATAACGACATAATAACCAAATAATGAGAAGAGAGAATCATTGGTTTCTTTGGTTAATGTTTGCCAGGGATTAGATTCAACCTTTTGTGGTTTTAAAAAGGGTGATGTTATATATAGATCGTGTTTGGCTATATACAAACCAATTTTTATGAGTTATTACGCGACTTTTAAAAATATGTCTTGTACATGCATTTTTAGGAAAAGTGTTCAACACGAAAATTGTAGATCTCGTCGAGATCTACAACTTTTGTGTTGAACATTTTTTCTAAAAATGCATGGATAAGGCGTATTTTCAAAAATTCGTCAAATATTCGCTATAGTTACGATCTGGGCGGCGTAGCGTGCATTTTTAGGAAAAGTGTTCAACACAAAAGTTGTAGATCTCGACGAGATCTACAATTTTCGTGTTGAACACTTTTCCTAAAAATGTATGTACAAGGCGTATTTTTAAAAGGCGCGTAATAACTCATAAAAATTGGTTTGTATATAGCCAAACATGGTCTATGTATAACATCACCCTTTAAAAATGGGAATTTTTTTTGTTTTTGTTTTTTTTGGATGGTATGTTAATAGTTTCATGGTGTGGATATATAATTTTATAGGGTGCTATTATAAAATGACGAACAATAGCGACTTCATGGATGCTAGTAACATTGCTCTATCTCTCGAATATGTATAGTTTTTATTAGGTGGTATTATTTGGATCAAATTTGGCATTATTAAATTGTGGCTCTGTTTGGCATGATTTTTTGTTGAGTTTGGACAAACACCCTCATCATAGAATGCATGTTTGACAAGACAATGATTATGACTGCCACCAAAAAAAAGAAAATTAGTTTTGAACATTGATATGCACCCACGATGTTATAAGGAGCTCTGAGGGGTGCGATTAACGGAAACCCTGCCATGAAAAAATGGAGTCAAGTCAAAGCCCATGACAATGGAAGTGGGGAAGAAATCGCCACAGCCATCGCTCGTCGGAGCCCGCTTATGTGACAGCGAGGCCGCACCCCGCCATCGTCGGCGCGCCTAAAGTCGCGTAGCCGCACCCCATTAAGGGGGTGCGGCTAAGCCCCCCCCCCCCCCCCCCCCCCCCCCCCCGCTAAGGGGGTGTGGTCCGACCGCACTCCGCATAGTGGGAGCGGCCGAACCCGCACCCCCCTTAGTGGGGTGCGGTCGAAAGCGCACTCCACTTAGTGGGGTGTCCAAGGCTATAAAAGGAACTCAGTTCCTTCTTTTCAAGATACCTTGCCTTTCACGCCCGAGAGAGCTTCTTTGAAGATTTCCTTGGAATTCTCCTTCGGCGCTTGAAGATCTCCTTCGATCTTCTTCGAATCTTCGAAGAACTCTTTCGAGCCTTCGAAGGTCTCGTTCGTGCCTTTAACGATTTTCCTTCGCTTCGGAAGATAATTTTCAAAGCGGGTTGGGAATGTTAGAATGGTGCTCGAAGCATCCGGGTGAGTGTCTAGTTTGGAACACTCTACTCGTTGCCACTAGCAGGGTATTTATAGGCAAACCCTAATTCCCCGGCGGGTGCGTGGATCCCTAACGGGTCCTAACCTACCGCTAAGTTTCCGTTAACCCGATAGTTCAATATACCTCAATATTCTCCTCCTATATTGTAAATATCGGGGTCACATCACAGATTACCTTAAACAAGAGTTAATAACGACAAACATGAGTTTTCCAGAAACATAAATATGAGTTATAGAATACACAATATCTAAACTCAAACACAAGGCTCCAAACAAGAAACACTAAGCAAAGCTGAAAAAAACTCAAAGAACAGATAAATGAATTGTGATCTATGCAAACAATAGATCATCATCATCTGGGTCGAAATCAACTTTCTCTCCTTCAATCTCCATGTGATCTGCAAACAGACACAATAAGAATGTCATAAGACAAATCTCTATGAATTCTAACGTTTGCAAATCAGGAGTAAAGTGAATAGTTCTAGCAGTAAAAGAACGTAATACTCTAACCAGGAAGAAAAGAATCACATATCAGCATCTCTATCCAATTTACACAAAATTAGACAATTGATTTCAAAGAATCAAACCGTGTTCTTTCAATTATTAAGATTATTAACAAACGTTTCACAATTGTATTATATCATTAAGTTTGGAATGATACAACAAGCTGTGACCAATATATCATCAAATTTGGAATGATATAAGTAATGATCATAATATCAGGACGCATATCAGCAAGTTCAGTATTCGTTTTTGGAATGATACCCAAATCAGCCGTTGAATTAAAAATAATTGCGTAAGTCATCAAGTTTGGAATGACTGGCAACTATCCATCTCTGGCTTTCATCAGATAGCATTTGGAATACTTCTGTGTGCTCACTCTAGATGCTCGAATGTAAGCAGACTACGGTTCGAAGATTTAAAACATAAGGAGGGTATTAAGTCGTACTAAATGAACCTTAATCTCATCTCCCCCGATGTTTTATGTGTTAGAACCTTACATAAGCCCTTGGTAAGGACATCTGCTACATTATCCTTCGATCTCACATCCAATAGGGAGATTATCCCCTGACTGGTGAGATGGGTTAACCAGGCCTGTTTCATCCTTAGTTGTCTTCGCTTCCCATTGAACAACGTATTTGTTGCAATGGTCTTTGTGGCTTGATTGTCACAATATAGCGAAATAGAGTTCATTTTTAGACTCATCATTGGAATGTCGATAATCAGATCTCTTATCCACTCAGCTTCTTCTCCTGCTGAAGCGAGGGCGTAGAGTTCCGATTCCATAGAGGAAAGTGCAATGCACGTCTGCCTCTTTGACTTCCAAGCTACTGCTGCTCCTCCTAGGGTAAATACAAAACCGCTAGTGGATTTACTGTCAGCAATTTCTGAACACCAGGAGGCGTCAGAATACCCCTCAAGTACAGGAGGATGCGTGACCATGTTGGCAGCAAAGGACTACTTGCTAATAGTCTCCCTAGCGTGTCTAGTCCCGTTCTCATCCTCAATGCAAATGAAGCGCTTGAGGTCTTTAAGACTGACCTGCGTTTTCTTCTGATACATCTCCGTTTTAAAGGAGTACCACGCCGACGGGAGCTTGAAGATAATAGCTCCTGCAACAAATCCATCTGGCAGTGGGATGTTCTCACTGTTCAGCTTGTCCACCAGATTCTCAAAATCCGCGACCTGTGGAAGGATTTCCCTTTCCTCAGTGAAGGTGAAAGCCATAAACTTGTCCACGAGGTGCGTCTTGGACATATTTTCCTCTTCCTTGAACTGCTCCTCCAGAGCATCCCAGATTTCTTTGGCGGTCTTCATTTTGCTGTACGTCTTAGCAAGCTTGTTGGAAAGGCAGTTCAACAAGTAGTCGCGACAGAAATCTTCATCGACCACCCACTGGGTCTCTCCAGCTGTCCCAAAAACCTCAGCACGTACAGTCTGAATGGTGTAGAACACGTTCAGGTACTTCATGTCAAACTGAGTGTTCCTCTTCCAAGCACAGAACTCAGAATTGGAGAATTTCTCCAATTTTATCATCGGAACAGGAGTAGAGTCCTTCGACATTGTGTGTCTCTTGCCAAATACGTGAATTTCACTAGCAAACGAATTACGAGCAGAAAACTAGAAAGAGAGCACCTGAGATGCGTAGAGTCGAGAAAATCTTCGGATCCAATCCATAACAGACTGCTCCTCAGTGGTCTTGGCTCAATCTGGAGTTGACAGAGACGACACCCACGGAGGCACAGAGCGACCTCTAACAAGAGGCGCTAGCGCCGTCGCTAACCACTAGCGCCGGCGCTAACCACTAGCGCATGGCGGTAGCGGAGGCTAACGCTAATGCGCGCGGAAGCGCTTCCTCTTCGTCAATGAGATGCGGCGGCTCTGGCCGGATCGGCTTTGCAGCGGCAGAGGCGACACTACACGGCAAAGGCTCTTCTGGACAGGAAAACCAGACCTCCGCTGTCAAGCATCGACAGCACGACGACGTCGGCAGAAGAGGAGTCAGGCTCTGGATCTTACTGCAGCGGCGACGGCGGCAGAGACGATGGGTGACGGGTCCTTCAGTCGCGGCAACGTCGTCGGCTGCAGATCAGCCTTTGGATCTCGCCAAGAACAGAAAAAAAATGCAGGAATCCGAGAAGATGACTGCGGCTGAACTCCTCTATCCGTCTGGAGTTGCGATCAGGAAGAACAGAAGATTGCGGCGGAAGAAATCCTCCTTCAGATTCTCACGAACAACGATCGGCGAGGAAGACGTGAACGGCTTAGGGCACAACGACGAGGCCTCGCGAACAGGGATCGACGATCTCCTTCTTCTCACTCGGAAACTAGAGAGCGGGGAGAGCGACGGGAGGCAGGCTTCTTCCTCCTTTGTAACGACGGAAAAACCGACGGCCTTCACTTCGATCGACGGGATCGGTAAGGGCGGTTACAGGAATTTTCAGTCACCTGCGATGAAGAAACGCTAGAGGAGAAGGGCGGTTACGGGAAAACGAGACAATCTTCGAGAATGTTAGAATGGTGCTCGAAGCATTCGAGTGAGTGTCTAGTTTGGAACACTCTACTCGTTGCCCCTAGCAGGGTATTTATAGGCAAACCCTAATTCCCCGGCGGGTGTGTGGATCCCTAACGGGTCCTAACCTACCGCTAAGTATCCGTTAACCCGATAGTTCAATATACCTCAACAGGGAATCCTTCAAGCTACGAAGTGCGATTCAAAAATCTCACTTGCGTTCTCAAAAAAGTACTTAGTCTCTAGAGAGGTGGTCTGCACCCTCGAAGTTCTCTCTCTACCATTGTAACGAGCAGCGACCTGTCGCGCTCGAGTTATCAGTTTTCAATTGTAACAAATAAACTAGAAAATAGTGGAATTTGGTCGGCACAACTCTGACCGCGTGATTTTTCACCATTTCTAAGTTTTTCACGATAAAAGTCATTTTGTCATTTAGTAACTCTCTCATTGACTGTTTGCGCGCTCGCTCGTGAGCTAAGATGGTTCAATTCGACCGGTCTACCAGAGCGTCGAGTGACCCGCAACATGTCTATTTGTTTCAGTGGTGACAGATGAAGTGGTGGGAATCAGAGTGTTAACAATACAGTCGTACGATCTGATATTTTACGACGGAGTTGTTTTCGCGGAATACTGTAGTATTTTAAAAATACTATCAGTATTATCAGTATTTTGATCAATCATGTTGTTTTTGCAGGAACCAACTGTTTGATATGCGCGAGCACCGTGATCCAAGTAGTCAAAATCGAACACTGAGTTGCTAGGCCGGTTCCAAGTAGTTGGGCCTCTTCAGGCCTGTTCCTACTAATTGGGCCTACAGCCTTCATGCATTCTGAAGCTTATCGACACTGTTGGTAAAGGATATGAAATTATTATTATTATATTATTATTATTTTATTATTGTTATATTATTATTATATTATTATAGGAAGAGACGATCAGCAATGGAGGTCTCGCATCCATTTCTTATATATTGGAGGAGACGTGGCCTCCGCTCATCCGTTCGTTGGTATTTGCATTTTAAATTTAGGTACATTTAATAGGGCACCCAGTAATTTCTCGTTACTAAAATAAATGCCTCATGCATCTTCATATTAATCCTCACCTTCAATTATAAAAATGGCTCTGTATGATTATGCGTTTTGCTCCAAAAAGTTATCCGGTAATCTCTCGTTCCAACCATCACAGCTCCAAAATATCAATTTTGCCGTATTTAGATATCACAGCCACCTCCCTCAGGCTTTGTTTGGCGCGGTGTTTTGAGCACGGGGATCGCCTGTTTTTAATCATTCGCGCCAAACAGAAAAATCATGCCTAGCAGTGCGAATTGCCACCGCCCTCGAGTCGTGGAAAACCCACGATTTGGAGTCATGAAAAATATCGCGGGGGCAGTGATTCACGGAGACCCTGCGATTCACGAGCCTTCTCTTGTGATCCCTCCCTCAGCCGACCATCGAAAAAGCAGATAGATCTCTGGCGAGCCCTCTCCACCATTGCAAGATCTCCGGCGAGCCCTCTCCTACACAGATAGATCTCCTGCGAGCCCTCTCCAACACAAATAGAACTCCGACGCCCAGCGCGACAGTTCCCGGCCGGCCCCGGTGGGCTTCACCCACCCTCGGAGCTTCGCCCCTATTGCCCCACGCGACAGTACATGCCCGCCCCCGGCAGGCTTCCCCACTCCCGTTCGTGATATATTTTTAAAATACTAAATCTTATTTTTAAAATATGAAATCTTATTAATTAATTGTTCTGATAATATATTCCCCGCCCCGTTCGTGATATATTTTTAAAATACTAAATCTAATTTTTAAAATATGAATTCTTATTAATTAATTCTTCTGATAAAATATTAAGGTAATATATTCTTCTCATATACATTTATTTTTTTACAATTATTAAGGTAATATATTTATACAATTATTAAGGTAATATATTTATACAATTATTAAGGTGATATATTTATACAATTATTAAGGTGATATATTAAGGTAATATATTTATACAATTATTAAGGTGATATATTAAGGTAATATATTTATACAATTATTAAGGTGATATATTAAGGTAATATATTTATACAATTATTAAGGTGATATATTAAGGTAATATATTTATACAATTATTAAGGTGATATATTAAGGTAATATATTTATACAATTATTAATTAATTCTTCTGATATACATTTATTTTAAGGTAATATATAAAAACGTGGGCTTATACGTTATACTCACGATGGTCTATTGGATAAGATGCGGCGCTGCCAATTTGAAGGTCGGCAGTTCGAGTCCTAGTTAGCTCCCGCTTTTTTCTTTATCTTATACATAGTTCGCAAATTTAGTCTCACACCGTGAGTATAAAAGATGTTGGGGCGGCTCCGCTCAAAGTATTCTACGAATACAATATCAAGTATGGAATAAGTATTTATAGTACCTCCAGCGTAGAGCGATGCCCTAGGACGACACAGAACCTACAAGTCCTTATCGGGTCAGTCACGACACGTGCGGACATACACGAAATCCTCAACAATCTCCTCCTATGTCCGCCGTAGACCCGACTTCGATATAGGAGGTTAGTGCAATGTTCAAACACACATGAATCATTTACATTAGTGTCGCAAAACATGTTAAACAATATCAGACTAAAAGAAGATTTGTATGCGGGCATAAGAATATAATGAAATTCAAAGCAACATCACAATCTATAAGGATAAAACAGTAGCACATAATCCAGCACATCAAAGTGTCTACTAGTCACCACACATAATAGTCCAAAATAAACATGAAAGTAGGAAATAGCAACTCTAAGCAGAGATACAAGAAACCAAGAACATAATGAAAATAACACTCGATACTGTCATCGTCCTCAGATGTCCAGCAGGTCGTCCTTATCAGGATCCCAATCAGCAAATGCTCCTCCATCTGCACCATCTCCTGTAAATTTCAAACAAAGAATTTCATGTCAGAATGAATTCAAACATTTGAAAAATTACAAGTGTCTAGTTCTACAGTAAGAACTTAGTACTATGTGTTTAAGCAAGGAGAGCACCTACACAGGTTATTATGTTCCAGGTTTAGAATCCATTATCTGTTTCACAAGAGACGATATTATGGATTTCTACTATACTCAGCTATATTTGTGTTTCAGTTTGGAATGTCACAGTCACTGTTCCCCTCAAGTTAAACCAGATATCATCAGAATTTGGAATGACACTATTTAACAAGAGAAGAATCAAACCCAGTTAGATTGTGTTATCAAAATTTGGAATAACACTTTCTTCCCAAGTAAGAAAGAGAATCTAGGTTGAGTTATAAGCATTAGGATTGGAATGAAACAACTCACCAGATACCAGATCAGCAACTACGAGCATCAGCGAAACACAATACGCTACTAAATGACAAAGGAAAGTCTGAAAAGCATCAAAACATTAAACTAAGGTTGAGCTAAATCGCCTTTAGTCCCATTTCCCCCACTGTTTTGATCAATCGATCTTTAGGCATTCCTTTCGTCAGTGGATCAGCTAAGTTATCTTTCGATCGCACATCAATCAAAGTGATAACTCCTTGTTCCTTCAAATAATTCAACAGAGCATGTCTCAGTTGTACATGTCTCCTCTTAGTGTTGTAGAGAGCATTTTTAACGACTTGGACAGCTGCTTGATTATCACAATACAAGCTCAAAGAATTGACTTGTAATCTAGATAAGAGAACATCCAGAATTAAATTTCTGATCCAATCTGCCTCTTCACCAGCTGAAGCTAAGGCAAACAATTCTGCTTCCATAGATGACAAAGCTATGCAAGTCTGTCTTTTGGATTTCCAGGTTATAGCAGCTCCACTCAACGTGAATATGTATCCACTTGTGGACTTACTATTACTAATTTCTGAACACCATGAGGCATCAGAAAATCCATCAACTGTAGGAGGATGACCAGTATAGCACAAAGCATGATTTTTGGTTCCTTTCAGATATCTCATCAGTCTATCTAAGGCATTCCAATGCTCTTTGCTTGGATTACTGGTGAAACGACTCAGCATGCCCACAGAAAAAGCAATGTCTGGTCTCGTACAGCTTGTGGCATACATGAGACTACCGATTATTCTAGAATAATTTTCTTGATCAACACTGGTCCCGACATTCGGACTCAATTTGACATTATGATCAAATGGTGTCTCTACAGGCCTACAATCTTTATAACCCCAGGTAGAAAGTAGTTGCTCAACATAATGAGCTTGACTAAGGGTAAACCCACGCTTATCTTTACTAACTTTCATACCTAGAAGGGTAT
The DNA here is from genome assembly GCA_033032865.1 of Dactylorhiza incarnata. NCBI lineage: Eukaryota > Viridiplantae > Streptophyta > Magnoliopsida > Asparagales > Orchidaceae > Dactylorhiza > Dactylorhiza incarnata. The sequence continues at coordinate 1,216,644 of JAWHQI010000174.1, forward strand.
CTACAGGACCAAGGTCCTTCATATCAAATTCTTTTGCTAGAGTGGATTTTATATCACTCACTGCAGAAAGATCCGAACCCAAAATCAACATATCATCCACATAGAGACATATGATGACAGTCTTGTTTGACACAGACCGATGATAAAGGCATTTATCAGAATAGCTAGATTGAAATCCATAGCTCTTTACCACTTTGTCAAATTTTAGGTGTCACATCTTAGGCGCTTGCTTGAGCCCATAGATTGATTTATCTAGTTTGCACACCTTATTCTGTAAATCTTTCTGGACATAACCTTCAGGTTGTGCCATATAGATTTCTTCATTTAGCTCTCCATTCAAGAAGGCTGTCTTTACATCCATCTGATGGACTATGAAGTTCTCGATAGACGTTAAAGCTAGAAGAATTCTTATAGTTGACAGGTGACACACAGGTGAATAAACATCAAAGTAGTCTATTCCCCCTTGTTGCTTATATCCCTTAGCTACTAGACGTGCTTTGAATCTAGCTATTGTCCCGTCACTATTCATCATCTTCTTCAGTACCCACTTGCATCCAAGGACTTTAACACCTTTAGGTAGGTCAACTAGATGCCAAGTGTTGTTCTGCAGCAGCGAGTCCATTTCATCATCTATGGATTCTGCCCACATTAATGAATCTCTTGATCTCATTGCTTCCTGGTAGGAGAATGGATCATCCTCTAAGTGGTAGGTAACAAAGTTCTCACCAAAATCCTTAGGGATTCTCTCTCTTGAGGATACTATAACCAGAAGAGGTTCAACCTCAGAAGGTTGTGGAGCAGTGCCAGAGGGGCCAGCTTCAGGTTCTACAGTAGACTCTGAAATCAAATCAGTAGACCCAGATAAATTAAAGCCTTGATCTTTGATAAACTTATTTTCAAAGAAAACTGCATCTGTAGACTCTATCACTGTGGTAGTGGATAGATCCAGAAACCTATCAGCTGTACTATCCTATGCACTACCTAGGTATACACAGGTTGTAGTCCTAGGTCCTACCTTAGGTCTCTTGAGGTCTTGTATTCTTACATAAGCAATACAGCCCCAAGTCTTAAGAGTATCAAATCTACAAGAGTGACTGTGCCACAACTCATAAGGTGTAGAAGTGAGCTTAGAGTGAGGCACCCTATTTAGAATGTGATTTGCAGTTAAGACTGCTTCTCCCCAGAAAGAGGTAGGCAAACCAGCTGTAAGTAACATAGAGTTCAACATCTCTGTTAATGTTCTATTCTTACGCTCAGTAATGCCGTTAGATTGGGGTGAGTAGGGAGCAGTAGTTTCAAGAATTATGCCCTCAGAGGCACAAAATTCTCTGAATCCAGTTGCAGTGTATTCCCCACCTCTATCACTTCTAAATCTCTTAATCTTCAGACTTAACTGATTTTCTACTCTAGATTTGAAGATCGTAAAGGTCTCGAATGCTTCATCTTTCGATTTCAACAGGTAAACATGACAATATCTAGAGTAATTGTCTATGAAGGTAATTAGATACTTCTTTCCTCCTCTAGTGACATGACTTCTGAAATCACATAGGTCAGAATGTATCAACTCAAGAAGTTGTGTGCTCCTAGAAACCGACTTAAAGGGTTTTCTGGTGATCTTGGTTTGTGCACACACCTCACACCTATCAAATCGAATAGACAAATCTAAAGGGATGTTATGACTCTTAGCTAGATCACACATTTTCCTATAGTTTACATGTCCAAGCCTATTGTGTAATAACTTAGGATCAATTAAAGTTGAACTAACTTGGTGAATGCTATCATTGTTTAAGCTAAGTCTATACATTCCATTTATTAGATATGCACAACCGAAGTAGTGTGAATTAACAGTTAAAGTTATTCTACCATTTAGGGTTGTAAAACACATTCCAGCCTTATCTAACAAACTCATAGAGATTAAATTTTTGGTTAAAGAAGAAACTACTCTAACATGCTTTAGAGTTAGAATTTTACCTAACGAGAGTACCAGATCTGCAGTCCCAGCATGAGACACTACTGTCTCTCCTCCATTGCAATTCTGCACAGTGTCTTTGACCACAGTCACCTCAGTAAGAAGCCCTTTATCATTTGTAGCATGGCAGGTAGCACCAGAGTCCAGCCACCACTCAGACGAGTCACTGCTGCTGCGACATCTCCCCATCATGGCTATGAAAGATTGAGGACCAGAAGTGTCCACCAGCATGTTTGTTTTGTTCTGAGGCGCATCCTCCTTGACCTTCTTCGGAGCTTTGCAGTCTGCGGTCCAATGACCCCACTTTCCACAATTATGGCACTTGCCCTTCTTCTTTTTAAGAGAAGGCTTTTTGGTCTGGAGTTGTGAAGATGATTCACCTTTTGGTGCAGACGGCTTCTTGAGAGATTTGCCAGGACGTGAAACTAGGTTAGCAATCTGAGTAGATTGACTAACCTGTTCCGCGCATTTCCTGACAACATTTTGATCTTCAATATGAATGAATCTCATGAGTTCATCCAGCCCAATCTGCTCCTTCAGCCTGTGCATCTCCGTTTTGAAAGTGGCCCATTCAGGAGGTAGTTTACTGATGATCAGACCAACAAAAAGATTGTTGGAGATTTCCGACTTTTCATCATACAGCTTGTTTCGCATATTTTCCAGCTCAATCAACTGTGAAGTGATTGTCGATGTTGCGTTCAATTTAAAATTAAAAAACCTCTCAGCGAGAAGTGTTTTCGACAATCCTTCCTGCTTCTAAAACTGCGCGTCCAAGCGATCCCAGATCTCCTTTGCAGTTTGAATCCACTGTACGTCATCGCAAGGCGAGGATTCAGGGAATTCAGAAGGTAATCCCTGCAAAAATCCTCGTCTTTCTTCCACTGCAGTTCGTCTACATCTTTAGTAGTCGTATCGAAATCGCTAAGCACTGTGTAGAAAATCTCGCGTTCTTTCATGCCGAATTGAACGTGGAGTTTCCAACCATGGAACTCAGTGGGATCGAACGACTGCAATTTTACAATATCGTACGAACTGCGCTTCGACATTGTTAAACAGAAAAACTGTAAATCAGAAAAATATCACCTGATCCGGACGATGTCGATCAAGATACTGCAGATCCAATCCAGAATAAAATATGTGTGCTCCTCTCCGGATAAAAAAAAAGATTTCCGAAGACTAGATCCGATCGTCGAGCTTCAATAGAATTTGCACCTTCCTCCAAGTGATGCGAGATCTACTATTGCTCCACCAAGTGCTGGATGAAGATATGCAGGTTTGTCCTTGTTCAAAATCTGATTCTGGCACAGATCTATCACTGCTTCCTATAGGATTTTTGCGGCGCACAGATCTATCACTGGCAACAGGAAATACAAGAGACGGGACTTCCTTTTCCTTCTCTCCAGCGGCAAGAGATCCACGATCTCCCAATACCAGCGGCAACAGGAATCAAAGAAATAAGTAGATCTGGAGAAGAATAGGACTGGCAGTGGCTTTGTTCAGTGATCGACAGAGGCTGCGCGATCCAGGGAAAAGAGAAGGGTCTCTGGCGGCGCAATGTCTAGATCGCAAATCGCGATTTTCTCCCAATCGAGTTCGGCACGAGAACGAAAACCGTGCGGGCTTTTCCCTCCGATCGACAACTGCGATCAACGCAGGGATCGCTGGGATTCTTCGATGTGATTGAATAGCGGCGAACTTCCTCTTGATCGGCGTAGTCCGGAGCAGGAGATCTCCCTTCGAGCGGCGCACGGGAAGAAACGCAAACGAAAGATTTTCTCTCCTCTTCCTCGATCGGCAGAGGCGCTGGGAAGAGAACGAGAGCGGCGCGATTTTGCGAGCGGCGCGAGGGAGAGAACGAGCGGACGACGAAAACCCTAGCAGAGCGCACGATGTACTTTGAGAATGTTGGGGCGGCTCCGCTCAAAGTATTCTACGAATACACTATCAAGTATGGAATAGGTATTTATAGTACCTCCAGCGTAGAGCGATGCCCTAGGACGACACGGAACCTACAAGTCCTTATCGGGTCAGTCACGACACGTGCGGACATACACGAAATCCTCAACAAAAGATATTTTCTGGTATAAATTAAAGGATGGGGATATTGGTCCAAAATCGTGCAGGCTACACAACAGGTATTGTTCTAGCGGGCAGGCTGCAGGGCTCCATCGGCCGGGCTATGTCATCCCAGGCTGAATTTATTTAATATTTTTTTAAAATAGGTTTAGGACTACCCTAATAGTAGGTTTAGGAGAACTAGTAAAATGTGGAGAGAGAGTGCGGTTTGATTGAGCTTGATCGGACGACAGCAGAATTATCAACCCGTGATTATCTTAGGCTTCATTTGGTTTAGCGGTTGCGGTTATAAAATGAGCTGTTGTAAATGCAGGTTTGTAATTGGAGCTGTTGGAAACTTGTTGCTGGAAATGGAGTTCTGTTTGGTTATTCTGTGTTTGCAGAGCTGTTCAAAACAGAGATTCGTTTGGCAAAACTGCGGTTGCGTTTCGTAAATAATTTTTGATTATTAATTTTTTTTATTAAAGATTTTTTTAAATTATATTCGAAGAGTATTTGTAGATAAATTTTTTGGAAATAATTTAATGGAAATTTTTTATTATTATTAACTGTCGGTGGTGGATGTGATCGTGAGCCTCAAACACATACAGGAACTCAAAAAACTCCAAAATAGTAGTTGTACAACCCTCATATTTTTCGAGTCGATGTGATCCGACCCGGATGAGACCAAGACAATGAAGGTGGTCGAGACGATCAAAACGACCACGCATAAGCGGCCGGGACCAGTCAAGGCAAAGAGAGGCCACATGGGACGCGGGGGAGCACCCGCTCCCCCGACTCCCCTTCGGGCGAGTGGGAGGAGCCCCCCACTCGTCGTTCACCCCGACGAGTGGGAGGGTCCCTTCCACTCGCCGGCCACCTTGAGGGGGAGTGGGAGGAGGCCCTCCCACTCACCACCCCCTTTGGGCGAGTGGGAGGAACTCTCCCACTCGCCCGGTACATTGGGGGGAGGCCAGTATGGCCTCCCGTGAGGGGGAAGGTGGGCACCTCGGGTCCCACTCGCCTCCCCTCACGCGTTGATTGTTCATGGTCATGGTCAGACTGCGGATAGCAGAATTTTGGTTATTCGCAGTCCAATTTTGGCTATCCGCAATCCATTTTTGGGAAAGTCTATAAATTGACCCCCATGGGCACCTTGGGAAGGGTTGGTCACTCCCCCCCTAGCGTGTGTCTTGTGAGCAAGCACCCCCCCTCCCTTGTCATCCTTCAGCTGACAGTGAGGTGGTTCTTAGTGCCCTCCAAGGTGCCCAGGCTCAGCATTGGCTTGGGAGGGAAAGTTCCGAGTGGGCTTTCGGGTGTGCGGTGGGACCTCCACGCTGAAGCTTAAGGGGTCTGTCCCTAGACTCTAGTTGTCATCAAGTCCGAGTCCCTTAGTTCCTAGCAACCGGTCACGGGTCAAGGCTTAGGTCAAGTAAGGGTTAGTCGCAACCCCCTTTCGAACGCTGAAACCGGGAAACTTGTTTCAACATTCTGGTGCGGTGAGCGTGGAAGCGACTAGTTCGGAAAACTCTGAGCCAAGTCCCATGGCTGGAAGCGACGAGTTGGGAGACCCGCCTCCGCCTTGCGAGTATGTGAAGAAGAGCGACTTCGGCGAATTCAGCAAGAGGATCCTGAAGTTCATGCAGGCCGCATCCTCCGCTCGCGGCGAATGCTCAACACCACCTGCACCTAGGATCCCCTCACTCCCCCTAGTGGAAGTATGAAGCAGTCAGCAAGGGAAGGAGCCAGCCTCGGAGGAGGGCTTGAGCCTCCAGGCACGAGTGCTTTTCAACAGTTCACCCCGGACCAGCTGCCCCGGCGGGGGAGTGATGGGAATGCCTCCCCCCAATCAAGAAGAATGGAGAAGCCCTTTCTGCGAGCTGGTCATGTCAGCCCCCGTTCCGGATGGGTTTCGCGATCCTGCCATGTCCTACTACGAGGGGGATAACGATCCCCTCCAGCATCTCCAGTGGTACGAGGACATGACCTCGATCAGGCAAATGTCGGACGCCTTCATGTGCAGGCTTTTTGCCGTCACATTCCAGGGAAAGGCGAGGGATTGGTTCCACTCGCTTCCGGCGGGAACCATCTACCGCTTCGAGGATCTGCGTCGAAGTTTCTTGCTAAGGTTCTCTACCTCGAAGAAGAGGAGGAAGAGCATGGAGGCATTGTTCGCAGTCAGGCAAAAGCCAGGGGAGACGCTGGCTAGCTACATTGACAGGTTCCAGGCGGAGGTCCTTCTTGTCGTCGAAGTACCCGGGCACACCCTGCAGTTAGCCTTCACCCTTGGGCTGCAGCCTGGGCTGTTCCGGATGAGTCTGACTCGGGACCCTCCCCTGTCTTTCGAGGAGTTGATGAAGCGTGCTGATCGTGAGACCGAGTGTGAAGCTACCAATCAGGAGTTCGTGGCTAGGTTAGCCGAGGTAGCAGAAGAGGAAAGGAGAGAACACGGAGGAAGAAAAAAGGAGGAAGTGAGGAGTCAGGGACAACAGGGACCTCCCGTTGGGCAGGAGCAAGGCTGGAAGTCGCAACCGACAGCCGCCTGACCAGCTTGGAGGTCACAAGTTGGTCCCCCTCAAGGCCAAGGAAGGGGCCATTTCCAGGGAGGAGGAGGTTATCAGGGGAGACACGGACGGTTCCCCCCGGCAGGGTGGCAACAGAGCTCGGGGCCGCTGCAAGTCTAGCCCCTGCAAGCCATGGCCATCGGCCGGAGGAGAGGCGGGAGGAAGAAGGAGCTTTGGGAGAAGCGGGGGGGGGGGGGGGGGGGGGGGGGCGAGCTGGCGCTGCTATACTGTGACTTCCACCAGCAGGAGGGTCACGCGACCGTGGCTTGCCCAGAGTTCCTCGAGATGAGGGAAGGAGGAAGAGCCCCAGCAGGAGGAAAGCAGTTGTGCCTGGAAGGACCGCGGGCGGGGGAGAAGGGGAAGGACAAGGAAGAGGATGATCCCTGTGAAGAGAGGGTCGATGTAGGGGCCCTGAGAGGGATCAGGGTCATCCACGGGGGAGCGGGCAAAGAGGCCACCCAGAAGGGGAGCCTCCATGCCATATACCGTCGGAGCGTCGCCTCGACTTCCCGATCCCCGCCCTCAAGCGAGAAGATCACCTTCTCAACCCAAGACCTGCCGGCCAATGAGGACCCCTTATGCGACGCGCTGGTCATCAAGGCGGCGATCGAGAACTTCACCGTCTCCCGGATCCTAGTCGACAACGGGAGCTCGGTGAACGTGGTCTTCAAGAAGGCTTTTGAAGGAATGAAGGTTGACGCAAAGCGAGTGCTAGCATCGGATGTGCCACTTTTCGGATTCTCCGGGGAGAGGAAGGAGGTGGAGGGGGGAGTCGAACTCCTCGTCACCCTGGGGGGAACTTCAAAGAACTGCCGGTTCATCATCGTGGATGCGCCGAGCAGTTGCAATGCCATCTTCGGGCGTCCCCTCATCAGCGCGTACAAGTGCGTGCCGTCCTCCTACCACCAATGCTTGAAGTACAACTCCGGAGAACTCCAGGTGAGAGTTAGGGGGGATCCCCGGGAGGCGCGTAAGTGTTATGTTACTGCGGTCAACACGATCGGATGGATGCAAGCAGCTGAAGAAGTGGAAGAAGCGATGGCAGAGATGGCCAAGGAGCAGGCGGCAGAGTGAGCCCGGAATGGGCGAGGTGTAAGGAAGTGCCCAGGGAGGGGCGAGGTGTAACAGCGTGCCCAGATAGGGGCGAAGTGTAGTGAAGTGCCCGGGTAGGGGCGAGATGTAAGGAGGGTCCCAGGAAAGGGCGAGGTGTAGCAGGATGCCCAAAGGGGCGTAGCGTAGGTAAGTTGTAATAGGTAAGAACTATGAATGGGAAGGGGGTTCTGGAAGAATATCCAGGTTCAAAATCCCTGACTAGAGACCCTCCGCCGGGCTAAGTCATGCTAGTAGATGAGGGACGCATCGGGTCAACTCGTTGCTTGGTAATTGGACTGGGAAGGCGTTGAGCCCCTCCACCCCCGGTTGAGCTAAGACTCCCAGGACGTGGATGGGTGCTTCCACCTCCAGTCGGATTGGGAAGGCGTTGAGTTCCTCCACCCCCGGTTGAGCTAAGACTCCCAGGACATGGATGAGTACTTCCACCTCCAATCGATAAGGGGACTGGGAAGGTGTTGAGTCCCTCCACCCCCGGTTGAGCTAAGACTCCCAGGACGTGGATGGGTGCTTCCACCTCCAGTCGGATTGGGAAGGCGTTGAGTTCCTCCACCCCCGGTTGAGCTAAGACTCCCAGGACATGGATGGGTACTTCTACCTCCAATCGATAAGGGGACTGGGAAGGTGTTGAGTCCCTCCACCCCCGGTTGAGCTAAGACTCCCAGGACGTGGATGGGTGTTTCCACCTCCAGTCGGATTGGGAAGGCGTTGAGTTCCTCCACCCCCGGTTGAGCTAAGACTCCCAGGACGTGGATGGGTGCTTCCACCTCCAGTTGGATTGGGAAGGCGTTGAGTTCCTCCACCCCCGGTTGAGCTAAGACTCCCAGGACATGGATGGGTACTTCCACCTCCAATCGGTAGGATCCCTGACTAAGAGAGACCACTCCACAGACTCAGTCATATCGGCAGATGGGAGACTCATCGGGCCAATCAACGACTCGGTGATCGATTCAAGTAAGGTATCAATTCCTCAAGCAGTAAAGGAAGAAAGTAAGCTGGGGAAATTCGTTTAAATAACTACTGGTTCGTTGATAACGTGTACTACATGAATTGTTACTTCATTCTTACTAGTACACGCAGGCTTGAAGAAGAAAAGAAAACACAAGAAGTACATAGATCCCATGAGGAACGGGAGAAAAGGAAAGTCACAGGCCACCCTCACGACCGTGGAGAGTAGTCGCCGCTGCTAGGGGGAGAGCCGGATCGCCCAGGTGAATGGAAGAACTCAGGCAGGATGTCGCTGGCAGAGACCCCCCTCCAGCTATCCTGAAGAGCATCCACATCATGGAGGCGACTCACCATGGCTCGGGCCGTTGACGCCATGATGCTCCTCCGACCGCGCTCGACTTCAGCAGGTCGAGGTGGTACCGGCATCGCCACCCTCGAAGGTGCACTTCTTTCTCCTCCCCCTTCCCTTAATTGCCTATGAGCTTCGGCGAGCTGAGCCCTCAGGTCCTGCACCTCCTGGTCCGACTCCTCGCATCGTCTTCTGAGCGAGTCGGCGGCACCGGTTCCCTGCAGGCCGGCAAGGCAAGTGAATTAGAACCCACGAACAATGAGGGATTAAAAAGAGAAAAGGAAAAGTCATCAAGGCGGGAACAAACCAAGCCTCCGGATGACTCCTCCAGGAGTCTCTCAGCGATGGCCAAGCGAGCCGCAAGGTCAGTAGCCTTCTCTTCCGCATCCAGCTTCGACGCATCCGCCCGCACCGACCTGTACGAGAGACTAAGACCTCGGCGGGCGGCCATGTGGGAGAGCTCGGTCGCGAGAAGCTGGGCCTGAGAGCTCGCATACGCAAGGTCGCGCATAGACATCTCCTTGTAAGATGCGACGTCCTGTCGACCGTAGATGCCATAGATGAAGCTATATGTCGCGTCGTCGATGACGTCCCCCTCGGCCCACGAGGGTCACTGGGAGGAGAAGGAGACCCGGTTCATCGTCTCATCCCAATAGACGACGGGCTCGCCGAGAAGGTCTGTGGCCTTCCCCCCCATCTCGAAGTTGGGGTGGTTGTCCAACGCATTGGGGTCACTCGGTTCCCCCCTCTCCATGGCCGGCGCCCCGGAGTCCCTCCGGCAGACGACCTTCCCTCGCCGCATCCTCGGTCCCTTCGGTGGAGAGGAGGGCACTCCCTCCTCTCCCACCTGTTCCTTATCCTTCCTTTGCCTCGATCGGGTGGTCCACTCGCCCCGGGCAAGTGGACCGCAAGGCCCACTCGCCCCAAGCACAAGCGAGTGGACCTGGAGGTCCACTCGCCCGGTGCATGGGAGTGGACCTCATGGTCCACTCGCCCGGCAGAGGAGGGAGGGCCTTGCGGTCCTCTCGCCTGGTGTGAGGATGCAGACCAAGGGGTCCCATTCATCTACACCTTCCCCTAACACCACCCGACCACTTCGTCCCCGGATCGTCCTTTCGAGGCCTCTGCCTCCCGCCCGTTAGTTGACTGTTTTAGTCTCATTACGATCACCCTGCATGTTAGTTATAACCAAAAGATAGCAACTCAGACGAGACATGAATCGGCGGGGTTATTGAAGCAAACGTAAGAGCGACATAACGAAACAAACAGTCCGGTCGCGAAACAGACGAACGGCCAAGACAAGCCGGTCCTTATTATTGCATAACAAATAGTAGATCCCCGAAAAAGGGTAACTAACGCGCTTCCAGTAGCCCTGGTCCTGGGTGAAAGGCCCCCCCCCCCCCCCCCACGCGTGGACTCGAAGCATGCCTTGGCAGAGGAGAGCTCCTCGCCCACGGTGCGCACGGAGGCCTCCACCCGGCGGAAGTGATCCTCGAACGGTGTCGCCATGCCCCCAAATGCAAGCCGGACCTCTCCCCGTAGGAGGTTGAGCTCGGCCTCCAATCTTTCCACCCGACGCTCCATCACGCAAACACGGGCGAGGGGGTCGGGTCCAGAAGACAGCCTCCCCTCCCGCAGCTCCTGGGTAAGGGTCTCCAGACGGCTCAGACGCTCGAAGACGTCGGATCAGTCCCCGATGGGCTCCACGACTGCAGTAGGAGAGCGGGGTGGCGCCGAGACTTCCTTTCCGCTCGATTGACCCATCGAAGTCTGGTTCCCTCCAGCAGAAGAGTTGTCGTGAGCAATCGAGAGGGCGGCGGGTTCCCGAGCGAGAGAGACAGGACTCACCCAGGCATCTACATCCGTTCCCTCCACCATTCTTCGGACCCCTTCGAGGTCCTCCGCGAGAAGCTGTAGACAATTAAGAAACACGTCACTATGGTCATACATGACCGTAGGGGTGAAATAGAGATGAGGGGAGAATCGATACCAAATCCATATCCAGGCCCCGGACGAATTCGGTCGCCCCATGAGAGGATGAAGACGCAACCTCCTTCACCAACTCGGGGCGGGGTTTCTTCCGAGGTGATCTCACCGCGGACCGGGTAGGAGAAGGCGGAGGGCCATGGATTAGAGCTTTAAGCTCCGTCACGTCGGACGGACCCTTTCCAGCAAAAGCTTTGATGCGAGCCCTGAAATCTCGAGGTGGATCCATCTTGTTCGAAAGGGGGAGTAGGGGGGGCTCTCAGGAATGGTACTCTTCTTACCCCCCTCTTCGAGGGGTTTTATATATAGCCATCAGGTGGAGCCCTCCAAAGATTCCCTACGGGTCCCACCTACTCGTCAAATAGGTGGGTTGGACTTTCTTTCCGAGCTTGGGACAAGCTCGCAAAGAGCGGGGATTGTGTACAACCCTCATATTTCCCGAGTCGGTGTGACCCGACCCGGATGAGACCAAGACAATGAAGGTGGTCGAGACGATCAAAACGACCACGCATAAGCGGCCGGGACCAGTCAAGGCAAAGAGAGGCCACATGGGACGCGGGGGGAGCACCCGCTCCCCCGACTCCCCTTCGGGCGAGTGGGAGGAGCCCCCCACTCGCCGTTCACCCGGGCGAGTGGGAGGATCCCCCCCCCCCCCCCCCACTCGCCGGGCGAGTGGGAGGGTCCCTCCCACTCGCCGGCCACCTTGAGGGGGAGTGGGAGGAGGCCCTCCCACTCACCACCCCCTTTGGGCGAGTGGGAGGAACTCTCCCACTCGCCCGATACATTGGGGGGAGGCCAGTATGGCCTCCCGTGAGGGGGAAGGTGGGCACCTCGGGTCCCACTCGCCTCCCATCACGCGTTGATTGTTCATGGTCATGGTCGGACTGCGGATAGCAGAATTTTGGTTATTCGCAGTCCAATTTTGGCTATCCGCAGTCCATTTTTGGGAAAGTCTATAAATAGACCCCCATGGGCACCTTGGGAAGGGTTGGTCACTCCCCCCCCCCCCCCTCCTCCCCCTCGTGTGTGTCTTGTGAGCAAGCACCCCCCCGTCCCTTGTCATCCTTCAGCTGACAGTGAGGTGGTTCTTAGTGCCCTCCAAGGTGCCCAGGCTCAGCATTGGCTTGGGAGGGGAAGTTCCGAGTGGGCTTCCAGGTGTGCGGTGGGACCTCCACGCTGAAGCTTAAGGGGTCTGTCCCTAGACTCTAGTTGTCATCAAGTCCGAGTCCCTTAGTTCCTAGCAACCGGTCATGGGTCAAGGCTTAGGTCAAGTAAGGGTTAGTCGCAACCCCCTTTCGAACGCTGAAACCGGGAAACTGGTTTCAACAGTAGTAAAACTCGAAATCTCGCGGCAAGCGACTATGCAGATACTGCCAACACGGTCAATCTCGGTGTAGTTGATCGGCAATGGAGTCACGCAATGCCATCATCTCATCCACCCCTACTCGAATCCCTCTAGTATGGTCTCCACTTGAGCTTTCATTACTCTGCCCTGTTCTTCTCTGAAGGCCCGCCGGGTAAATGAAATGTTTGTCTTCATCACAAACAGGAAAATGAGTGTCTGAGCGGGATGGGTGTCTGCGAATATAATTATGCAAAGTCATTGTTGCTATCACAATGTCTCGTTGCTTTGTCAAACTGTATTGCGTCATATCTCTGAGTATTTTCCACTTCTTCTTTCATACTCCGAATGAACGTCCTATGACGCTGCGCAAGGACGAGTGAGCCTGGTTGAATATTTCCCGGCGCCCTTGTATAGGTTTATTGTCCCTTCTAAAATCTGGTAAATGATACCCTGTACCTGAATACGATTTTAGAAAACCACGTTGTAGTGGATATCCGGTATCTACTACGTAATATTTGCCTGCAAAATTATACATTGCAATCTACGTGTAAGTAATAACGATCAAAACTAATAATCTTACAAATTTCTTTATAAAATGGGTCTAAAGAAGTAAAAAGGCTCACCTGGTGGCGGATACGGGAAATTGTAACTGGAGTCCATAAGAGCACGCTGAAATATACGGCTATCATGAGTAGAACCCTCCCAACCTGCTAATGCGAAAGTGAAACACATGTTGAAATCACAAACTGCCATAACATTTTGTGTTGTTCTGCCATGCCGACCAATGTAGGAAGCATGTTGATCAGCAGGAACTCGAGCATCTACATGTGTTCCATCAATAGCTCCAACAAAGTCTTTAAAGAACGGCTTGTATCGAGCGTCATTCAATATTTGAGGCGGAATATCATTGAAAAGGTGGTCTACAGGGGTGATGACATCAGAAGATAATCTCTTTATAGCAGTGATACCCTTTGCAAAAAATCTACTTATAGTTTATGTGGAATGTTGGAATCGTTCGCCTGCAATTTGCATTGGTACATTATGGCCTAAAATATGCAATGTAACTGCAAGCACTTCTTGTGGTAGAGTTCTCCTGGATCCTTGCAATCCATATTGTTGTGTGAGAAGTGTAAGCAAATCTGCAAATATTACCTTGGACATTCTAAACGCGCTGAAAAATCTTAAAGGGTGTCCATCGAGTAGTTCACCAATCCACCTAGCTCCTGTTTGGCTTGATGTCATGCAAGGTGTATTGGAGAAACCACTAGAGCCGGTTAACTGGCTACTTGCTGCTAAAAAAATTTGTTGACCACTGAGTGCTCTATTACGATAAAACCAGACGACTACTTGCTGTTGAGTCTCCTCATCAGAACTGTTATGATCCGAAGAGGACATTGTAAACCTGCAACAAGTACACTACATTATTTCAAAATAATATAAATATCCAACATAGTAATATTACTCCAGTGTTATAAATGTCCAACATTGCGTAAAAATGTTCAACAACTAGGCAAGAAAATCACAGTAAAAAAAACAAACATAGATAAACATCAACATAAAAAGGTGTCCGATCCGATCACATGAAAAACATAGAACCAACTACTCTATTTTTTTGTCAAAACAATCCTTCAGCCATGTTAGACGTCGATCCCGCCGAATGCTCATAAAAGTTTCTCGATTCTGCTCCTGTCTCAGAAACATGAGGCAGTAGTGGTATAAGTCCAAGTTCGAATCATCCATAACCTCCGTAATAGTCTCGAGCTCTGAAACAGTCTCGAGAATGGTGTACAACGATGAAGATATCTGAATGCGAGGAGGCTCCAACATGCACTTCCCAATAATGTGCGATGTTTCAGCTATGTCTTCCATCGCTGAACTCCTTGTCTTCTTATTATCTCGATTCTTGCTTTTTCCCTTAGCCATCCGTTTATTCCTTGCATCAACAGAAGTAGGTGTCTCGTTCATGTTCTGTGTGTCATCTCCAGCAAACAGGTCATGTTCGTCAATCGACTCATGCTCAAAATTTCTTGAACTGAGAGCCCAAGTAAGATCTCTTGTAGCCACGACCTGGCTGAACATCATAAATAGCTTCTCTTCTAAATCAGGGGATATGTCAGCGAACTGAAACTTTTTTGCCGTCGGAACAACCTATGATAGAAATAATAAATATGTTATAACGGGCTGATAAAAATATTTGCAGGGAAAACAAGAATATTTAAAAAAATACATACTATGAGGCGTTCTTTCCACCAATCTTCTGAAGCGGCAATAGTTTTACGAATTGGATCCCAGCCCAAACCCGTCTCACGACCCTTTAGCTCCCTCCATAACTTACAATATTTATTTAGTTGATCCCACTTGTTCTTCATCTGATTTCGATCATACATCTTTCCCGTGCGAGGAAAGAAATTTGTTATTAGGTTTGCCCACCCATCCCTGCTAAAGTGTGTGGTTGGGCGATTACCCAACTCTATTTCTTTCAAGCACAAGTCACAGAAAATCATAACATCGCTGGTCTGCCAATTTGCGCTAACACCACCTTCTTTATGTTTATCCATAATGACTGTATGTACGAAAAAATAAAATCAAGTAAAGTGATCACACACAAGTAAAAAAATTTGCCGTCATTTTGAGTACTAATATGTATATGTTGTGGGTGCAGCCCGCAGACGCGTCGAGCACGGGCGAAGCCCGTGCGGAGGCGGGCGAAGCCCGCCTGGATGCGACCGAAGGCTGCCCGACAGCATCGCACCAGGGATCACCGGTCGGGTACTGTCACGCTTGGCCGTAGGGGCAGAGCCCCGTGTCGGGCACTCGTATATATATATATATGTATATATATATATATATTTATATATACGAGTGACAGTGCACGGGGGGCCCCCGTGCCCGCGCGACAGTACCCTGCCCGCCCCCGGCAGGCTTCGCCGGCGCCTAGTATCCCCGTGCCCCGCGCGACAGTACCCTGCCCGCCCCCGGCGGGCTTCGCCCTCGCCCAGTTATATTTATTTAATTATTTTTCTTTTCACTTTTTTCATTTTTTTTAGAATTTAGGGTATGTGATAATAGCACCCCCATGAAAAGGGCATTTGACTAATCAGACCAGAGAACAATTAAAACTAATAGAAATAAAACCAAAAAATGCAACCAAATTAAGAAATGGAGACCTAGAAATAATCTTAAAGGCCATCTAACCTCATGTTTACGGGCACCGGAAATATGTCACTTAAAGGATCCCCTTCTCTCACACCTTCAAAAGTAATAATAGTGCTTCTCTTATTAACATCCAAACAATCTTTCATAACAGGCTTCCCCGACTCTCAGACCTTCAGAAGTGGCAAATACCATATAGAGCAATAATGTGAATATATAGCACAACCATTAAACACAAAAAATTTCAAGTCAATATATAATCAACTTCAGAGATGTTAGAATATATAATATCATTGCCTTGCATTCCTCGGTTAGAAGAATGAAGAGTTAAACATCTCTATGAATCAGAGGCTCGATCATCCATAATTTAAATACCTTAAAGCTTCTGCAACTTCAAATACCACATTAAACCTCTTCTCCCAAACAGCAAAAGTATTGAACTTGTACCTACATTCATTTCATACCTATATTAGTCTTAATAAAGCTAAAAATTTGAAATTCAAAACAACTGAATTCATGTTTAACAACTTGGAGTTCATGTTGCGGCCTAGATAGCTTAAGACGATGAAGGGAAGATAGATATAGAGGAGAGAAAACAAACCTGGATACGTTGTTTCAGAATAGGAGGAGGAGCGGCAACGGAAGGAGCTTCGAGTGGTGGCTAGTGTTGATTGCATGCCGAATCTAGGCCGTCGGATGCAGGGGAGGCGCAGGCAAGGTGCACAAAAATAAGCGGTGGAAGGGCAGTTCCGTTGTTAAAGCCGAATTACTAAAAATAGAACAGTTAATAATTTAATTGAAGGCCATAGAATCACAGAAGCAGCCCTCAAAGCTCTTCATGATATAGAGAGGAATAGAGCAGGCTCACCAAAGAGAATTCTTGCAGTTGTTAGATCCGCTTGATGCCTAAAGCAAAGTGAGAATCAGAAGCAAATGGCGAAGAAGGAGATTGGCAAAGAAGAAGAACCTGCATAACTTTTTTCTGCTGAAAACATGAACGAATTTAACCATAAAATATTTAAAAAACACATCAATGACATGAAATAACACATCAAAGTAATCACCCTTGTTCAAGAAGGCATTGCATCAAACATATAATAGGCATTCCAAATAAATTGCAAAAACCTAATATCTCACCATGGTATTTCCTGGGAGTTCCAAAGTCCTTTAAAGATGGACAGCGCCATAACATTATTTGCACTTGCCAAGCCAAACTCCTAAAAATATGTTAACTAAACCAAATGATTCACTTAACTGGTGGACGGGGAAGCTGAGAAAGAAAATTTCAGAGTTTGCCAAGCTGATTTTCTTGCAAGCACGACTCCAGCATTTCTGTTGGAGGGGGTTCAGTTGACCTCCTAGAGTAAATTCGTTGAACACATCTAAATGGAGATGAAGAGGGGTGATTAGTAGAAGAGGAATCGAGTTGTAGAGGCGGAGTATGGAGGAAGTCGAAGAGAATGATTACATGCTATCAGCGTAGGGCGAAGAAGCTGGCGGTGGAACGAAGAGCCGAAGTAGATGGCTGACGCCGCCGGAGTACTCCCGGCAGGTTCGCCGGGGTCCGGCGACCGCGCCGATGGGCTCCGGTCAGGCCGGCGGTGGCTCCGCCGGCGGCAGGGAAGGGAAACGGCGGTGGCCCTTTAGGTGAACAGTGGATCGGGGCTGCTATCGTGAGGCAGGGGGGGCTGTTTTCAGAAAATGGATATTTGCAGGCCAGAATTTTGAAGAAATGGCTATTTGCAGCCCAGATTGCTATGATTCGACTGTGGAAATTCAATCTTTGGTTGTATATTGGCTTCAATTTGGGCCTGAATGTTTTTCTTTATATAATATAGATATATATATACGAGTGACAGGCACGGGCCTCCGGCCGGATCTAAGGCGGTCACATTTGTCGTGGGGGCGACATTTGTCGTGAAACGACATTTATTGTGGGGGCGACATTTGTCGTGGAGATGATATTTATCATTGGGGAGACATTGGTCGTGGATGGCGACATTTGTCGTGGGGGCGATATTTGTCGTGGGGGGGCGACATTTGTCGTGGGTGGCGACATTTGCCCTAAATCATGTTCTCTTCCAATGAGAGACACTCTTTCCTAACATTGGACATAGAAATGTGGGTTTAGATCTAAATTAGATACACTTACTTCTATTATTCTAATAATCTTTGGATGTTACATACTTCTTCATTGCTGTCTTTTTTGGAGATTGGCGTTTTTGACAAAAATCAATATAAGAAGAAAAGAAGATATGCAGGAGTCATTATAGTTGCTCCATGCTGAAAAATATATGTTCAATATCGAGGCACCACAAAATAGCTCACATAGATTCACATTTTTATTTCTAATTGAAATAAAGAATTGGAGGAGGAGGTGTGCAAGTAATAAAAAAACATCTTAAATCTAAACTCTATAATAGAAACCTTATATGTAACTAATTCATAGGACAGAAGGTATAGAATTTATGAATAACTACTATGCTATTAAAAAATGGCAGTTGAAGAAGATAATGCTTGCTCAAACATGCATAAATTGAAGAGCTGCATGAGAACACATAGTAGGTAAAGCTTATTCTTTCTTGTGTGGAAGATTTATAAGTGTCGACATCTTTGGAATTGTTGCCAAAGTAAATCCGTGAATAATTAGAACCATTAACTCCATGAAAAAACAATTGGATTTCTGCTTGAAATATTCATTCTCAACTTAACCATCTCAATAAAACTATAAATTTTTTTATACTCCTTCACTTTATGTTTTTTTTATACTCCTTCACAAAACCAATAGAATTGTTTTTAGAATAGATCTAAGCACATTCAATTCACCCGATTCAATGGTTTTTGAAAAGGATAAAAAGTGAGACACCAAGTTCAACATGAATCTTACCTCGAAGATCAACCAAATCGCTCTTCAACCTTCGAATCTCATCCTCGAGCGCAGACTAACCCTGCAATCTCCTCAACAGCTGCAGGTTCAGAAGCCAAAAATAGAACAAATCTAGCCCAGAAGAATATTTCCTCTGTCTTTGTTCGAAATGTCAGTGCAGGGAGAAATATTTGACGAGGGTTGGGAAGATGAGTAGGGAAATGCGCTGGAAACCCAAAAATAGAACAAACCTCTGGAAGAAGATGATAGACTATAAGCAATGTAGTATGTGTGAAGTAAGGGTTTTGAAATTATGAAAACCCTTTCGTGGATGAGAGGATGATTGAAGTTGCTGTTGTCAGAATGATTGAAGTTGTTGTTGTGAGGAGGATGGAAGACGCTGAGGAGCGGGATGCCCTCCTGAAATAGAGAACGCATCGTTAATCGGTCGGCTGATGTAGGAAATGAGATCTGGCGTCGTAGACATTGAAGGCGTAGAGGTTGTGTTAGGGCTTACCTTTCAGAGGTTTTGGATGGAGGGCTGGACGGATGGTAGTCCGTGAGATGCGAGATGTCGTTGTGGAGGCGGAAGGAGGAGGCCGTCGGGGGAGATCGCGCCTGGCAGAAACAGCGGCTTCAGAAGGGATATGAGATTTGGGGTCTAGGGTTTAAGAATATTAAAAAAAAGTAATCAACAGGGGGCTTACCTTGCCATCGATGACAACCCAGCAATCTTCCCTTGTGGTGTGCTTCTAATCCTCTTGCATCGAGTAGAGCCTGGTTAGGGTGGGCACAGGTTGCTTGTCAAGCCATCCATTGATCAACGAAAAGAAGTTGAAAAAAAAACTCACGGAGGAGAAGTTGAGAGCTGATGAAGAAGAAGAAGACACATCTCTCTAGAAGCTTTTCTTCATTTCCCCTTCTAGATCGAGATCCCCTCTCTTCTCTGCTTTGAGTTTTCTTCTCCCCTCCCGTCGGCCGTTGATTATGCAAAAATCCCACTACCGAGGGAGGCATGAGTGAAATGAGAAGGGAGAAGAAGGGATTGGAGAGGAGCGCAATGGAGGGGAGGCAGTCGAGCGAGCCGCAGGAAGAAATGGGGCATTATGTGCCAAGCGCCTCCGCCTTCAGTCGGGATAAGGTATCGGGGTTTTTCGGGGGAGGTAATTTTGGGAAATCCAAATATTGGATATTTGCACTCCAACTCAATTGATCGGACAGTTTCTATATTTTGAAGTCATATATCCGACGG
Organism: Dactylorhiza incarnata; assembly: GCA_033032865.1. NCBI lineage: Eukaryota > Viridiplantae > Streptophyta > Magnoliopsida > Asparagales > Orchidaceae > Dactylorhiza > Dactylorhiza incarnata. The sequence goes on from JAWHQI010000174.1 coordinate 1,236,241, forward strand.
TTAATATTTTTTGATGGATTTTTTATCTCACGTGTTGGGTAAATGATTTATCTTAACCCCTAAAAATGAGTAGAATATAAATTCTAAGAATGAAAAATTAGTCTAAGTGAATATGCGTCGAATAGTATCGACGCAACGTCGAAGTGTAGTCGACGTTCCTCTCAGAATGAGTCGAAGTAACTCCAGATAGAATTCGACGTAACCTATGTCGACGTATATAGTGAAGTCGACGCACCTTCCATATTCTCCTCTCGACGTCCAGTCAGTCTGAAATCGACGCTTCCGTCGAATAGTAATCGACGTACGTCGATTTCTATGTCAAATTCAAAACACGCCAGATTTCTTTTCTTCTATCTATAGATCTGAATTTTATGGAATGATATTATTCTTTTCTAGCCGTTTTGAATCAGTCTTTGCTTCTAAATGATTCTTGGCTAAATTGATTAAGTTTATTATGGATATTATTTGAAATCAGAATGATCTCTTTCCTTCTACAGAAATATTGATTATGGAATCTTTTCTCTCTTACCATTTCTCTAACTGTTAATTGATTATTCTCCTATAGTATTCTTTGAATAAACAGAGCTATAAATAAGAGGGAAGTCGACAGAGAAAAAGGTGTGATCCACTCCATACATTTGAAATCGAGGAAAAGCTCCCAAGTGAAAAGAGAGAAAATCTGAGAGAAGTGAAAGTGTGCTGCAGCAAACAACAAGCTCTTTTCTTCTTCTTTTTGAAGTCATACTGCTGCAATCTCTGATAGCTCTCTTTGAAAGAGAAAAGACCTATAATCTCTTTCTCACTATAGAAGAGAGATTTCATTCACTATTTCTTGTGCTTCTAATCTTCTTGCTAGGAAGAAGATTCTTTCTTGTTTCAATTATTTTTTCTACTTCTTCTTCTTATCTTCATTTCATTTTTAAACAGTGTAAAAGAGTATTTAGAATCTCTCTTCAAAAAATTCAGTTGTACTGGTTCTAAGAGTCTCCTTATCAAAAGACTCAGGCTGGTTCTAAGATCTCCTTATCAAAAGACTCAGTACAAGATAGTGAATTCCTACCAAGGGGGTAGAAGAGTGGACTACCCAAAGTTTGGGGAACCACTATATTTCTTTGTGTTGTGCTGTGATTTTCATTTTGCTATTTCTTTCTTTATTTACTTAATTCTTGTTGGTGTGTGAGAAGCTTAACTCTGAGATTATTATATATATATATTTGTTAACTTTCCACAAAATACTTTAAATCTCTATTCAACCCCTCTCTAGAGAATTCTAGTAAGGTTAACTGTGCACTTTTATCACGCTATTCGCAGACCACCATACTTCTTTTTAATATAGTATATATATATACGAGTGACAGTGCACGGGGGGCCCCCCCGTGCTCTGCACGACAGTACTCTACGCGCACCCGGCGGGCTTCGCCCGCACTCGACGGGCTTCGCCCGCACCCGACGGGCTTCGAGTGACAGTGCACGGGGCCACCCGTGCCCCGAGCGACAGTATCTTGCACGCCCCCGACAGGTTTCGCCCGCCCCCGGCACGCACAGAGTTACATATAATTTATTTTTCTTTTTTTTTAGAAATTTTAAAAATAAAAAATTCTGTTTTTTAGGTTTTAAAAAAACCTAAATTATTATATATATATATATGTTATCTGTATTATATATATATTATATATTTAATATATATACATTATATATTATATGTGTATTTTATATATACCTTAAAATTTTTTACGTAAATTTTTTTTTAAAACAGACGTCCGCTGCCCCGCCGATTGCCTTCCCCGCCACCGGCAGCCTGCCCGGAGCCCACCGGAGAGGTCGTTGGACTCCGGCGAACCTGCCGGGGGTACTCCGACGACGCTCCGTCAGGGCCACCGCCAGCGGTGGCCCTGACCGTGAGGCCCAAACCACCGCCGGCGGTGTCCCTGCCGGAGCACCGCCGGACTACCTCCGGCGGGTTCGCCGGAGACTAGCGAACCCGCCGGTGGGTTCCGGGCAGGCCGCCGACGGCTCCGCCGATGCCGACGAGAAACCAAATCAATTCCCTCCATGGGGGCTCGGGATTTCTCCGGGAGAGAGGGAGGAGGGAGGGAGGCTTTTTGCTATTCGCAGTCCTTAGATCTGATCAGATTTGTATATTGAACGGTCAAGATTTATTCGATGGCTTTTAAAATCAAGGCTTTTTAAAGTCATCCATACTTCTTTTTAAGTAGTATATATAGAGAGATAGAGAGAGTGAGAGTGAGAGAGAGAGAGACACACGAGCAGCTCCGCACGGGCTTCGCCCGTGCTCGCTGACTCTGAGCAAGATGTGCCCGCATTCGAGCGAACTGCGCCCGCATTCGAGCGAACTGCGCCCGCATTCGAGCGAACTGCGCCCGCATTCGAGCGAACTGCGCCCGCATACGACAGTACCAAACCGGCGGCGGCGTGCTTCGCCAGCAACATATACATATGAGTACTCAAAATAACGCTAAAAAATATACATCAATATTTTATAATTACTTTTTTCAAAAACATTTATATTTTAACAGAAAATCATTTTAAAATAAGACATTATATTTCGAAATGAATTTTTGGAGGCCTAATTTGATAACCTATCATAGGAGGTCTACTAAAAAGTTTTTGGATTTTAATTATTATTTTATTATATGGATACGATATAATTACACAAATAATTATTATATTTTATGAATTTTCATTTTTTTTATAATATAAGTTAAGTTATTGTAGGGTGTTACGGGCACACCAATTTCGGCTATGGACACACCAATTTCTAAAAATTATTATGCGCCTTTTGAAAATACTCTTTACCGATGTATTTTTAGGAAACGCGTTCAACATGAAAGTTGTAGACCTCGACGAGGTCTACAACTTTCGTGTTGAACACTTTTCTTAAAAATGGACGCACAAGACGTACTTCCAATAATTACGCCCATATTTCAATCAGGGAGGCAATACGTCTTGTGCATGCATTTTTGGGAAAAATGTTCAACACGAAAGTTGTAGATCTCATCGAGGTCTACAACTTTCATGTTGAACACGTTTCCTAAAAATGCATGGGTAAGAAGTATTTTCAAAAGGCGCATAATAACTCTTAAAAATTGGTGTGTCCATAGCCGAAATTAGTGTGCCCATAACACCACTCTAAAATGAATGTTGCACCAATGCATGAACTCACCTCATGCATTATTCATTTACATGTTACCGCGTCTTCTGCTTCTCACAACATGTCATAAACAATTTCTCTATATTTCTCTGAAAGACAGGAGTTTATAAATATATATATACGAGTGTCTGATATGGGGCTGCGGGAGCGCGACAGTACCCACCCGCCTTCGGCGGGATTCGGCCGCCTCCGGCGCGATGCTGTCGGGAGGCCTTTAAGCTACATCCAGGCGGGCGAAGCCCGCCTCAGTACGGGCTTCGCCCGTGCTCGATGCGTCTGCGGGCTACACCCGCAACATATACATATGAGTACTCGAAATGACCGTAAAAAATATCAATATTACAATATTTATTTTGTAAAAAAAATACGTATATACTTAAAACGATTATTTTTTTTCCTCTCCGCCGCACTCTCCCTCTCTCTCCTTCTCTTGATAGAAAATTAAAAATGTAATATTCACTTATATAATAAAGGTATATATATATTAAAAAAATGGTAATGAACGATTGGGATGTAATCCACAATATCATAAAACACGTAGACGGTAGATCAGCTTCCCTCTCTCTCTCTTACTCTACTGCCATCGTGGAAAAAGAGGAAAAAATTACGTCTTTCACCAAACCGGACCGTACGGAGCGATAATCATAAAGCAAAGCATTAGTAAATGCAGTGCATGTGCTCGAAACTGAATCCCCGCCCGGTCCGACCGTCTATTTGCTGACGTGTCATGCCTCCACGTGAATCCTGGCCCTCCGGATTGGCTTCATCGACTGATCCGCCGCACCGGTCGAATCGCTGCTGTGCGGAATAAACAGCGGATCAGCAATAGCTGCCAGCCGTTCTCTATTCCGGACTCCACGACGCGGACTCCAAACGCAATTTTAAGATTTCTCTCTGAAAATTTGAACTGCTGCTTTGACAGTGGCGATTGGCGGGTACGCGGCCCCACAAATGGACTAAGATCACGTGCATCTCCAATTGGGTCTTAATATTAGACAATTGTTATGCGCAGACTATAAATGTCTATCCGCAAACCAGTTTTTTCACATTTTATTTAAATTTATAAACGTCTAGTCTAATGGCAGAGCCACAATGAAAAAGTTCTCCGGAGACCTTCTGAGCCTAGGCCGACGACTGCATCCTGAGCCGAGCCCGACGATGGAGAAACTGCTCTGACGATCTTCTGGGCACAGGCTGACAACTTCATCCCGCACATCGAAATTGAAGAATCAAAAGTAAGAGGAAGCACTTACCTGCTCTCCATGTAAATCCAGAGATGAAAGCACGCCTCTTGTCCCTATCAGATGCATACTCGTTCTGTTACATCAAAGAAATTAAGCCATGCATCTCAGATTAAGATCAGAAAGATTATAATAAAGGTAAAATCTAAATCGAAAACCCTAAATGACACGATGATTGTCCTCTTTGGAGTTGAATTCTTTTTTTATTGCTAGCCTGCAAATAACAAAATTATCCGCGAATAACAAAATTGGATCAATTACAAGCTGCAAATAGTAAAAATGGGTGAATATACAAATCTGATCTGTGAATAACAAGTGCCTAATATTAATTCATGTATTTTGTTATATTTCATTTTTATTATATATGTAAAATCATAAATAGTATGATTTCTATTCTCACGTGCATTTCTTAAAATATAACATAACGTTGGTTCCGTTAACCGTGTTAATGTCACCGCCATAGAATATATGTTTGGCATCACAATCAAAAATAAAACTAATTTTGAATGTAAAAGAATGAGTTTCCTTACGTATAATATCGCTCACATATAATAAAATAGTAAATTGGGTGAGTTGGATGAGCTTTGTAGATTACATACGACAAATAGTTAAATAAAGTATTAAAAATTAGCCACAAAACAAATACCTTGCTAAAAAAGTCTTGTAAATTAGAAACAAAAAGTTTTATTTCTAAAATTAGCTAGACCCATATTAGCTAAAAAAAAATTTGTTGCTAAATTTCTTATTAATTAAAATTAGCAAGAATTTTATTGAATTAGTATGAAATTTACCTTATTGCTAATTTAAGTTTTTACTGTAGTGACTGTCCCCAGTGGCGGAACTAGGATTTTGAAATCGCACGGGCACAATGTAAGTGTTGTCGATCGGGGGGTTCGGGGGGCAGGGCCCCCTGAGCAGGGGTTCAGGGGCAGAAATCATGAGTTTTGAAGCGCAATTGCTTTGATCTCTTCATTATGCGACGCAAGGAAGTTCAGAAGCGCAATTGCTTGAATTTTCTTGCAATCAGATGGAAAAAGTGCTCGAATGTCCTGTCAAATTTGAAGAAGATTGCAAACATATAATTAATCCTCATCTCAATGGGGGAGAAATCATGAGTTTCCATACAAAGAAGTATCTTCATAAAAGTAAATCTTATAGAAAATGAGGATTGTGCTTAAGGGCATGAGAAAACACAGTCTAATTATGGTTGCAATTAAAAAATAAGTACAGTGAATTCAATTAGCAATATCATAGCAAGTTCTCACTCCCTATAAAACATAATTTCAAGATATTTGAAAAAAAATTATATTGGGCTTCAACTTAAGGATTGAAAGGATTCTTTATACTCAAAAGTAATCAAACTATAATAAAAAGGGCAGAACTTAGGAAATCTATAATATGTAACCTGTAATCAAGATCCAGCCGTTGCAGCTTGCGGAGTGCCAACTGCCAAGTGCCGACTGCAAAGCAAAGGGGCAAAACTCAGGAAATCAATTGCCTACATTTGGAGAAAATGAGAGATCAATGCCCATAAACAGATCGACTCATCTTGGAAGTCAGCGAGATTGGAGAAACAGGGAAAAACCCAAATCGAAACATGGAATCGAAATGGTGTGCAGAAGAAGAAGAAGAAGAAGCGTACCAGGTGCGGGGTGCCGACGCCAACGCGATTTCCACGATTTCGTACCAGGTGCCGACGCCGACCCGACCCCAAATCGCGAAGAAGTGCGAATCGCCGTGCGAAGAACTGCGAATCGCCGTCCTCGCGAATCGCCGTGCCCGCTCTTGCCCTTGCCCTAGCAGAAATTCGCGAAAAACCGTTCGGGCACTTGCCCGGGCGTGTATCTTACTGGGTCCGCCCGTGACTATCACCAAGAAAAAAAATAACGTTGAACATAAAAGCGGATGAAGTTACTTAGTTGAGGTCGGGAGGTCACGAACGACGGTTCATAACCACCATGTTCATGACCGCCACCGCTGCGCCAACCTAAGCCTAAATCTGAGGTTTATCGCGACCCTTTAAATAGTATAATTTAGAAAAAAATTCATTTTTTCCTTTTTTTTTCCAATGTAAAATAGTAATAATAATGGAGAATGAAATATTTGTGATACATTGATTGAGTCACATTAAATAACCGAATAGCTTTATATATAACACAATTTTTTTGTGCACTAAAGATTTCATAATTCAAGGATTTAAATATTTAATGGATGCACTGCCTCCTTCAATTTTAAAACAAGAGTTGAAGAAAATTTTATGGGTAACATAAATTTTTTGCACAATATATAAATTTGCAATTAAAAAATAGAATTTCATTTGAAAGGCAACGATGTTATCGAATTAGCTGACCTACACGAATTTAAAAGGAATTCAGGTGTAAATTTCAAGTTGTACCGACGAAAAAGATACTGCATGTGTCGACTAGATCAAAGATGATGTAGAACAGATATCTGAATAACACAGAGACCGTTCAAAGCCTAGTTGGTCGAGCCGAGAACGTTGAGCAAACGGTACTGTGTCCAATGATCTATCACAGAAGCTCCAATTTGCATAACCCAATTTAATTTGTCGATGAACTAATGTTAGTGTTCATTTGCAAGCCCAAATTCTGCCCCACTTAGAACCAAATGTCTAGGTTTTTTCGTCAAATGCCTAGTTTTTTTCGTCTTTCTCTAGTGGCCCCAGTGTTCTACAAGCTATGACAACTATAATACCTTGTTATCGCATTTCCTTCTACATCAAAAGAAGGCATAATTCACTTGAAACAATTTGCACTAAAATCGATCATATTCTTGTACAATCTGAACAAATCATGCCTCTATGAAGTCTTATACATTAAAGTTTGTATATTGGGTAGATGCTATTTAATTTTGTGAAAGCTTTTTGGATTGGAATACCATCGTCCTGTTGTTTCAGACAATGATTTTACCATGAATTTTCTTTTGGCTATTTTCTGTGCAAATTATGTTCTTTTGATGTAGGTGTTGTCACATCCTGGCCCGATGCACTCAAATTAATGAGTCAAAAACAAAGGATGTGATGTCAAAATCTTTGTCTTATCAATATGATTTTAAAGAAAAATCAGAATATGTAATTATACATAATAAATAAAACTTGTCATATTAATTGTTAAATTGTGGAATGATATTCTTAAATCTCCCTGTTGCACCTCACCATCACACACCCGTCCTCAAGTGATCTTCCAGAGTTCTAATGTACGTAAAATTAAAAACATGCATGTAGTGGGTCCACTGACCCACTAATAGGCCATGTGATTAAAAGACAAATGTAGTACTCTAGGTCAATAAATAATTAAACAATGACAAATAAATTATAGTAAATATAAAGTTCCATATTTTCAAATTCATTTTGATTTTGCTTTCCATCTTTGCCACTCATTTACAAATCTCGTGCTTCTGCCACAGGATCCCCGTTCTTTTACCACTGAGTTCACCCATTCTCTAATCTTGTGCTTCTGCCACTAGACCCCATGCTTTTGCCACAGAGTTCTTCCATTCACTAATGTTGTGCTTCTTCCATAGGACCCCCATGCTTTTGTCACGGAGTTCTCCCATTCACTAATCTCATGCTTATGCCTGCCATGGAGTTCACATATTCCCTAATCCTATTCTTATGCCACATGACTCCGTGCTTCTGCCGCAGAGTTCTCCCATTCCCTAATCTCGCTGCCACGAGGGTCATGCCATGGAGTTCACATATTCCCTAATCCTATTCTTATGCCACATGACCCCGTGCATCTGCCACAGAGTTCTCCCATTCCCTAACCTCGCTACCACGGGACCCTCGTGCCTCTTCCAGAGAGTTCAATTATAGACAAACATGTTATAATCATGATTTTCCTAGGTTAACAAACTATTATGAAAACTAAAGTAATCATGATTTCCTATGTTAACAAACCATACGTTAGCATGCACAATACCTTTGTGCAAGCCCATAAACATATTCAACTTCAATGATATAACTTGTTTTTATCAATGGAGTTGTAACATATATAATGTCTTTGCATTCTATCTTTTATTTCTTTTCATCTCCAAAGGTAACTTTAGATTTCGCTGCTTCATTCAAAGAAATAAAAGTTTCTTTATTGTGTGTCATGTGATTGGAGATACTACTATCCAGATACCAAATTGTTGAATTATTGTTCTTTATTGTGTAGGCATGTATAGAACATTTGTTCTGGTGGTAGTTTTTCAATATAATGCGCCTCTTCCTTTTTTTAAAACCAACATTCCTTATCAAAATGGGTTTATTTTTTTTACATCTTTTGCATTTATAGTAGTAGTCTTTAGCTTTATGATTTGTCCTTTTACACATGCATGATGCATGAGCCAGAAGAGTTCTCTGTTCTCTCCTTTTCTTTTCCTCTCCCTCTCCCTCCACCACGACCAGCTGTAGGATTCAATGGTTTTTAATTTTGTTTAGGCATCGTTTGGCGCTGCGTTTGGAACGCTCCGTTTGGGGCAAACGACGCCGCACGACGGGTAACCAAATGGCCGCCGGCGGCATTTGGTCCGTTTGCGCCCGCCGCGCCATGGAAAATGGAGGAAAACGCGGTATTCGAACCACTGCCTCCCCCCGCCGGTTCCAACAGCCGGGTCATCTCCTCCCGCCGCCTGAACTGAATGCCAAAACAAATAAAGCCTTAGAAGTGGAGAAAAGTTCTTTCTTTTTATCTTTATGCAACCACAACTTCGCATTGCTTGTTCTATAGGTTATTCAAAAAATATTTGATATGTGATATTTGATATATGCAACCACAACCAAAACAAATATTTGATATATGCAGCACTACATTTTAGACAAACCAGCATCCCGTAGGTACCAGGCAACGCTACGAGATCACCCCACACTAAACTTTACATTTTTTCTTGATGCAATACTGAAACGATTTGGACCATCAACATACGAAAACCCGCAAGGCGCACTCACAAAAAAGCAGCAAAGTACTACTGTTTTGGATTTTAAAAAAATTTTTGAAGACTTGACAACCCGAGTCCCGGGGTTAGACCCACGTTTTTAACAAATAGGTTTATTTCGGGATTGTAACCCTGTTGGAACCGATAATCGGCCCAACGAGGAGTTCACACCCAAAAAAGGAGGCATCTTGCACTTACTTGGCCCGTGAAAGAACTTGGCCAAAAACTCAAAACTAAGAACCGACCATTGGCTGCAACATGGAGGTCCCACCACACGCCCGAAAGATCTTGGAGTGCTTCCCCTCCCAAGTCAAAGCTGTAGCTGGGCACCTTGGAGAACCTTGGACGCAATTCAAAATTGTCCAGAGGAGGAAGAAGCCCCAGAATTGGATGTCCTCCAAAGGTGCCCTTCAGGGTCTCTATATAGTTTTTTCAACTGGGTTGCTAATAACTTAAATCCGCCTTTTGGGTTTTGCTAAGTCCACCACAAAATGGTTTGTCAACAGCCAAACTCTGCTGTTTGAGATGGCTATTGACAGATAGGCATGAATAACATATTGCATCAAAAACCCGGGGGCTGACGATGTGAGGCCCCTATTGAGACCCCACATACATCTGTATCTAAGCTATGTTCATACATTTGTCCCAGGTTGAAGTGCGGCTAGTGAATAAGAAATAAACAACACATACTATAAATTCACTTTCATACCTTGCATTTCTTGTCCCGTATCTTTTACTGTCCTACTATAGTAAGTTCATTTGGTTGTGCATATCCAAAGTCATGTCCGATACCTACAAAATTTTGACGACGGGCTTAGTCATAAAAATATGACTAAGTGAGAATATACCTCTTTCATTGCTATATACATTTAGAAAGAATTATGCAATAAAAAAATATCTTTTTCATACTAACCATATCTCTGTTTCAGCAATGACTTATGAAGCATCTACTATATGAACATGTTAGTAACAGTAAAACAGTATGAGCAGTTATAGGATCATATCAGTATCTATTTCATAATGATTGTGTAAGAAAGAAAGCTATGCAACATTTATCTCCATATATCAGTACAATTAAGTAATCTATAAACCAGTTATCATGTTCCTATTGTAGTAATGAAGCAATAAATTAATGTATCAGTATATCCGTGTATGCAGTAAATCAATAAATCAGTATTTCTATATCAGTGTATCAGTATATCAGTATCTCTATGTATCAGTATATCTGTATTTCTATGAATGTTTCATTTCTTAGGATATATTAGGGGCGATTGAATCCATATTCAGTGTACATGTTTCATTCATGTCATGTTTCATGCTTTGGGCCCACCCCGAAAGGTCATCAATGTCCTCACCAGTACGTACAACACGCGTTTATGCCTTTCGGCCGACTGGTTTGACAATTCTTCTGTGAGATTTCATTCATTTGCTAGCAGTTCATTCGCCCGTAATATAACCTCGTGTCGACACGTTTACATTAAGTGAGTTATTCATTTTTATATCCCCTCAGAATTTATTCGCCTGTTTGCCTTTAAGGGGCCATACATTAAAGCGATATTAAATATCAGTGATATCAACTATGCATGTAACAATCAGTATAAAAAGAGTGCTCATGTAAAAAGAAAGTAAAGCCATAAAGCATAAATGAAACAGGTAGCTCTCACCATCAGTCGTTCTTTTCTTTTATATTAATTCATGTTGTTGTCATGTCTATTTTGAGCTGCCATCCATCACGATATCTGTATAGGAACCATATCATGTAGGGTCCTTTATATCGGGTTTGCACCTTACTATAGCGACAATATTGACTATTATTAGGACATCATTTGGAAGCTACATAACCAGCCCTCGAAGGAACACATGCAAAATAAGTCCAAAAAACTCAAATCGACCCACTGCATATTCACTGTTTTATGTAACAATAGCTGGTCAGGAAATAAAGCAAAGCCCAACATAACAAGAAAACTCTAAATGCCTGCCCCATCAAATAATAGAAATACGGCCAACAAAGACAAGCAAATTTCCCCAATTACTTCTATTCGATTTGGCCCATTTTCTTAATTGCACAGCTAACTCGACCCAATAAATAACCAAAGCTGAAAATAACAATAGCTGGCCTGAAGGTAAAGCAAAGCCCATCTATCCAAACCAGTTAACATAACAAATCAACAAACAAGAAACAGCCGGCCTATAGCAGAACCCCCCCAACAAATAAACATGATAGCAATCGGCTAAACCAACTAAAACCATAGATTTTCTCATAAAACAGCTGGTCAAGTTTAGGTAAGGCAAATCCGTCCAAAACCCCCTTTTTACCAAAGTAAAAAAAGCAAATTAAATGAATAAGAATTATAGTAGTAGCTGATGCGATTTCTCTCCCACTAAACTGTGAAACGGACTGAATTCCTTATCAAAGCCCTAGCCGACCAAGACCAAAGCAAATAAAGCCAAAGCTAAGATTTCTTAGGTCACGATTCATGAAGTCCCCCCATAAATCAGAAATTGATAAAGCCAAAACCATCTTAGTACTCAGAAATTAGCTAAAAAGGAGAAGGAAAAAGAGGGCTCACAGTGAGAGGAGAGGTAAAGCACAAAGCTTGCCCAAGGCAACTAGAACACGCACATAAGCATGCACAGGAACATGCACAAAAGTTATCCACTTCACAATCAAAAGCCCAATCTGGCTCTCCCATTGCCGACGATGAGAAGAGGAGGAGCAAGGAAGAGGAGTTGCGATGCAGCCACGCCCTAAACTTCCAGCCCGTCAAATATACCCGGCGAGAAAGAGGATAGGTATCGGGAGAGAAAAATAATCAAATCCATATACAGCCACCGCCTAATATTAAGAAAATACCAGCCATGTCCTATTAGCAGCCCAACTTAAGCCAATCCCGCATGCAAACAGCTCACATTCATAGGCTCACATACAACCTCTAATCGCACACCAATTTATTTCCAATATTCGCTATTAACAACTGATCTCAACGGTTATAGTATAGAAAAAGTTCATATTCAAAATCATATTCCGGTAAAACATTTCGAATGCCGCAACTCGTCAATTAAGTTCATACTTATCTTTCAAAGCCATGCCAATTTGACACTGATTTATAATTTCATCATAGGGGACAAACTTTTATTTCATTTTATTATCAATTTGGTTCACTTCACCATTTTGGGCCGTTACAAATTCTTCCCCTCTTATAGAAATTTTCGTCCTCGAAAATAGTACACAATATAAATTCTCAAATATTACATTATTTACTTTTCCATGCATTCAAACTTTTACTCGTTTTCCCGTGTTCCGAACTCCTAGAGTTAAAGTGATTAGCAACCGTCACAATGAGCAAGAAAAGAAAATTTATATTCCATGAAGCATGTGCATTATTCAATAAAACATTGGCGTGAAACACTATCATATTTTTTTCTTCGTTCACTGGTTGGACTTATCTCTTTAGCCGTGTATCACATGATATCTTACTTTTCACGTTAACGGAATATTGACGGTTTACCTTATCATTTGGAACTATTCTTAAACCATAACATGATATGCATATTGCAACTTCGCACATTACCATTTCACCTACGTACATGTCATCCCTCATTATTATTCTCGTTCCTTGCAAAAATTTTAAATGTTCACAAATTTCCTGCAATATTACATAGTATATTCGTATAATCAATTGGCCTTTTATCTCGTTCTCTTTACATGTTTTGTTTATCATATTTTTATCTTTTCAGTTAGCAATTTACTTCCCATGTCTTTTACTCGACACTCGAAGCATAATCAATGATTTAAATTCGTAGCTCATTATCCTAGCGTTCCCTCTAGACATAACATCTTTTCGATCTGAAATTCAAATTAACCCAACAATTTCTTGTTTCATTCACCGTCATATAGTTCAAAACTTAACGACATACTTCTCTCTCCTACATATTGTATAACCATGAAATCAAATTGGCTTTTATCTTGCCTTCTTTATGTCCTGTCATTATAATGTCATTTTCATTTAGCAGTTTCATTTCCTTCCTTCTGCATTTAGGACCTTCTTTTTCATAGCAATATCCTGTGGTTAAATTCCTATATCGTTGCTTCAGAGTTGTATCTCATATACCTGTTATCTTGATTATGGGGATAAAATCGAAATTGAAAATAAAATATTAGAGTCCAGTTCGTTTGCTAATTCCTTTTCTCGTTTCTTCTTTACCTCAATCTCATTTTCATTCTTTACATATAACACATATTTTCACAGTCGTTGGAGTCTTTCAATAGTATTAAAACGACGTACCAATTAACTTTGTAAACTTATTTCATTTTCTTTTTACTTATTTGCGTAACACTTTGTTCAAAACCATGCCTGCCAGATAAGATGAAGACACTTAAGAGGACAAAGTTCTCCTCGGATTCATTTCACGTTAAAATCGATTTAGACAAATTCCGAATAACTAAATTTCTATGAGCGCTCTTCTCACCGCCATATCATGTGTACTTATTTCGTACTCACTATAACCGAACTTCTTCGAAGTCTGGCTCTGATACCAAATTGTGAGGCCCCTATTGAGACCCCACATACATCTGTATCTAAGCTATGTTCATACATTTGTCCCAGGTTGAAGTGCGGCTAGTGAATAAGAAATAAACAACACATACTATAAATTCACTTTCATACCTTGCATTTCTTGTCCCGTATCTTTTACTGTCCTACTATAGTAAGTTTATTTGGTTGTGCATATCCAAAGTCATGTCCGATACCTACAAAATTTTGACGACGGGCTTAGTCATAAAAATATGACTAAGTGAGGATATACCTCTTTCATTGCTATATACATTTAGAAAGAATTATGCAATAAAAATATCTTTTTCATACTAACCATATCTCTATTTCAGCAATGACTTATGAAACATCTACTATATGAACATGTTAGTAACAGTAAAACAGTATGAGCAGTTATAGGATCATATCAATATCTATTTCATAATGATTGTGTAAGAAAGAAAGCTATGCAACATTTATCTCCATATATCAGTACAATTAAGTAATCTATAAACCAGTTATCATGTTCCTATTGTAGTAATGAAGCAATAAATTAATGTATCAGTATATCCGTGTATGCAGTAAATCAATAATTCAGTATTTCTATATCAGTGTATCAGTATATCAGTATCTCTATGTATCAGTATATCTGTATTTCTATGAATGTTTCATTTCTTAGGATATATTAGGGGCGATTGAATCCATATTCAGTGTACATGTTTCATTCATGTCATGTTTCATGCTTTGGGCCCACCCTGAAGGGTCATCAATGTCCTCACCAGTACGTATAACACGCGTTTATGCCTTTCGGCCGACTGGTTTGGCAATTCTTCTGTGAGATTTCATTCATGTGCTAGCAGTTCATTCGCCCGTAATATAACCTCGTGTCGACACGTTTACATTAAGTGAGTTATTCATTTTTATATCCTCTCAGAATTTATTCGCCTGTTTGCCTTTAAGGGGCCATACATTAAAGCGATATTAAATATTAGTGATATCAACTATGCATGTAACAATCAGTATAAAAAGAGTGCTCATGTAAAAAGAAAGTAAAGTCATAAAGCATAAATAAAACAGGTAGCTCTCACCATCAGTCGTTCTTTTCTTTTATATTAATTCATGTTGTTGCCATGTCTATTTTGAGCTGCCATCCATCACGATATCTGTATAGGAACCATATCATGTAGGGTCCTTTATATCGGGGTTGCACCTTACTATAGCGACAATATTGACTATTATAAGGACATCATTTGGAAGCTACATAACCAGCCCTCGAAGGAACACATGCAAAATAAGTCCAAAAAACTCAAATCGACCCACTGCATATTCACTGTTTTATGTAACAATAGCTGGTCAGGAAATAAAGCAAAGCCCTAACATAACAAGAAAACTTTAAATGCCTGCCCCATCAAATAATAGAAATACGGCCAACAAAGACAAGCAAATTTCCCCAATTACTTCTATTCGATTTGGCCCATTTTCTTAATTGCACAGCTAACTCGACCCAATAAATAATCAAAGCTGAAAATAACAATAGCCGGCCTGAAGGTAAAGCAAAGCCCATCTATCCAAACCAGTTAACATAACAAATCAACAAACAAGAAACAGCCGGCCTATAGCAGAACTCCCCCAACAAATAAACATGATAGCAATCGGCTAAACCAACTAAAACCATAGATTTTCTCATAAAACAGCTGGTCAAGTTTAGGTAAGGCAAATCCGTCCAAAACCCCCTTTTTACCAAAGTAAAGCATGCAAATTAAATGAATAAGAATTATAGTAGTAGCTGATGCGATTTCTCTCCCACTAAACTGTGAAACGGACTGAATTCCTTATCAAAGCTCTAGCCGACCAAGACCAAAGCAAATAAAGCCAAAGCTAAGATTTCTTAGGTCACGATTCATGAAGTCCCCCCATAAATCAGAAATTGATAAAGCCAAAACCATCTTAGTACTCAGAAATTAGCTAAAAAGGAGAAGGAAAAAGAGGGCTCACAGTGAGAGGAGAGGTAAAGCACAAAGCCTGCCCAAGGCAACTAGAACACGCACATAAGCATGCACAGGAACATGCACAAAAGTTATCCACTTCACAATCAAAAGCCCAATCTGGCTCTCCCATTGCCGACGATGAGAAGAGGAGGAGCAAGGAAGAGGAGTTGCGATGCAGCCACGCCCTAAACTTCCAGCCCGTCAAATATACCCGGCGAGAAAGAGGATAGGTATCGGGAGAGAAAAATAATCAAATCCATATACAGCCACCGCCTAATATTAAGAAAATACCGGCCATGTCCTATTAGCAGCCCAACTTAAGCCAATCCCGCATGCAAACAGCTCACATTCATAGGCTCACATACAGCCTCTAATCGCACACCAATTTATTTCCAATATTCGCTATTAACAACTGATCTCAACGGTTATAATATAGAAAAAGTTCATATTCAAAATCATATTCCGGTAAAACATTTCGAATGCCGCAACGCGTCAATTAAGTTCATACTTATCTTTCAAAGCCATGCCAATTTGACACTGATTTATAATTTCATCATAGGGGACAAACTTTTATTTCATTTTATTATCAATTTGGTTCACTTCACCATTTTGGGCCGTTACAGACGAAGCCGGCGCTCGCCTCCCCCTTGTGACCTACCTAGGCGAGCCCCCGCTCGCATGCCCTCGCGACTCACTTGTCGCGAGGCGGCGAGCCCGACTCGCCTCGCCCTTGCGAATCACTTGTCGCGAGGCGGCGAGCCTGGCTCGCCTCGCCCTTGCGAACCACTTGCCGCAAGGCGGCGAGCCCGACTCGCCTCACCCTTGCGAACCACTTGCCGCAAGGCGGCGAGCTCGACTCGCCCCGCCCTTGCGAACCACTTGCCGCAAGGCGGCGAGCCCGCCTCGCCTCGCCCTTGCGAACCACTTGCCGCAAGGCAGCGAGCCCGGCATGCCTCACCCTTGCGAACCACTTGCCGCAAGGCAACGAGCCCCCGTTCGCTTCGCCCATATCCAAATCTATTTTTACCCTTCGACGAACACAAGATTGTACAAACCCCACATTCAAAGTTAAGTTTTAATTCATCAACCAATAAAACTTCACGATGCATATGCAATGGATCGAATGATAGATGCACAACACTTACACGACCAGAAATCCCACTCACATACTTATAAATCACATAATGACCAGGCTCCACGACCGCCAACATGGCATTCTAATACAGCCCGACCCCCTCCATCCAACAACCGAAATAAACCTCCATTCATAAAAAACTTAACACCAACTGAATTACAAGCACTGCGCGAGAAATGACTATGTTATAATTGTGAGGAAAAATATCACTCAGGTCATAAATCTAAAGGTAAGGGTGTTTTATGTTATTTTCATGGAACCGAGGACGATGACTAGTCTAACGCGCAAAAGAACTAACAACTGATATCACCGAAGACCCACCAACATTAGCGATTAGTATACATGCACTATCCGGGTCCCCACCAGACCATTTCCTTCGTTTCACAGGCAACATCACACACCAATCTCTAGAAATATTAGTGGACAGTGGAAGTTTACATAATTTCATCTCCCCTAGGATGGTTACCTTCTTACAATTATACCCATCCACACCATTCCTGAATTTCCAGTCTATATGGGGAACGACACTTCCGTGGGCTGTAAGGGGCTATGTAAAGACATCCCACTACTCATTTAGGCCAAATCATTTACAGTTCAGTTATACATGTTAGATATAAAAGGGGTTGACATTGTGTTGGGAGTACGCTGGCTAAGGCCCTTAGGACCCGCAACCACCAATTACTCTAACCTCACTATGTCCTTTCCCGATACAGATGGACTAATCATGTTATTCAGGCATACTACATGCTCAGATGGCCAAGTATCATCATCACAGCTCTCTAGGATGTTAGCTTTACAACCCTTAGCAACATGTTTTCTAATCAGAATTATAATGGTGGTTGTTGATCGATTCTCAAAAGCAGTTTATTTTGTTTCCATAAAAACCCTAAATGGATCAGTCGTTACCACACTTTTTTGAGAAAATATAGAAAAAATACATGGAATTCCAAAGTCAATTATTTCAGACAGAGATACTATATTTTTAAGTAGTTTTTGGAAAGAGTTGTTTCGACTGCAAGGAATACAGTTAAAATATAGTTAAGCTTATCACTCACAAACAGATGGATTAACTGAAAAGATAAATCAATCTCTAGAACAATACTTTCGTTCATTTTGTAATCGAAACCCAAAAAAAATGGTCACTATATCTTAGCTTTGCAGAATATTTTTTCAATACCACATTTAACTTCTCGATCGACATGACTCCTTATGAAGTCATGTTCGATCGACCCCCTCCTGGATTATTATCTTATGACACAGGAGGAACAACAAATGAAGCAACAGAAGCAACACTTAAACGAAGAGACAAATTATTCTAGCAATTAAAAGAGAACTTAACAAAGGCACAACAGAGAATGAAAGCAAACACAGACAAAAAGCGGATGGATCTGCAACTCAAACAAGGGGATTGTGTGCTGTTAAAATTACACCCCTATATATAACTATCACTCTTCAGGACCATCAACAGGAAACTGAATCTTAAATATCATGGACCATACAAAGTGCTAGAGATCATTAGCAAAGCAGCTTACAAGCTTGACCTTCCTCCAGACGCTAAGATACATCAAGTCTTCCACGTATCGTTACTCAAACCATACGTAGGAGAGCCAGGGCCTCAGGCGGTGACTCTTCCAGATCAGCACTGGAAGAACAATACCCTTCACTAGCCACTAACCATTCTCAACACACACACAATTCTTCGACAAGGACATGAAGTACTACAAGGTTTGATTCAATGGAAAGAACTTTCACCCTCGGACATCACTTGGGAAGATCTTAATACACTATAGGAGTTCCCACAATTAAAGTTACAACCCGGAATAATAGAAGAAACAACTTGGGCTAAGAAGAAACATTGCAGTGAACGATGACGAACTGAAAGATAAAATATCGGAAGGACTGCAACAACGGCTTCCATTTCACCACTGATCTAGTGAACGGGAAGGGGTGTTACTAGAGAAGGAAATATACTAAAACACACACAAAAAATCAGAAGGATCAAGTCCCTTTCATTATCAAAACAGATCGGAAGGAAACAGAAACACTACAGATCTACATCAACAAGCTTGGAGAAGTAAAAAAGTGAAGACCCAGAAGAAGAATCAAGATTACATCAGCATAACAACAAACCAAACAAATTCTTACCCAGTTCAAGACGAGTTGCAGAATCAGAGCGCTTGTTCCGATCTTTCAAACCATCCGGAGTTCCAAGACACGATCATCATTTTCTGCCTTCTCCAAGCCTTGGCATAAGGAAGAACTTCGGCGATGCGATGGAGCATTTTCTCTGCTAGGGTTTGTGCTCTCAGAAGAGACGACGACTCAAAATTATAAAACACTGAAGACAACGTTTTCTTAAAGGTCTGAGGTCTTGTAACATCACAACACGCAAGCACGCAAGTGGCCCAGATTGAATCAAGCCAAGGGTCCTCATTTAAATAAGCGGCTCGTTTATCAATAACATCTATCAGCGGCGGGCCATAATAGAAGCTAAAGCAAGGGTCCAGATTTATTCCAAAGAGCCCCCTTTTAGAATATTGCCAGATGCATTCCAATTATTAATTATAATGTAACTGCTATATTAATTAGGCCTATAAAAGACACTTATCTGTGTAATGATGGATTATGAAAAGTTTTAATAAGAAATGTATTCTTCTCCTTCGTCTCCTTCCTCCCGCCAACTTGGCTTTCCCCCTCATTTATCTTCAATAATTGAATTCTTGTGTTACAATAACACTAATTGTCACGCTTACATAAATGACATCTAGGGTATCATCTTGTATCTCTTTCTTCTGCTGCCGCCGCCTTCATTGATCTCTTCTTCCTGCGTATCTCTTTTTATGTTGGATGTTGTCTTTTTATTCTTTTGTTTTTCATGTTGATTTGTCATTTTCAATCCTTTTGTTTCATGAACCCTATTCTCTTCTTCCTCCTCGTCCCCTTCGCCTCCCAACCGCCAGCTCATCCTCATCAACATTCCCTGATCTCGTCTCCGACGCAAAGGAAAACATACTGCAATCTGCCAAGATATCTTCCATCATCGACATGCTCAACATGGGACAATAGATACAGAGATCAATTGCGTCAGATGCATACAACTCGCCATGCCCGAAAGAAATATATACTTGGTCGGAGATCCTCTCAAGCTTGAGCCTTTGGCTGAATTATTGTGTTTCGTCAAGGATAATAAACACCCGACTAGAATCACCATGGGTTTCAACGTCTTGAAAATGATATGCATCCATGAGCAGCATGTGAGGGGTCTCATGGTCAGGGTCGGCGTAGTTGGGCAGCTAGCCGAGCTCTTACGTTCCCCCATTTCAGTCTTGAATGCTTGGAAGTGACTCTGCAAATTCTCGACGGGATCTCTTTCTTACCGGAAGTTAGCACGACGTTGAAGGATTGCATTCAGGCGTTTCCCAATTTGGTTAACATTGTCATAAGGGTCTCTAAAACATGTACACAATATGTCCTGTCAATGCTTTAGGACACCTGCAAGTTAGTGCCAGATGAATGTGCGCCCACTGCCATTGCTCTAGGACACATGCTAATATAAATCTCCTAGTTATTTTTATTAATTAAACCATCAAAATATGATCAGACCAATATACATAGTCCGCATCGGTGATAATACATCTGATAATCGATAAGCGTCCCTTTGTGTAGTATATGATGATAATACTATTATATTGAAAAGGTTGAACGTACAATTGGGAAGCGCCTCAAAGTATTGTTGTCATCACTCTACAAGTTGTGTTAGCGCATCCCGCACGGTGATCTTTAATACATCACACACGGACAATTTTCTCATGCAAAGGAGACATTCAGTTTCAACTAATTAAATGAAGAAAATAGAGAGTAAAAGCAATAAAAAAAGAGTGGTGTTATGGGCACACCTAATATGGCTATGGGCACACCATAAAATAGGGGTATAATCTCTAATAACCCTAATTTCTCTCCACTCCTCATTCGGCTAAGCACAGCCAACCCCGCGAGTCCGCGACTCCATCTTCCTCTCGCGCCTCCTTCTTCCTCCCGCACCTCCATCTTCCTCCCGCGACTTCATCTTCCCCGACATTCTCCCCGCCTTCATCTTCCCCGACGAAAGCCCCTCTCCTTGCCGCGACTCCCTCCAGCGAATCAACACCGTGAGTCCCTCCTGCGATTGCGATTTCGCCGCCTCCTTAGTGTTTCGCCGTGAGCACACAGTTCTTGATCTCCCTTGCTCCAACCCCGACTCCAACCCAGATCTCCCTCGCCGTGAGCTTCAGGTATAATGCTCCAAACGATGTGGAGTTAGGGTTTCAGATCTCTTGAGTTTAGGTTTTTTTTTCTGCATTTAGGGTTCCAGATCTCTTGGGTTTAGGGTATTTTTCTGCATTTCCTCCGTATGATGTTGTATAATGCTGAGTTTGTTATTTTTCAGATTGAACTTAGGTCTAGGACTGCATTCAAGGCATTCAAAGCAATACTTTGTTAGTGGTTGTGCCTCTCCCTATTTTTTGGTAAAATCCTATCATTGTTTAATTTTTTTTGTTAATGGTTGTGCACTCTTTTTATGATATCTAGTGTGTTTGGATGTGAAATGGATGTATTTTATTTCAATTTCGTATAGGTTAAAATGAAAGAGGAAAACACGTTGTTGTTAATGAGTGGCTCATCTAAAGGCAGTCAATTAGATGTTGGATTGCATTTTATGACTGATACCATATTCCATAGTAAAGAGGAATTAATTGAATGAGCTCGCTCTGTCGCAAAAGGATTGAGTTTTGTTGTTGTTGTTCAAAGGGCTAATAAACTTGATGGTAGGCCTAAGCCGAGAGTTTTTCTAGGCTGCAACAGAGGAGGATGTCCTCGTGTTCATTCTAATAGAGTGAACAAGAATTTAAGAAAAACTAGCTCCAAACGATGTGGATGCCCATTCTCTATATTGGGTCAAAAAGATGCATGTAGCGATGAATGGAAATTAGAAGTTAAGTGTGGAATGCATAACCATGTTTTTGTTCATCTAGAAGCACACAGTTATGCGTTTCAGTTGAATGAAAATGAACAAAAAACTGTCGAAGAGATGTACACATCAGGTGTGAAGCCGAGAAAAATACTATCCACTTTGAAGAAAAGGAATCCTTCCAACACTTCGATCATGAGAACCATTTATAATGAAAAGATGAGATTGTACAAGAAAGAGTTGAATGGTAATTGTACAACCATGTATTCGCCGAGTAGGTATTCGGGCCAAGAGGCATTTCGGAACATCGTTCCTCAGCAGGATCCAAGGAAGGGGGCAAGAACCCCAGCTAAGGGGCGAGACCGGCCAGGGGGACCGCCCATGGCAGGGTCTCGCCCAGCCCCAGCTAAGGGGCGAGACCGGCCAGGGGGACCGCCCCTGGCAGGGTCTCGCCCAGCCCCAGCTAAGGGGCGAGACCGGCCAGGGGGACCGCCCCTGGCAGGGTCTCGCCCAGCCCCAGCTAAGGGGCGAGACCGGCCAGGGGGACCGCCCCTGGCAGGGTCTCGCCCAGCCCCAGCTAAGGGGCGAGACCGGCCAGGGGGACCGCCCCTGGCAGGGTCTCGCCCAGCCCCAGCTAAGGGGCGAGACCGGCCAGGGGGACCGCCCCTGGCAGGGTCTCGCCCAGCTCCAGCAGGGGGGTGAGACCAGCAGGGGGGGGATCCCCGGGTCTCGCCCCACCCCAGTTAGGGGGCTCGCCGAGCCCCGCGAGGTACCTCTCTCGCCCAGTTTTGGGGGGAGGTGTCGGTCTGCGTTTAGCATCCCAGAACAGCGGGATTTGGCTATTTGCAGTCCGGTTTTGGCTATTCGCAGTCCAAATCCGAGGGTATTTTGGGTATTCTGCAGTCCAGTTTAGGTTATTTACAGCCCAGATCCGAAAATCCTATAAATAGGACCAAGGGGGCACCATTTGGAGAGATCTCTCATCCTAGGCTAGCTCTCTCCTTCTCCCTCTCCCTCCCCAAGTCTCTCTAGGGGGTGAGGAGAGGCTCCAGTGGTGCCCAAGCTTAGTAGTGGCTTGGGAGGGGAAGTTCCAAGGGGACTTTCGGGTACGTGGCGGGACCTCCCCGCTAAGCCCTTGGTCCAGTCCTTAGTTCCGACACCTTCAACCTAGAGCTCTCCCTTGGGGGAAGTAAGGGTTGGTCGCCCCTCAGCCTCGTTGAGGGCCCCGAACTCCACAGAGACCGAGTAGTCGGTTTCAACAGTAATACTCCTATCCAATTTCTATATAGGTGTATTAGAGATGCAGAGTACACAAGTTACAATCATGTCGATCATGTTAGTTATGCATTGGACAACTTATTTTTTGCTCATCCAACTTCGATTCAGCTCAGCAATATGTTCCCAGATGTTTTTATCATGGATTGCACATACAAAACAAATCGTTATAGATTACCTTTGCTATCCATAATTGGTCTCACATCTACAAATTTGATATTTTTCGCTGCATTTGCGTTTATATCAAGTGAAACTGAAGGTAGCTACAAATGGGCTTTGAATTGTTTTAGAAGTATGTTAAATTCAACTTCTTTGTCAAGTGTATTGATAGTTGACAGAGAGTTAGCATTGATGAATGCTATAAAGTGGTATTTCCTCAAGCAAAGGTTATATTATGCCAAGTTCACATTAGCCGTAATATATTAGCCCATTGCAAAAAGTATTTCAAAAATGGAAAAGAATGTGAAGGTTTTTTGTTTGAATGACAAAAATTGGTAAGCTCGCCTACAATTCATGAGTATGCCATGTGTTTGAACTTGTTATTGAGCAAATATTCCGAAAAATATCATGCTGTTTTACATTATGTGATGACTACTTGGATATATCCTTATAGGAGTATTTTGTTTCGGCATGGATAGATAAATTAATGCATTTTGGTAATTCCACCACTAATCGAGTGGAGAGTGGGCATAGTCATCTCAAAAGATTTTTGGAAGTATCTGTTTGTAACTTGACATCCATATGAAAAACCTTTGATCAAATGTTTGTTTTGCAACATACAGAAATTAAACGTTCTTTTGGGCAAAGTTCAATACAAGTTAATACCGGGTTTAGGGGATCATTATATATAGAGTTACTTGGTTATGTTTCGATTGCGGCCCTTGAAGCAATTAAAAGGGAAGAAGAATTGGTTAAGCGTGGTTATCCAGAGGCAACCAAATGTTTTCATAAAATGCGAAATACAATGAGATTACCGTGTGCTCATGAATTGGTAACTTACATGAACCAATCTTTGACATACCCTCTATGGATGGTTCATAAACATTGGCGTCAAATCAATTTACAACCAACATCGACTGAGCCTACAAACATAAAAGAGGAGGATGAACCAGTGAAAATTATACAAATGGAGTTAGACGGTATACTAAAAAAATACAATAGTATTACCGATCATCAAAGGAATGAAATGAAACGAAAATTACGTGAAATATTGGAGCCCACAACCACTCAAACAAAAGAACCATCAATGCACTTAAGATTAAAAGGAAGACCACCAGGAAGCTACAAAAAATTTAAAGATGAGCCTAAATCAACAAAAAAGATCTCTCTTTATTTGAGCATGTTTTGATAGCGGAACAACAATCACAACGTCGGGTAAAAAAGCTACCAACAAGAAGAAGAGCGGGAAACAACAAATTTGTTGAGTGCATTTGTAAGGATATGCCTCCATATATATCGACTCACATAATTGATGCCATAAATGTGATTGGTGATGAGCATTGTGGGTATCGAGTGGTAAGTAAAGCACTTGATATGAGTGAAAATTGGTTACAAGTGCGAAAGGATCTTGCAAAAGAAATGGAAATTTATGAGTGTTTGTACAACACCCACTTTGGTAATGTGAGACGTGCAGAACTACTATCATCATTGGATTGTACTGCTGTACCAGCGCCACTAGACAAATGGATGACAATGACGGACATGAGATTAGTGATCGCATCTTGTTATAAATTTATAATGTGGCAATTATTCATTATTCAAAGTTCCAGTCTTTTACATTCCTACCTCTACATTCTGCGCCTTCTGCGAGCCGAAAGACTATATTTATTGGATTTGTTAATGATAATCACTTCATTGGGTTGATGATGCATGAGGATTGTCCCCTTCCTCCAATAATCACTACACGGCGGAGATATCATGTTACCATTGCGGACGCGTGAGATTTGAATTACAGTTCAAGAATTAGAGAAGTCGGTAGCAAAGAACAAGTTAAACAAATAATTAATTTGACAGATCTATGGCGAGGTATGCTTAAATTTCTATTATTAGACATAAACAATTAAGTTGCCAATTGTGATTACTAATTGCCATATTATTATTTTTTTATGCAGATTAGTGAACATTAAAGGTTTAATGGACAATCGAATAGTTTTCATCAAACTGTATCTAGGTAAAACTTGTATTTTTAATACTTTATTTTATATTGTACATAATCTCATTTTTGATAATTTAATTTTATTGTTAGAGGAGGGGATTGCCACAAGAATTAATTTTTGAAGATCAATCATAAACTAATTTTGGACTTGTTTAACTTTTTCTTTAATAATTAGTATTTTTGGACA
Organism: Dactylorhiza incarnata; assembly: GCA_033032865.1. Lineage (NCBI taxonomy): Eukaryota > Viridiplantae > Streptophyta > Magnoliopsida > Asparagales > Orchidaceae > Dactylorhiza > Dactylorhiza incarnata. The sequence continues at coordinate 1,261,812 of JAWHQI010000174.1, forward strand.
TGTTTTTTTTTGTACGAGACTATTTAAAATATTATTTTGGTTATGTCATAAGACTTATATTGAATTTTTTTAATTTTCTAGTGAAAAAACTATTTTTAATATTTGGTGTGTCCATAGTCAGTTGGTGTGTATATAGCTCAATTGGATTGTACATAAATTTTGGCTGCCCATAGCCAAAATAGGTGTGATCGTAACACCACTCTAAAAAAAACAAAATAAAATCTAAAAAACAAAACACAATAAATTAAAGTAAACAAAGTAACATTAAAAAAACTATTTAAATATTACATAAGTGAAAAAAATGAAATAATATTAAAATAATAATTGGACATAATATAATATGATAGAAATTAGTCGTTTAATACAAAATGCGACATCAAAATTAAAAAGCTCACGTTGGATATTGTAACGAAATATGACTTTGGAATTAATCTGAACTGTCGATTTCAATATTTCTACATGCATACATATAATAATAAGTCTACCTTAAAATCAAATGTATACTAAATAATTCGAAAATAATAAATTAAAATAAATATGTGCGCATAATTAAAATTCTCGGGCATACAAACGCCTGTATTCCACCGTGTCCCTATCATTGTCGAGACGAACCAAGCGATGGCTGCCGCTGAGCCGGACCGGGCCGAGCCGAGCCGTCTTTGGAAGGTTAGATCTGCAATTTGAGAAATTAAGTGGGTGGTGGGGGTGAATTAAAAGAGGACAGGCCTTACTCGGCAGTTGGGGAGCATTTAGTTTGCTGCCTCCTTCTCTCCCTCTCATCTTGCTCGCGCGTGCGCTCTCCTTCGTCTCCCTCCTCCGACTGCTCAATAGACCTCCGCTTCACTTCCAGCCCTCTCCTGCTCAAGAATTCCGTTCCTCCAGCTTCTTCCTCCATTGATTCCGACGAATCCGGCGCAAGATTTCATGTCGGAGGATCGCGATTTGGCTATCTCAGTAGCTTAGTTGGCCTGCATTCTTCGTTCATTGATTTGCCTGCTTGAGAGTATCATTTCGTCGTTCCTAGTATCGTGGAGGTAATGTCTTGATATGGTAAATCGGTCTATTCAAAATTTTATCCGGAAACTGATTCGCTCACCAGTTTTTAATTTCCTTAATCTGATTGTTTGGATCTCGAATTCGATTGCTATTTCGGGGGGATTAATGGATTATTTTTACATTCTTAACGTCGGGCGAGATTTGTTCTGGAGGCCTGGAATTAGCATTTTACCGCAAATGTTTTTCGTTAACTTCAGCCCCTTATTATCTTACGAAGTTTGGCGGTGGTCCAAATTTTTCTATTTTGATTGTGGATTGTTTTTCAAATTGTTTTCTGAAAGTCTATTTTAACGTGGATGCTACTTAAACGAAACTTGATTGAGATCTTGCGCATCCCCACAAAATTTAACCATGATCTCTGTATCCGATGAGCCCATTTTATGATGATTCTACGTTTTGTTTCTCTTTCTCCACTGATTCCAACCGCTTCCCCCTAATATTTCTGCTTCAGTGCTTGTCACAGTGGTTACTGATTCAAATTCAAATCATGCCTCTGTATCTTCAAGAGTTTAGATATGATAAGCATGTACGTGAGTTTGATATTGTCTGAAGATTCAGGATAAGGCTTGCTCCACAGTTTTTTTTTTGAATTTTCCATTGTTTTGTAGGATTCTATAATGACAATAAATCACTAACACACTTAAAAAATCAATAATTATTTGTCGTCGGCCCTGAGTTGATATATACTTCAACTACCTCAAGTTTCAATCAATCTAAGTCTGAATATTTACTATGATTTCATGTTTGATTCATTTGTTTTCTTTTTCATGCTGGTTTCAAGTAGAAAGCCATGTGATTGGAATGAGTTAATGAGCGAGTTCTTATTGTTCTCGTATTTTTCTTCTTGGTATTAGATGATGATGGAAGCAGAACTGTGCTCCTCCCGTGTTCTATCTCCTTCTCGGGAAGAAAGTGGGGATGAAGAGCTCTCTGTGCTTCCGAGGCACACTAAAGTTATTGTCACTGGGAACAACAGAACTAAATCTGTTTTGGTTGGCCTCCAGGGTGTTGTCAAGAAGGCTGTAGGCCTTGGTGGGTGGCATTGGCTGGTAAATTTGAGTTTCTCATACTTTTCCCATGTTAGATTTCAATTTGTTTATATTAGGTTGTTGTCTTTGTCGTCATTAGCCATTAATGGTATCTTTGGTTTCGAAAGATTATAGGGGATGAACTTGCAAAAGACCTCACAATTTCATGTTAGGTATTGGATTTTTTTTTACTATTTGAGTATAGGAAAGTTTCCCACCCAACACTACTGAACAATGGGAAGAAAAAAAAACAGTCAAGTCATGTTTCTAACTAGCACCAGTCTTCTTACAACAACCAAATTTCAAACTTTCTCTGATCAACCAAACGGTAAAGAACATATTTTTCCGTTTTTTTAAGTCCTAGTGAACCTGTCTGCCTATTTTTTATGTTAGTTTGAAAGATGATAAATCATAGGATGAATAAATGATTGTAGATGGTGATAATTGGGGAGTAAAATTTGATTTTGATTTTGCAGGTCCTTAAAAATGGTGTGGAAGTGAAGCTACAAAGAAATGCACTGAGCGTACTGGAAGCTCCTACGGGTAATGAGGAAGAAGATGATGAGATAGGCTGCGATAACTCTTTCTGCAGCAGCTCTGACATGGGAGATAAAGACGGTGAATATCGTAAGTAAAATCTGGTGACGACTCTCTCTTATTATAATCTCATTTTTCCTTTATATATATATATATATATATATATATCAAAAGAGAAAATGGACGATTGTATCAATGTAACACTTATGATTACAATTATTTTCATGCAGCCAGTATTGAGTTTCAGAAACCAACAAAGCCAAGAGTAAGGCACACCAGGCCCTGGACCTCCTCAGCAAAATCAACCAACCGAGGCAATTATAGAGACCTGCATTCTAGTAGTAGCCGCAAGCCTCACTTTGTAAGAACCCCAAAATCCATCATTTCTATTCATTCTATCTACCCCAAATTCATGCTTGGTTAATTCTACATATATTGTTTGACATTTTGAGCCCAATCTGATCCGATTTTGATTAGTTTTTTTTATCAAACTTCATGTAATATCCCATAATTAGCTCAACTTGACTTACTTGACCCATGTTCCAGTTCTTCCAATATTTCAGACAAAATCAAAGCTTTTTCTCTTCTCCACCACCACAGACTCTTGATTACATGCATATGATTAAAACAATGGCAAATTTCTACCAGCCTATCAGCTGAAGCTGCTTTTAGGCCTCTGCTGTTCCAGCAGTACTCTTTCCATTTCCGTGTAATAAAGCTTGAAATGATTAAAGCGGAATATGTAGTAGTAATCATTTCTGTTTCTCTGTCCATCAACTTTGATATTACTGTCTCCCGCAAAATTTCTTGCAGAGGGTAAATTTGGCGAAGCTGGGCCCAGCCACATTGTGGAGATACTGGAAGGAGTTCGATCTCGTGAGCATATTTCCCCAATGCCATACCCAACCTTCTATTCTATTCATATTTATATATTTTTTAATTAATCACCTTCCAATATTTCAGCCATAATTACAGTTTGCACCCCCTCTTATCTTTTGAAATTACAAATACCTTTTTTGTAAGTTCACACTCTTTCCTCTAAAAGTTGGTGATTGTTATCCGCACTATAGTTTTAGCTATCCGCACTCTTTTTGTATTTGTTATTATGCGCCTTTTCAAAATACGCCATGTACATGTATTCTTAGGAAAAGTGTTCAACACTAAATTTGTAGATTTCGTCAAGATCTACAACTTTCGTGTCGAATACTTTTCCTAAAAAATGCATGTACAAGGCGTATTTCCAAAAATTCGCTATAGTTACGCACATGCTTCAATCATGGCGGCAATACGTCTTGTGCTTGCATTTTTAGGAAAAGTGTTCAACACTAAATTTGTAGATCTCAACGAGATCTACAACTTTCGTGTTGAACACTTTTCCTAAAAATGCATGTACATAACGTATTTTTAAAATGCGCGTAATAACTCATACAAAAAGAGTGCGAATAGCCAAAACTGTAGTGCGGATAACAATCGCCTAAAAGTTTGAGAGGGGTGCAAACTGTAATTCTATGAATTTGGATAGGAGTTCAAAATAAATTAACCCTTTATATTTATTTACATGCTCCAATCCATGATGGTAATTTTTTTTTTCAAAAAAGTTTGAATTCTTATCCACCTACTATATTTGTAGGTGAGCATCAACCCTAATCCATCCATGCCGCAGCTTCTCAGTTTGGTCCAGCACCATTTTCTCTCTCAGGTACATGTCAGAATCCAAAATTACGTCTGTATCAAAAATGTTATTTTTTTTCCTACATATTTATATAAATAAAAATAATTCATTTTTTGTGAATTGGGAAAAAAGCAAATGGACGAGATGCAGGTGATTGTGGGCTTCATCCGCTCGGCGAAGAGATTGAAATCCATCCACTGTTAACCTGCTCCTTGTACTTGAGAGATTAATCAAGAGGCGGGCGTCAAATTTGAAGCAATTAGAGTCTTAATTCACTAACCAGGTACCCTTAATTATAATTATGAACTTGTATAATATATATATATATATGTTGTATTAATGGCATGTAGTGGAGCATAAGCATTTTGATTTATGCTCTTTCAAATCTTTTTATTACGCTTTTAATAAGCTCCTTCGTTTTCCATTAATAGTTAGTAATTATGCTTCATATATATATATATAAATAATTTATTAAAAAGCTGTTCGCATGTTTTCGGGGGCTATGAATTATTTGTATATCTATATAATATATTTATTTATTTAATTATGCTTTTGGCCTCTGAATCATAGAGGACAGGCTGGCTGATGGGTGGCGTGTCTTGTCCCTTTTTTTCTTCTTTAGAGTGTTGGGCAGTGTGCGAGATGTGGACGCAAGTTGTGACGCGGGTCCCGCATATCTTATGAAATCCGTAATTAACCTAAATATTTATTTTATATTTACTTATTTTTTAATATCCTTTTTTATTCAAATTTCGAATTTTGAAAATTTTATTCAAAATTCGAAGAGACAATTACGGGTCCGTTTTCTTTTGGAATTGGGAATCCGTTTGCACGTGAATTGCGATGATGGTTTTACACTTTTGCCCCCGCCATTTGTCTTAAAATTACTTGTTTCCGAAGGCAGCCTGTCAATTATTCACGGCGCTCTGTTTGTTTTTGGGGTGGAGTTTTGGAGCGTTGGGAAAAAAATGGTGAAAATATATATTTTTATGGGTGGCTTTTTACCCCACCGAAAATGGAGAATAAAATGCCGAAATTTTCATATTGGTGCCATTATTAAATTAATGATAATTGTTTTATTGCTCTGAAGTTACCGTTAAGATTTTAAATAAAGTAATGATAATAATGTTTAAATTTTATAGAGTAGATAAATAAAATTATTATTTTTGAAAATGTTGAGATTCATGTGCTAGTCATATATTAGTATTCTATAATATGTAAATATATTATTTGATATTTTTTAGGAGAAGAAAAAAAATATAATTACTTAATTTATGTTGTCTTCAATCTCCAGGCAATGTAATGAATGTTTTTTTTAATTAATTGCATGTACTCTTCCCTCTCACATTTGGGAGAAATTAATTAGTGGTCAAAGTAGTTTTATTTTTTATTGTGGAAAAAATGTTGATGTTTATAAGAAATATTTGCTGCAAAACTATATTGAAAATTCGTTTTCATAAATTTAACGAATAATTGTAATAAATATGATACTGTCATGATCTTGGAAAAAATAATAGTTAGTAATTTTTATTTCAAGTCATTGGCCAAGATTGATTTTTTCCTTGAAGAGATCAATTTTAAAATGGACCACTAGGATGAAAGATGGTGCCCACCTTTGCACAACAAGGGGATATCTTCAGGCGATTGTTAACCACAACCCAATTTTTGCTTGTGGCACCCCAAAGTTAACCGCAACCCGAAAATTTGAATTTTGTTTAACCGCAACCTGATATTTGACTCACTGCAACCCTAATTTTAATATGTAGAAGATTATTATCGGGGTTTTTATTCCTAACGTAATATGTAAAATGAGATTTTTATATAGTCAGCTATATAGAGTGATATGATGATGGGTCTCCCGTGCCTTGCGCGATAGTACTTCTGTCACACTTCTTTTTGCAATGTGCAATGATGATGGGACCCTAGGTCTCACTCACTCATATGAAGTTCATTTTAATGCCTTTTTTTTTAGCGAGAGGATGTCCAGTGAGGCTGGGTGTCTGATCGTCATTGCCGTCATTGCCGTTGCAGACATGAGAAAGAGAGCTGCGGGCGTATTGTTGCGCGGGACACGGTGGTCGCCCATGCATGACCACTCGGAATTATAGATGCATGACTATAGATAAGGGTGTGCACAGAAAACCGAAACCGACCAAACCGATCCGAACCGACCCAAACCGAACCGAATTTGGACCGAACCGATCGGTTCGGTTCGGTTTCGGTTTGGGGGGGCTGAAAATCGAGCCTATTCGGTTCGGTTTCGGTTTATAGGATCCGTAAACCGAGAAAACCGAACCGATTATAAGTTTGGACTTGGAGTTTGTCCCGTCGGATTAAAACATGAGGTTGTGAGCATTGAGTTTGAAGTTGAACCCGAAATAACGAGACCATGTAATATCTCTTATCTTATCTTATCATAAGTTTGTAATAATTACCCGAGCGTGAACGAGTAAATTAAATATGTTGTACTTATTGATTTTTATTTTAGACTAATACTTGAACTTATTGTATTAATTGTACTAGTTAATCTTAATTTTATTGTGTTTTTTCAATTTTCCTTCAATGTTGATGAACTGCTTTCTAGATTTATTATTAGAAAAGCACTTGGACAAACATTAAAAATTATTTTGGGGGATAATATATTTTAGATTTACCGAAAAACCGAACCGATGTTAAAAAACCGAATCAAACCAAACCGAACCGATTCATTTCGGTTCGGTTTCGGTTTTCGGTGTGTAAAAACCGAGCCTATTCGGTTCGATTTCGGTTTTATCTAAAACCGAACCGAACCGAACCGCTTGCAGGCCTAACTATAGAGTAGCATAAGTTATTGATTAGGTAGAGGGTAGACTACATCAGTCCAAATGTAATAAAATGTAAGGGAGTTCAAGTGACCACGTGCTTTTTTCTTCTGATCATTTTGAAATAGCTCAAAATACAAAATTATATGAATTTTAGAAAACAGAAATTTAACTTTTAAAATTTGGCATAATTTCTGCTAAAACTGACATTTTAAAATTGACAAAGAATTGGCCAATATATTTTGGCATGAATTTTTGGAGTCATTAGCTGGAGTAGGGCATGTGTTCTAATATGACTACGGAAAAACAAAACTATTTTGGTTCTGTTTGGGCTAGGGTGGCTTTGAAAAAAAATAGTGGTGAGAAATCAGTGGTGTTATTAGAGCAATATGAAAATTTGTTTTTGAAAAAGCTGTAGATTATTTGGAATGTCTCTATTTAAATGCTTTTCAAAAAGTTATTTTACCTTTTTTTTCTATTTGCAAGAACAATTTTTTTTAATAGTTGCATAATTTTTTAATATAAAAAAAAGAATTTACGCTGATTATTTATGACATAGATAAATAAATATTATATAAATCATAAATAATCAAGGTATAAAAGATCAACAACTAGATGCATAGATTGCGAAATCGATCATAGTATACCCCATTCCATGCGAAATCGATCATAAATAAACATTAAGCATAATTGATATGGTAGTAAACCCCATTCCATGCCAAATATAGTATCGGTTTGCATTCAAATAACTCAAAATTTAGATGTTTATTCGGCTCGAATTCGAAATTGATTATTTTCTAATAAGATTGTTTTTATTATTCTATATATACAGAGCATGCAAAACCCTAAAACAACTAACCAATTTTTAAAAATACTTACAGGCTGTGACAGCTTTGCTGGTTATGAGTTATATTTATCTTCAGCTCTTGAAGCCTCTGATAGTTAAATGAGACCTCTCTTATCTCACTGAAGTTATTGCAGGAGCCGGCCTCTCTAAAACTATAGTCAATCATGGATTCCATTGGTTTGTAAATAGATGAAAATATCATTAATAAAAACAGTATGTATATTGCAACAAATTTTTCGTGCCCCGTGTGACAGCACTCTGGCACGATAGTGCCTCGGCATGACATGGGCCGGGGAATCATCGTGATTCCGGGGGGGGGGGGGGGGGGGGGGGGGGGGGGGGATGTCGTGCGTGCACTGTTAGTCCGTCACTAGTAAATCTCAGTCCCGGATAATCACATGAATGAAACCAGAAAGCAGTAAATAGAGAACATGGAATAAAGTCATGCAAATTTCAACCAAATATTAACAAGAATAGTTTGATCTTTAAAAAAAAAAAAAAAAAAGAAATTTATGAATTCAGTTTGCGCCAAGCCTCTCTTTACGAAGCCGTATGAAATTTATGCTTAGAAATAGAACAATGAGAAAAAAATCAGGAATAATATAAATGCAAAAAGTCGTAACTACTATGGACAATTAGCATGCATCAAATTGTGTGTATGATATGCTTACATTCTCCGACCTTCTCCGTCTGTGTAGGTCCTGTGTAGGTCGTGCACAAAAAAACGGCCCGGTTGGGACCGGCTCGGTTGGGACCGGCTAGGGACTGATCCGGTCCCGAACCGGTTCCAGGGGGCCTAGAAGTCCCCCTTTTTTCACTGGTCATGGACCACGACTGGTCCCGTTAAAGACCGGCATAGAGTTAATTCTTTCCACTCATTCTTTATGTATAAGAGTAAAACCTAGGAAGATTAGTTAGATAAACAATTTCTAATTCTACAATAATCTACACTTTATATATATATAATACTTAAGCGATCTATAACAAAGGCGTCTGTTTATCATGTACGAGCGCACAATGGAGGGCTTTCAGCGAAGGGCTAATATAAAACATTTTATATACCATTTTATTAACGTTTATAAACATAAATGTGAAATATATAAATATTTATATGGCAAATAGATAAAATTTTTTAAATAAAAAAGACCGGTCCTCCTCAAGAGGAGGAAAATCGGTCTCAGACTGGGACTGGTTTGAGCGGGACCGGCCCGAACCGGTGGGCCAAAAGACTGATCTTTGAAAAGATCGGTCCCGACCCAGTCCGTCAGTCCTAATGTGCACAAATCATGTTGCAAAACGGAGGCAATCTCATACCCGTGTGCTCATAGGAATTACTAAAACCAATTGAACAAAAATAATACTGGCAATGACAAAAACTATTGGGCGAGTGTACCATATTCAATGAGCGTGGAACCCGAATTAGCGCTTCAGGCATTGAAAGTGTTCTGATTAGTGCTTGGGAAGTCAAAAGAGATGAGCCTTTTTGAATCAAATTCAGCAACAAAGCATAAAATACTGCACTAGTTAGATATAAATATAACCTAAATAAATTGGTCGGACGTCCGATCCGCATTTGCTTGCCGATACCCATTTAATATCCGATTGTTTACGTCTAATGGATCATCAAGCCACGAAGAACTGCAGGCTTCCAACAAGAAAAATGCGCTCAAGCTTTCATTAATATGTATCGGGCTATCAGAAGAAAAAATTATCACGTAAAAAATAACTATGTTCATGTGTATAAAGCGCTGAAGCTATATAACTGAGTGTACGTTAACAAAAAGTGGACCACAATAATGAAATTATTATAGGGTTAACGAGGAAACCAGCAGAAAAACCATCCTCTCAAGTCCAAAGACACGATACAATCACCAATGTCAAAGTAAATAAGAGAATTAACTCTAGACATACACAATCAAACAAACAATGCAACTTAATCTCGAAAACGTCAATTGCCATATGAAACGAACAGAAAAGCGCGTTACTTAATTAACATTAAACAGTTATTAACATAACTATCTCAGCACACATAGTCACACAACAGAATCATTTAATTTAAAATAAAACCAGTTTATAGAATGTCCACAACAACCACTAGGAACGAAATACATTACAAGTTCTTTACAAGGTTTGTTTACATAATAAAGGTGGCTTCCAAACATCGGCGCGCAGGCCGGCCACACATGAAAACAGTAAACAAAAGCTTTGGCCTTCGAGGGACAGTACAGCACAGCAGCAGGGGCTTCAACCCGCTATTTCCCGCTAGTCTCGCCAGGGCCTGTACAAACAAATCCACCAAGCGGTGGGAAAACAAGTAACCGGTCAGCTTTAGCTGACCCAGATTTATAACGACCCCACCCCATGCTCGGGGCGGCGGTGCTCCTTCCCTGCAGGCAAGCAACAATAGTATATATATATATCACAGGTGCGTCTAAGCACCGCATAGAAGCATTCATCACAAGGTGACATCCACTCTCGGCAAGTCATCGACAAGTCCTTTTTCAACTTGGATTTAGGCTTACACGCTTTGTGCACTCTCGGCACGACATCGACAAGTACTTTTTCAACTTGGATGTACACTATGAGCTGCGACCGTCAAGGCTAGCACTACCTTACAGTTTCTATCCCACAATGCCCTAGGTGAACACGGAGGAGCGACCTCATCACCAACTGGCTATGGGACGGGTTCAGTTCAGTTTGTGCCCGCGCTCATAAATGTCAGTATTCAACTATGTCTGACACGGGTCCAGTTTCCCCTTGTGCCCGTTCAACTATAACCTCACAGGGTTATCACCTCAAGCCCAGGGGCGAGGTCTAAACACGATAAGTAAACTCAAGGTTTACTGTCTCCGACGTTAGTTTTTAACGCTGGGCGTTAGCCCTTAACGCTGGGCGTTAGCCCTTAACGCTGGGCGTTATCCCTTAACGCTGGGCGTTAGCTCATTTCCGGGTAATTTCTGGGCAACACCTCCAGAACTCACTACAACACGTCTCAGTACTCAGAACCCGAAAAACACAACATATGGCGCTACCGCCAGCGTTAGCTCTAACGCCTAGCGTTAACGAACAGAGCAGCAAGCAACATCACCAATCCAGACCAACCTGTCCAGATGGGCTTCACACAGCATGCCTTTGTCCGTACTACCATTCCAGACTCTATATGCAAATCTTGACGGGATAATATCGACCCACCGAAAGAACCCATCTACTAATTAGTAGAAATCTTCCTAAGCATGCAAATCAAAGGACGCACATGTCCAAAGATGAAGGGAGGAGAATCGTTACCCTCGACGCTCGTTTCGGTGCCATAGATCTGAGAGGAACTCGGCTGGACTCTTTTGAAACAACTTACTCTCCACTAGAGGTCTGTTTGGGACAGCTCTGGCGGATTGAAAAGCTGCTGTCCAGATAGAACTTTTTTAAAAGAGCTCTCTGGGGAGCAGTTTTGAAAAGCTGCAGAGTGTTTGGCTGTTCTGTGCAGAAGTGCGCTTTGAAGAGCGATTTTCTAATTTAGCTGTTTGGAGAAACATCTTTTGGAAGCTGTTTTTTAGAACTTTTAAAATACATTACACACATTTTCAAACATACAAACACAAATAAACACACAAACACACAACACCACACACACATACATCACACATACACACACATACATACACATACATATACACACACACACACATACACCCAAACACACACACCACACACACATCACACGTCCAAACAACACACAAATCACACATAACACAATCACACATCCAAACAACACATACACATCCACATAACACAATCACACATCCAAACAACACACAAATCACACATCCAAACAACACAATCACACATCCACACACACACACACAAATCACACATCAAAACACACACACACACACACACACACATCCACATCCACATAACACACAAATCACACATCAAAACACACACACATCCAAACAACATAACAAATCACACATCAAAACAATTAAAAGATCTAAATTGTTTCTAAACATACAACCAACTACTACAAGAACTACATAACATTAGCAAAGAAATGTTGAAGCAGCATAAGGATAGAACATTAGCTTTCACCCAGAAGTAGGGAAAACATCATAATAGAGCATACAACCTGTAACACCCACCCTGTTACATAGCATATAACAGTAGGTCCGGCCGGGACCCCACGCCATATGAAATGAACAGAAGAGCGCGTTACTAAAATTAGTGTCTAAACAGTTACAAATATAACTATCTCAGCATCAGAGTCACAACGGAAGCATAATTAGAATTTCATTTTAAACCAGTTTATAACAAGTCCACAGTACTACTAGGAATGAAATACAACAAGAGTTATTTACATGAGTTTGTTTACATCATCTAAGTGGCTTCCAAACATCGGCACGCAGGCCGGCCACACATGAAAAAAAGTAAACAAAAGCTTTGGCCTTCAAGGGCCAGCACAGCACAGCAGCAGGGGCTTCAACTCGCTATCTCCCGCTAGTCTCACCGGAACCTGTATAAGCAAATCCACCAATTGGTGGGAAAACAAGCAACCGGTCAGCTTTAGCTGACCAAGATTTATAACGACCCCACCCCACACTCGGGACGGCGGTGCTCCTTCCCTGCAAGTAAGAGTCAGCAACATATATATATATCCGCAAACAACACCAACGGAGGCAAACCAAGCCACCCGCTTCGTGCTCTCAAGGCACACTTTGGCATACTCCCTGAGTTACGCCCTTCACGCTAAGTCCTAGTTCAACTTAGACAAGCAAATTGAGCTAGCCCGTAAACGACGTTACGACACTCTTACATAGCCCGGTGCAATGAGGGGCGACCTCTACACCACTACTATAGGGGGTTTGGTTCAGCTAGGCCCGTGCTCAATCATCGCGATATATGCGATACGAGTAAGCTTCACCCAATACCCATCTCCTAAAGCTGGGGTTTGCAAGTTCCACAGCTTTACCTGCTACACCTCCAATATTTAGGACTTTAGGTAGCACGGAAGCACGCACATTGTGCTGGGCGCTATCGCCGGCGCTAACGCTAGCGCCCGACGCTAGCAACAGAACATAGTTCTGCCCGGCACTGGTAACAGCAATCTATACTGCCACCTCTGGGAAAACACCTCCAGATACCAACACTGATAGCTCACCTGGAGCTACCGCCGGCGCTAGCAACAGAACGTAGTTCTGCTGCGATTTTTTGGGCACAGCCTGGAGAACATCTCCAGGTCCTAATTTCTGCATAATATAATTCACATGACCCGAATCACAGTACGTACACGGATTTTTCTCCGGCACGTTACACGCACTAAAACATCACCAATCCGGCTTGATCTGTTCAGATGGGCTTAACACAGCATGCCTATGCCCGTACTACCATTCCGGACTCTATATGCAATTTGTGGGGGAAATCACTTCATCCCACCGGGAGATCCAATCTACTATTTCGTAGAAGTCTCCCTAAATAGATGCTAATTAAAGGACGGTCATGTCCAAGGCTTAGGGAGGAGAATCGTTACCCTCGTAGGCCGTTTCGGTCCATAATATTGAGAGGGAGATGACTGGAATCCTCGGTGACACACGCACGAAGACGATGCTTCACAAATACCTCCTAGCACGACGGAAGCTCAATTCCAACGGATCTCCCTCCTTGCTCCCAAACCTCTGCCCTCAGCTCTCCTCTCAGCTCTCAGATCAGGAAAAGGCAGAGAAATGGGAAAAGAGTCGGATTTTGGAGAATATATGAGTTTCCCGCTACCGCCGACGCTAGTGGCTAGCGCCTGGCGCTAGCCTAAGTCGGTACCGCTAAGAGACGCTACCGCCGGCGCTAGCGCTAGCGCCTGGCGTTAGCTCATAAGTTTCAGCCTGTTCCATTTCTCGGGAGTTCTCGGAACCATTTCTCGGGATTTCTCGGGAGTTCTCGGGACGCTACCGCCGGCGCTATCGCTAGCGCCTGACGCTAGCTCCCTGATTTCAGCTCATGCTCATGTTTTTTGGTATTGTGGCATGCACATGAAATATGGGGTCTTACAATTCCTCCGCTCTTAAAATAATTTCGTCCCGAAATTCTAACAGTGCAAATAATTCAGAAGATACAAAATACGACTTGTACCTCAACGGAACAGCTCGGGGAACTCCTCACGCATAGTTTGTTCGCGCTCCCATGAAAGCTCCTCACGACCGCAGTTGTTCCAGCGGACTTTGACCACCTTGATCAATTTATTCCGCAGCTGTTTGATCTCAGTGTCTTCGATGCTAATAGGTATGACTTTTGTCTTCAACCCATCATCGACCGGCACCTGACTAGCCACAAGCACTTGGCTAGGCTCTGGTACAGCTTTCCGCAATACTGATATGTGGAATACATCGTGCAGGCCACTCAACTCTGTCGAAAGAGCGAGTCGATAGGCAGCTTCGCCAACACGTTTCAGTATCTCAAACGGTCCACGGTATCTTGGACTCAACTTTTTCAAGCGCCGAATCCGGGACATACCCTTGAAAGGTTTGATCTTGAGATAAACCCAGTCGCCCACGGAGAACTCGACGTTTCTGTGCTTGGCATTGTAGTATTTCGCCTGCCTATCGTGCGCAATTAACAATCTCTCACGGATTGTTTGAATAGCCGCATTTGTCTCTTCGACTTCCTTTCGCTTAAACAGCTTCGTTTCACCTGTCTCCGCCCAAGATAAGGGAGTGCGACAAGCTCTACCATAGAGGGCCTCGAAGGGTGCCATCTTTATACTTGCCTGATAGCTGTTATTATAAGCGAATTCGATCATGAAAAGATGATCTTCCCACTTTTTACCGAAGTCCAGGACGCATATTCGGAGCATATCCTCCATAGTTCTGTTCGTACGTTCAGTCTGTCCATCCGTCTGAGGGTGGAAGGCAGTACTAAACTTCAGTTTTGTACCTAACAACTGGTGGATTAGCTTCCAATCTTTCGAAGTGAAGCGCCCATCTCGGTCACTGACGATGCTACGGGGCACACCGTGCAATCGTACAATGCTATCAACATAAAGTTTTGCTAACTTTTCAACTGAATCGTCCTTCCGGTTTGGAATAAAGTGGGCTACCTTTGTCAAGCGATCCACGATCACCCATACGACATCATTCCCACTTTGTGATCTCGTCAAACCGTGCACGAAATCCATCGAAATGTCATCAAATTTCCATTCCGGTATAGGCAACGACTTCAGGAAACCTCCAGGTTTCTGACATTCCGCCTTCACCAGTGCGCAAGTTTTGCACTTTGCCACGTACAAGGCGATGTCTTTCTTTAATCCTGGCCACCAAAACAGCTTTTTCATGTCCTGGTACATTTTTGTGCTCCCTGGGTGAATTGAGTATTTGGTAAAATGTGCTTCGTACATCAATTCCTCCCGCAACTTACCCACATTTGGGACGCACAACCGACCGTCTTTCCACATCAGACCGTCCTCCATCACAAACTCTGCAGCAGTCCCATCCCCAGACTCTGCCAAATAGCGTTGCATGCTCGAATCAAGCTCCAGGGCCTGTCGTATTCTGTCCGCGAGGTCATACTGCACCTCCGTCCAGTTTAAGCACGCATCCGCACTAGAACTCCTCTCTACACAGGAGATCTCCAAGGCTTCCAAGTCCCTGATCAGACGTGGATCATACATCTGAATCCAGTTGGCCTGGGAGAAAGCCCTCCTGCTCAATGCATCTGCAACGACATTCCCCTTTCCGGGAGTATAATGTATATCAAACGTGTAGTCCCCCAGGAACTCCATCCACCTTCGTTGTCGCATATTGAGTTCTTTCTGCATTAACAGATACTTAAGGCTCTTATGGTTTGTAAAGATGTCAACCTTCACACCATATAAGTAGTGCCGCCACTTTAGAGCGAATATCACGGTCGCCAACTCCAAATCGTGGACCGGATAGTTCCGCTCATGCACTTTCAACTGTCGAGAGCCATAAGCTATCACCTGACCGTGCTGAAGAAGTACGCAGCCTAAGCCGCTCCCTGATGCATCACTATAAATTTCATAACCCTCTGCACCTGATGGCAAACACAAAATTGGTGCTGTGGTCAGACGCCTCTTTAATTCCTCAAAAGCCCGTGCACACTCCGGTGACCAAACGAACTTCTGATCCTTCCTCGTCAAGGTGGTGAGAGGTAGAGCGATCCGCGAAAAGTTTTCCACGAAGCGCCGATAGTAGCCGGCAAGTCCAAGAAAACTTCTGACTTCTGCTACTGTTGCCAAAACGGGCCACTTTTGGATTGCATCAATCTTTGCCGGATCCACTGCGATACCCTCGCCACTAACAACATGACCAAGGAACGCCACTGAGGCTAGCCAGAACTCGCACTTAGAGAACTTGGCATATAATTGACTACGTCGCAGGATTTCCAAAACTTCACGCAAATGAATCGCGTGTTCTTCTTCAGACTGAGAGTACACCAAGATATCGTCAATGAAGACAATAACAAACCGATCAAGGCACTCTCGAAAGGTCCTATTCATCAGATCCATAAATACTGACGGTGCATTCATCAATCCAAACGGCATCACTGTAAACTCGTAGTGTCTGTAGCGAGTATTGAATGCTGTCTTAGGAATATCACAATCCCGAATTCGTAACTGGTAATAGCCGGACTTGAGACCCAACTTTGAATATACCGTTGACCCAACTAGCTGATCGAATAAGTCATCGATTCGAGGAATCGGATACTTGTTCTTCTCGGTCAGCTTGTTCAATTCTCGGTAGTCAATGCATAGACGCAGGCTTCCGTCCTTCTTCTTCACAAAAAGGACCGGAGCACCCCAAGGGGAGGTACTTGGACGTATATAACCCTGCTCTAGCAACTCCTGTAATTGAACTTTCAATTCCGCCATCTCCTTTGGCGCAATTCGGTACGGAGAGCGTGAAACAGGTTTGGCACCTGGCACCAGTTCTATAGTGAAGTCAATCTCTCGCTGAGGTGGCGCCCCAGGGAGATCTTTCGGAAACACATCTGGATACTCTGAAATCATAGGAACATCACTCAAACTGGGTTGAGGCTTTGCAGCCCCCACTAGCACAACACATAGCTCTGCGCCCTGCCGAACCGCCTTGACCACTTGGACAGCAGACATCAGTGTCTTGCTCGATCCACGCAAACCAGAAAACGTAGTCGCACGTTCGGTATTTCGCCCCAGTGTGACCTCCTTAGAAGTGCAATCAATGTAGGCCTGCTGCGCTGACAGCCAGTCCATACCAAAGATTACATCGAATTCCGAAAGCGGGAGTATCAGTGCTTCCAAATCAAAGTCTTGACTCCCTATTCGTACCTTTACTACACAACCTCGATCCGCGCGCATCGAACACCCATTGGATAACATCACATCTAATCGTTCCTGTCTAAACAACGAAGGCACTCCAAGTTGCTGTATGAAGGCCTCCGATAGAAAGGAATGTGAAGCACCCGTATCAAATAGTGCTCTCGCTGGATAGTTAAAGATCATGACAAAGCCTAGGACGGTTAACAAGCAATGTATAAGGTATGACGTATAAAACAAACAACAAAAGCTATATACTATCACATACCTGTCACCACATCGTGCTGTTTGATGGCCTCCTGTTGGCCAAGGTTATAAACTCTAGGCTGGGCTGGAGCAGCGTGAGATGCGGTTGACTCTGCCGCCTTTCCTTTCTCTGCTGCATAGGCCGCAACTAGCCTCTTCCCACTACGACATTCACGAGCAAAGTGCCCCGGTCTGCCGCAGTTGTAACAGGTGAGTGGACCTCGCCCAGTCACTCCTGATGCTGAAGATTGAGCTGACCCAGACGGTCGCGCTCCTTTCTTCCACTTGCCTCGTCCTGACTTTGCCGAGCTCGATTCTTTGAACTCTGGCTTGACTACTGCTAGCTCCTTCCTGCTGTGGGACCGCTTCATGTCTTTCTCTAAAGAACGAGCTGAGTTGACCAGGGTCATAAACCCCTGCGTCATTGGCCCAGTCAGAAGAAACCGCAACTCTTCTCGCAAGCCTTCGTAAAACCGATTTGTCTTACGAGCTTCGTTCGCAAAGGTCACACCTGCATAGCGACCCAACCGTGTAAACTCATGCAGATAATCATCGATAGTACGATCACCCTGAGTCAGACGGTTGAACTGATTTTCCATTTCTATCTGTTGGGCCTGTGGAAGATATCGCGCCAAGAACAGTCTAGAAAACTCATCAAAAGAGATATCAGTCAACTGCCTTCCCGCTAGCTGATGTATCTCCAACTCATCCCACCACAGCTGCGCCTCCCCATCTAGTAGGAAGGTTGCCAAAATCACTTTTTGTCCTTCCTCCGTGTCCGTGGCCTTCAAGGTTTTGCGCACCTTTGACAGCCAATCCTCTGCTTGTGTCGGGGTTCCTGCCCCCGTGAACGTAGGAGGGTGGAAACTCAAAAAGAATTGCAACTGTTGATCGGGAGCTCTTCGTGCCCTCAACGGCACTGGCCTTTCTACCGCAGGTTCGACTGCTGGAGCCTGCACCGGAACCGCTCCCGGAGTAGGAGGCTGTCCAGGGACATGACCTCCTGGTTGCGCCGTGAACATCGCAAAGACTGCCTCAGCGATCATCCTTACGGTTTCAGCCGAAGGAGGAGTCGGCACCGGAGTTGGTGCACTACTTGTAGTCGAACGAGGGGGTCGAGACGGCCCCGATCTACTCCCAGTCGCCTATATATGTACACACAACATAAGTAGCGACTACGAGATAGTACGAAGCAATAAAAGAACACAGAAGTTCCATCAAAATGTTACACAGATACATGGAATTCATTCCTAAAGTGGACAATTACTGGTGATTTATATGAGTTAAAGGCGACGCACACACGTGCTCACCACCCCTTAAAAGAATTCGACCACGAATTCAGAGGGAAAGGGATCGAGACCCGTAGCTGATACCAATTTGTAACACCCACCCTGTTACATAGCATATAACAGTAGGTCCGGCCGGGACCCCACGCCATATGAAATGAACAGAAGAGCGCGTTACTAAAATTAGTGTCTAAACAGTTACAAATATAACTATCTCAGCATCAGAGTCACAACGGAAGCATAATTAGAATTTCATTTTAAACCAGTTTATAACAAGTCCACAGTACTACTAGGAATGAAATACAACAAGAGTTATTTACATGAGTTTGTTTACATCATCTAAGTGGCTTCCAAACATCGGCACGCAGGCCGGCCACACATGAACAAAAGTAAACAAAAGCTTTGGCCTTCAAGGGCCAGCACAGCACAGCAGCAGGGGCTTCAGCCCGCTATCTCCCGCTAGTCTCACCGGGACCTGTATAAGCAAATCCACCAATTGGTGGGAAAACAAGCAACCGGTCAGCTTTAGCTGACCAAGATTTATAACGACCCCGCCCCACACTCGGGACGGTGGTGCTCCTTCCCTGCAAGTAAGAGTCAGCAGCATATATATATATCCGCAAACAACACCAACGGAGGCAAACCAAGCCACCCGCTTCGTGCTCTCAAGACACACTTTGGCATACTCCCTGAGTTACGCCCTTCACGCTAAGTCCTAGTTCAACTTAGACAAGCAAATTGAGCTAGCCCGTAAACGACGTTACGACACTCTTCCATAGCCCGGTGCAATGAGGGGCGACCTCTACACCACTACTACAGGGGGTTTGGTTCAGCTAGGCCCGTGCTCAATCATCGCGATATATGCGATACGAGTAAGCTTCACCCAATACCCATCTCCTAAAGCTGGGGTTTGCAAGTTCCACAGCTTTACCTGCTACACCTCCAATATTTAGGACTTTAGGTAGCACGGAAGCACGCACATTGTGTTGGGCGCTATCGCCGACGCTAACGCTAGCGCCCGGCGCTAGCAACAGAACTTAGTTCTGCCCGGCACTGGTAACAACAATCTATACTGCCACCTCTGGGAAAACACCTCCAGATACCAACACTGATGGCTCACCTGGAGCTACCGCCGGCGCTATCACTAGCACCCGGCGCTAGCAACAGAACGTAGTTCTGCTGCGATTTTTCGGGCACAGCCTGGAGAACATCTCCAGGTCCTAATTTTTGCATAATATAATTCACATGACCCGAATCACAGTACGTACACGGATTTTTCTCCGGCACCTTACACACACTAAAACATCACCAATCCGGCTCGATCTGTCCAGATGGGCTTCACACAGCATGCCTATGCCCGTACTACCATTCCGGACTCTATATGCAATTTGTGGGGGAAATCACTTCATCCCACCGGGAGATCCAATCTACTATTTCGTAGAAGTCTCCCTAAATAGATGCTAATTAAAGGACGTTCATGTCCAAGGCTTAGGGAGGAGAATCGTTACCCTCGTAGGCCGTTTCGGTGCCATAATATTGAGAGGGAGATGACTGGAATCCGCGGTGACACACGCACGAAGACGATGCTTCACAAATACCTCCTGGCACGACGGAAGCTCAATTCCAACGGATCTCCCTCCTTGCTCCCAAACCTCTGCCCTCAGCTCTCCTCTCAGCTCTCAGACCAGGAAAAGGCAGAGAAATGGGAAAAGAGTCGGATTTTGGAGAATATATGAGTTTCCCGCTACCGCCGGCGCTAGTGGCTAGCGCCTGGCGCTAGCCTGAGTCGGTACCGCTAAGAGACGCTACCGCCGGCGCTAGCGCTAGTGCCTGGCGTTAGCTCATAAGTTTCAGCCTGTTCCATTTCTCGGGAGTTCTCGGAACCATTTCTCGGGATTTCTCGGGAGTTCTCGGGACGCTACCGCCGGCGCTATCGCTAGCGCCTGGCGCTAGCTCCCTGATTTCAGCTCATGCTCATGTTTTTTGGTATTGTGGCATGCACATGAAATATGGGGTCTTACACAACCAACCCAGAAATCAGAAAAACAACAATGGGGAGATATATAGAAGCAGAAATAGCGCCGTAGATGGAAGGTGGAGAAGGTGAAGGGCGAAAGAATTATATACCCGGAGGAGAAGGTGGAGAGGCGTCGGCGTCGTCGGAGAAGAGGGAGGAGAGGCGTCGCCGTAGATGGAGGAGGGCGTCGGAGAAGATCACCGAGAAGACCACGTGGTCGATCGCGCGCTTCGCGCTGTAATGGAGGAGGGAAATCGCGGGCTGCGGGGGAATCGGGAGCCCTAGCACGTCGGCGTCGAAAATGGAGGGGGAAGCGGTGGAGGAGGGAGCGGCGTCGGAAATGGAGGGAGATCGGGGGTCGCGGGATCGGGATCGGGGGTCGAATCGCGGGCTTCCAGCCGCGCTTCCTGCAGAGCGGAACGCGGGGGGAGGGGGGCTTCCGGATAAGAGCGTTGGGAGCGGCTCTTTGAAGAGCGATTTCTTTAGGGAGCTGTCCCAAACGACTGTAATAACAGCTCTGGCGGCTGGGAAAGAGCTTCTCCAGCTGCCAGAGCTCTCCCAAACAGACCCTAGATCGACGATGGCAAACACACAATCAATCTCCCCCACGGATTTGCTCTCAACACAAGCAAAAGGCTCACCTCCAACTGATCTCCTTCCTGTACAACCCTCATATTTCCCGAGTTGGTGTGACCCGATCCGGATGAGACCAAGACAGTGAAGATGGTCGAGACAGGCAAAATGACCACGCATAAGCGGTCGAGAACAATCAAGGCAAAGAGAGGCCGCATGGGAGGCAGGGGGAGCATCCAATCCCCCGACTCCTTTCGGGCGAGTGGGAGAAGCCTCCCACTAGCCACTCACCTGGGCGAGTGGGAGGGACCCTCCCACTCGCCGGGCGAGTGGGAGAGACCCTCCCACTCGCCGGGCGAGTGGGAGAGACACTCCCACTCGCCGGCCACCTAGGGGGCGAGTGGGAGGGGCCCTCCCACTCGCCAACTCCTTTGGGCGAGTGGGAGGGAGTCTCCCACTCGCCCGGCACCTTGGGGGAGGCCGGTATGGCCTCCCGTGAGGGGGGAAGTGGGCATCTCGAGTCCCACTCGCCCCCCTCACGAGTTGATTATTCATGATCATGGTCGGACTGCGGACAACAGAATTTTGGCTATTCGCAGTCCAACTTTGGCTATTCGCAGTCCATTTTTGGGAAAGCCTATAAATAGGCCCCCACGGGCACCTTGGGAAGGGTTGGTCACTACCCCCCCCCCCCCCCTTGCGTGTGTCTTGTGAGAAAGCACCCCCCCTCCCTTGTCATCCTTCAGCTGACAGTGAGGTGGTTCTTAGTGCCCTCCAAGGTGCCCAGGCTCAGCATTGGCTTGGGAGGGGAAGTTCCGAGTGAGCTTCCGGGTGTGTGGTGGGTCCTCCACGCTGAAGCTTAAGGGGTCTGTTCCTAGATTCCCGTTGTTATCAAGTCCTAGTCTCTTAGTTCTTAGTGACCGGTCAAAAGTCAAGGCTTAGGTCAAGTAAGAGTTAGTCGCAACCCCCTTTCGAACGCTGAAACCGGGAAACTGGTTTCAACATTCTGGTGCGGTGAGCATGGAAGCGACTAGTTCGAAAAACTCTGAGCCAAGTCTCATGGCTGGAAGCGACGAGTTGGGAGACCCGCCTCCACCTTGCGAGTATGTGAAGAAGAGCGACTTTGACGAATTCAGCAAGAGGATCCTGGAGTTCATGCAGGCCGCATCCTCCGCTCGCGGCGAGTGCTCAACACCACTTGCACCTAGGATCCCCTCACTCCCCCTAGTGGAAGTGAGAAGCAGTCAGCAAGAGAAGGGGCCAGCCTCGGAGGAGGGCTTGAGCCTCCAGGCGCGAGTGCTTTTCAACAATTCGCCCCGGACCAGCTGCCCCGGCGGGGAAGTGATGGGAGCGCCTCCCCCAACCAAGAAGAATGGAGAAGCCCTTTCTGCGAGCTGGTCATGTCAGTGGTACGCCCGTGAAAGGTGTATATAAATACGCAAGTGCACGTGCCGTACAAGTAATAAAATGATGAGAAAGTGATCGTTCTCACGAGGAAGTGCTTAACTTAGCGCTCACAATTATTAATTCTGTCATTTCTCTAAATTCAAGCAAGTAGTAATGATTGGTAGAGAAAACTTAATAATTCAAAAAAAAAAACAATTACAACTCTAATTACGGTCACTTAAAATACTTTTACTTCACTTGGAAAGATAGTCTCGCATGTGATTTTCCCTTGCTATGTTGACAACCAATAAAAGTGATAATTCATGAAGTATTAATGATTCTCTTGCAACGATTCTAAAATGGATAACTTTATCTCTCGATCTCCATTATCCGTTTATCCCAAATCCTCTAGTTGTCTCCAACTTAGATGAATTTAAAATAACATAAAGTACTAGAATCACGGTTGCTAATTCAAGAGGAGATCTCTCTCTCTCTTGGAATTATATTAAGATTTATGATACACTTTCAACGCTCCTCTCTCGAATCTCGCGATGAAGTATAAATACGGAAGTTTGGTTAAAAACTACACGACTCCTCTCTCGAATATCGCCGTGCAAAACAAACGTTCATCTAGCCCGACTCATCTCTCGAATTTTTGCCAAGCACTTTAAAGATGAACTTAAACCAAAATCCCAAGAATAGATCATAAATTTAATAAAGATCACATCAATACATTCACAAATTATAAATGAAAATCAAGTCATCATCACAACTAAGGTACTCCACACATGCAAGACTTAGGAATTTAGTTCATGAAGGAAGAGAGAAACCACAAATCAAAGTAGATCTTACTAGACATGATTCCGGAAATCAAAATGATGTAGGGACATTTTTAGGTTCAGATCTATCTCCTTAGTGCTGGTTCGAGTCCCCTTCTCCAAGCCCTAGCTGAAATTCTCCAAGAGGAAGAAGACCTCTTAGTTCTCCCCTTTTCTTTTCCCTCTCTTTCTCCCCAAGAATAATCGCCCCTCAGTGCTGTTATTTCGTGCTCTTAACTTCAATTCCAAATCTGAAGGGATGCCTCCTTTGGAAATACACGTAGGCGCCTCTTTTTAAAATTCAAAATCCGAATTTCGTCGCCACGTTGCAACCTGTTAATTTTTGGCGTTGCAACCTATTTTCTGCATCAGGAATAAATGATCCATTGCTTCCCCAACTTGAATCCTTGGCCAATCTTTGATAGAAAACCATGGAAAATGACCGAAATCAGTCCAATATTGATTAATAAGATATTTAAACATATTTTCTATAATTGGGGATTATTTTCCTCTTTTTAATGAAAATTAGAATTAAATAAGTAGTGAAATAACTTCCTTTTGGGAAGTTATCACCCCACCACACTTAGTCAGTTGCTAGTCCCTAGCAACAAAATAATAAATTCAAAACTTGAATAAAGAATTGATGAAATTGTGCAAACTCAGATAATGACCCATCCTTAACAACAAATTAACTAAGGCATATTAATGAAATCCGCTTTACTCAACTGATAAGCCAATAAATCAACACGAATTCAATCATTCACAAATCCATTAGCTCGAATGAAAGGTAAAGCTCAAATAAAGTCATAAGTGTTGTGTGTGCTTTTCCTTAAAATTAATTACTCCTAAACATCTTTTAACATTGGATCTCCGCAACAAAGGGAAGGATAAGAATAACTAAATTATTGATTGAGCCTACACAAAGATTAGTAGTTCAAATGAGAGTAGAATTGACTTGGATAAGCGTTCAAGGCTAATGTTGATAGCAGAAAGACATTCCCTTAGTTCGTAATCTTAGTAGTTCACCAAATTATGGGGTTTATTGATATTTTCTCCTTTTTTTTAATTCGTAGTAGGGATCATTCCAAGTATAAGTGTACATACCTAGGCCACATATCACTATGATGCATTTTTTTTATTTACTAGCATAGTAGGGATCATTCCAGGTATGTATACATATACTTAGGCCCATATCACTATGAATCTCAGTCATTTTTTTTGAAATTAAACACCCATAAAGTGGCTAATATACTAAGACGTAACTAATAAGAATATTGGGAAGGTAAGCGTGGAATAATACGTATCAACATGAAAAGAGTTCAAGCACAAAGATTATAGTGGAGGGTCAAAATGGTTTAACTACATAAACCCATGCTTCAGCCAACATCGCTAACTCAGTTCTTACTCACCCATTCCCATAATATTTTAGAAAGCCATATCAAAAGCTAGGTTTTGAAGTAAACTCTTTCAAGGAAAAATGTGCCTAAATCAGACTTAAGAGCGCTTTACCAAAAAAATTCTCACTAATTTCAAATTCTGTGACTGAAATCGTTTGATTAACCGGCCATATCACTCGATTATCATTGGATAACAAGAATGTTCTATAGGTTAAATTGCAAAAACAAAAACGGAGTTATTGAGTTCGCATATATAAATAAATAAGTCCTTATCCAAGTAGTAGGGGTTGAACTCTACCCACCCCCACACTTAAAATATTGCTAGTCCCTAGCAACGAACTCAATGAAAATATAAAAGAGGAAATAATTGACAATTTTACGATGAAAGAAATAGGAATAATATAAAACAAATACTCCCCTCATATTTTTCTGCATGTTGCATTGCCACCTTCCAAAGAATTCATAGTCCATGAGTGCTTCAGTCGAATCATAGCCCAGTAGTTCAGAGGATCTGCAAATAACATCACAAAACCAAACACAAGCATAACCCTAATAAAGTAGCTTTTAATTTAAAGATTCTAACGTTAGCAATGGATATTGGATGGAGACATATCTTAGCAAAACATTTCAAGTAACTAAAGTAAGGGAATGCAAGGTAATGGGCAATACAATTAAAATATGCAAACATCACAACAGCAATTTCACAGAAATATTGTCCAAAAATAAGAAAACAAAAGGAAGCATAATATTGTCCATACAACATTCAAAAACGAAGCAGAAGATCCAAAACTATGAAAACTGGACAGCTCCTGCCTACTCGCTTTCATCTTCGTCCATCTCTTCCTCATCCTCATCGGGCTCGTCGTCCTCGTCCTTGTCATCAGCATCCTCATCCTCATCACCATCAGCATCACTGTCATCTTCATCATAGGCAGTATCCAACCTTTCCCGACCTTTAGTCATCAGATATCCTCTCTTGTCAAAATTATTGGAGTAAGGATAACTTGGGATCGGCATCGGGAGTTTCGCCTTGTACATGAGCTGAGCAAGCACATTACACACGTAGTCCTGTCGGGCATCAAAATAACAATGCTCAAGGCGTTGGTACGTCTTCATGTACTCCGTATCCTGCAAACATAGCATGCTAGCCTGAGCTGGGTTTCCTTCATTTAGAGTAACTGACTCCGGTGATCCGGGAGGTGGCCTTGTGTATTGCCCCCTGAGAACTGATTTCATTCTTTCATTTGTCTTCTTCGGGGACTCCTCCGCAACCTTGATATTCTTCTCTATCACCGTCACCGTGATATGATGACCTACCTGTGTAACTGTGTCTCCTCTCCTTATCTCCACACCAGCATTCTTGTAGAGCTCTGTAATCAAAGTGAGGAACCAAAGGTGTTTTGCTTTTTCTTCTCCTACTTTCTTCCGGATGCTACTATGTACTAAATGGCCAACATTAAACTTTATGCCCTTTAGGATACCATAGATGAGGGCAATACGCTCGAAAGATACAACGTTTGCGTGCCTTATTGGCACGATACCTGCATTAATAAATAGTAGCCACACTTTTGCCTCTCGAGATAAACACTGGGACCTCAATGCCTTTTTTTGATTTTAAAACCCAATCCGGCTTCGTACCACCACAAACTACTGCAGCGATGTCTTCCAATGGGGCTGTGGTCGGTAATACCTCATAAGGAGTAATCTCATTGTCTTCCAACTCGAACATTTCATTTATTGCCTTTGGGGAAAAGTTGATCATGCGGCCACGAACTAAAACGCTGTCCCCCTCAGTGAACCTAGCATTAGCATAGAACTCATAAACCCACTGATAAACTGCCTCTACTCTCGGGTGGCATAACATTTCCCAACCTAACTGATGAATTAGGTCCTTATAAGCTATTCTCCAACCTCTGAACTCCATTTTGAAACCCCGTTCATGTATAAACGGTATTGATTGTAGGGCATCACAGAGCTTATGTGCCTCATCGTTTACAAACCGGACATCACCCTTGTGAGCACATTCTTTCCCCCTTCCTCGTTTCCCTTTTCCTTTTGATGACATTTCTTCACCCACAAGAGAAGAACGAAAATAAATACAATCCCTAACAAATCACAAACACCATAGCAAAAACAGAGCAAAATGGTTTCGGTACAGGAAACGGAAGGGGCACCATGCGTTACCTAATGTTTCGTAGTCGAGACGCTGGAATGAGAGGACAAGCGCACCCCTTGTGGTCGCTGGAGAAAGTCGACGCTGATACGTCGTCGATCGTCGGGATGGCCGCTCGCGACGACGCCCTCCGCGTGCAGTGCTCGCTTCCGCCAAACCCCTCCGCTGTGCAGTGTTCACGTGTCCTAAATGAAGTATCGGGGCTGGGGTTTTATTATAGTGCAGCATTTGGTGGCCGGTTCAACTGGACCGGCGCCCGTCGTTTATGTTTAAATGAGACAATCAACCGGTTCAACTGAACCGACCGGCTTTTCATTTCTATTACTCCCACCGAGGCTAGCCGGTTGCAACGTGCAAAAATATTGCGTTGCAACGCGGAATCCAAACTGCCAGAATTTAAAGCTGCCACCGAGGCTAGCACGTTGTAACGCGCGATTTTTTTGCGTTGCAACCTAAATTCTGGAAAATTTCTTTCTAAAATTATTTACTACCACGATCCACATTGCATTCTCATACCATTTTTTTATTTTGATTTCCGGTGCAGATTTTCTCTCTTCCATCACCATTTTCCTCAAATTGAAAAAGAAGAACATAAAACAAACAATCTTAACTAAAAACGATAGAAAATAACGGAGATGATGGATTGCCTTCCACCTAGCGCCTCGTTTAAAACGTCTCGGTCAGACGCCTTCCCTATTGCATTTTCATCTGAAAGTTAATACCATCGCCTCGCGCTGGTCACTACCTTCATAATACTCTTTCAACCTTTGTCCATTTACTTTAAACTTGGATCCGTCTCTCTCATTACAAATCGTGATTACTCCAAACGGATGTACCTCCTCCACCCGAAAAGGTCCAGACCATCGTGACTTTAATTTTCCCGGGAATAATCTCAGTCGTGAGTTATACAGGAGGACGAGCTGCCCTTTTTTGAACTCCTTTCTTCGCAACCTCAAATCATGCCATTTCTTCGTCCTTTCCTTGTACAACCGAGAATTTTCATACGCGTTAGATCTGATTTCCTCCAGTTCGTTCAAATGAAAAAGTCTGTTCTTGCCCGCTTCTTGGAGATCGAAATTCAACCTTTTTATTGCCCAATATGCTTTGTGCTCCAATTCGACTGGAAGATGGCATGATTTGCCATAGATCATTTTATATGGGGTTAGGCCTATCGAGGTTTTAAATGCCGTCCTATATGCCCATAATGCCTCGTTTAGTTTTTGTGATCAATCCTTACGAGTTGTGCTTACCGTTTTTTCTAGGATTGATTTTATCTCTCTATTAGAAACTTCAGCCAAACCATTTGTTTGAGGATGGTACGCAAGGGCGACTTTGTGAGTGACTCCATATTTTCGAAGGAGCGATTTAAATTGAGTATTACAAAAGTATGCTCCATCGTCACTTATTATGGCTCTGGGTGTACCGAATCTAGAAAAAATATTAGCCTTAAGAAATTTTAGAACAACCTTAGCATCATTCTTCGGTGTGGCTATAGCTTCTATCCACTTCGAGACGTAATTCATAGCTAAAAGTATATAAAGATTTCCATTTGAGTTTACAAATGGGCCCATGAAATCTATTCCCCACACATCGAAAACCTCCACCTCTAGAATATTAGTCAGTGGCATGCTATCCCCTCGATTGATGTTACCCGTTCTTTGACATCTATCACAACTTTTTGCGAACTTATGAGCGTCCTTAAATAGTGATGGCCAATAGAAACCAGCCTCTAAGACTTTTATTGCTGATCTCTCTCCCATAAAGTGTCCACCATAAGGTGAAGCATGACATTTCGCTAGGATACCTTGTACTTCTACCTCGGGGATGCATCTACGGATCACTTGGTCAGCACAAATCTTAAACAGATACGGATCATCCCAGATGTAAGATTTCACCAGGTGGAGAAACCTTTTTCTTCATTGATAGTCCATGTCTGGGGGAAATACATTGCTCACTATGTAGTTCACAATGTCTGCATACTATGACATACTCGCCTCAGATATTGCCAGCAACCTCTCATCAGGAAAATTCTCTCTAATCTCTATGTCCACATCTTTCTCACACTCATACTCCAGATGTGATAGGTGGTCTGCTACCGGATTCTCCGCTCCCTTACGATCCTTAATCTCTAAGTCGAACTCTTGCAAGAGAAGAACCACCTAATCAGTCTAGGTTTAGCATCTTTTTTTTCTACTAAGAATCGAATCGCTGCATGGTCTGTATACACAATTACCTTAGACGCTACCAAATAGGAATGAAATTTGTCAAAAGCGAAAACGACTGCTAATAACTCCTTCTCGGTAGTTGTGTAATTGACTTGTGCATCAATCAGCGTCTTGCTAGCATAATAGATTGTGTGAAAGACTTTGTCACGCACTTGTCCTAAAACCGCGCCCACAGCAAAGTTGCTAGCATCGCACATAATGGTGAATGGTAAAGACCACTCGGGTGAAATAATAATGGGTGAAGAAATCAGACTTTGCTTCAAAGAATGAAAGGCGGCTAGATATTCCTCATCAAAGTTAAAATGTGAATCTTTTTCTAATAAATGACTTAGTGGCTTAGAGATTTTAGAAAAATCCTTAATGAAACGACGGTAGAAGCATTTTGATCAACCTGACCATCATTATTATTAGCATTATTTGGCTCAGGATCATTCATCGCAGGATGAATAATGTTAACGGTCCTAAAGTCTCTCCTGTTTCGTCTACAGGTACGCTCAATTTCAGAATTCAGCGGCAATAATTCTACTTGCCTATATCTGGACATACACCGAACAGTACTCAAATAGACAAATAAATTAAAACAAATAACACGAACAAACAAATGCTTGATCTCTAAGTACTAAGGTTTCACAAATATTGTGAGAAATAAAACACTAAATTAGCGCGCTTCCCCGACAACGGCGCCAAAAACTTAGTACGCCCGTGAAAGGTGTATATAAATACGCAAGTGCACGTGCCATATAAGTAATAAAATGATGAGAAAGTGATCGTTCCCACGAGTAAGTGCTTAACTTAGCGCTCACAAATATTAATTCTGTCTTTTTCTCTAAATTCAAGCAAGTAGTAATGATTGATAGAGAAAACCTAATAATTAAAAAAAAAAAACAATTACAACTCTAATTACGGTCACTTAAAATACTTTTACTTCACTTGGAAAGATAGTCTCGCATGTGATTTTCCCTTGCTATGATGGCAACCAATACAAGTGATAATTCATGAAGTATTAATGATTCTCTTGCAACGATTCTAAAATGGATAACTTTATCTCTTGATCTCCATTATCCGTTTATCCCAAATCATCTAGTTGTCTCCAACTTAGATGAATTTAAAATAACATAAAGTACTAGAATCACGGTTGCTAATTCAAGAGGAGATCTCTCTCTCTCTTGGAATTATATTAAGATTTATGATAAACTTTCAACGCTCCTCTCTCGAATCTCACGATGAAGTATAAATACGGAAGTTTGGTTAAAAACTACACGACTCCTCTCTCGAATATCGCCGTGCAAAACAAACGTTCATCTAGCCCGACTCATCTCTCGAATTTTTGCCAAGCACTTTACAGATGAAACTAAAACCAAAATCCCAAGAATAGATCATAAATTTAATAAAGATCACATCAATACATTCACAAATTATAAATGAAAATCAAGTCATCATCACAACTAAGGTACTCCACACATGCAAGACTTAGGAATTTAGTTCATGAAGGAAGAGAGAAACCACAAATCAAAGTAGATCTTACTAGACATGATTCCGGAAATCAAAACGATGTAGGAACGTTTTTAGGTTCAGATCTATCTCCTTAGTGCTGGTTCGAGTCCCCTTCTCCAAGCCCTAGCCGAAATTCTCCAAGAGGAAGAAGACCTCCTAGTTCTCACCTTTTCTTTTCCCTCTCTTTCAACCCAAGAATAATCGCCCCTTAGTGCTGTAATTTCGTGCTCTTAACTTCCATTACAAATCTGAAGGGATGCCTCCTTTGGAAATACACGTAGGCGCCTCTTTTTAAAATTCAAAATCTGAATTTCATCGCCACGTTGCAACCTGCTAATTTTTGGCGTTGCAACCTATTTTCTGCATCAGCAATAAATGATCCATTGCTTCCCCAACTTGAATCCTTGACCAATCTTTGATAGAAAACCATGGAAAATGACCGAAATCAGTCCAATATTGATTAATAAGATATTTAAACATATTTTCTATAATTGGGGATTATTTTCCTCTTTTTAATGAAAATTAGAATAAAATAAGTAGTGAAATAACTTCCTTTTGGGAAGTTATCAGTCAGCCCCTGTTCCGGATGGGTTTCGCGATCCTGCCATGTCCTACTACGAGGGGGATAGCGATCCCCTCCATCATCTTCAGTGGTTCGAGGACATGACCACGATCAGGCAAATGTCGGACGCCTTCATGTGCAGGCTTTTCGCCGTCACGTTCCAGGGAAAGGCGAGGGATTGGTTCCACTCACTTCTGGCAGGAACCATCTACCGCTTCGAGGATCTGCGTCGAAGTTTCTTGTTAAGGTTCTCTACCTCGAAGAAGAGGAGGAAGAGCATGGAGGCCTTGTTCGCAGTCAGGCAAAAGCCAGGGGAGACGCTGGCTAGTTACATGGATAGGTTCCAGGCGGAGGTCCTTCTTGTCGTCGAAGTGCCCGGGCACACCCTGCAGCTAGCCTTCACCCTTGGGCTGCAGCCTGGGCTGTTTCGGATGAGTCTGACTCGGGACCCTCCCCTGTCTTTCAAAGAGCTGATGAAGCGTGCTGATCGTGAGACCGAGTGTGAGGCTACCAATCAGGAGTTCGTGACTAAGTTAGCCGAGGTAGCAGAGGAGGAAAGGAGAGAGCGTGGAGGAAGAAAGAAGGAGGAAGTGAGGAGTCAGGGACAACAAGGACCTCCCGATGGGCAGGAGCAAGGCTGGAAGTCGCAACCGACAGCCGCCCGACCAGCTTGGAGGTCACAGGTTGGTCCCCCTCAGGGCCAAAGAAGGGGCCACTTCCAAGGAGGAGGAGGTTAACATGGGAGGCACAGGCGGTTCCACCCTGCAGGGTCGCAACAGAACTCGGGGCCGCTGCAAGTCCAGCCCCTGCAAGCCATGGCCATCGGCCGGAAGAAAGGCGGAAGAAAGAGGGAGCGTTGGGAGAAGCGGGGGGGGGGGGGGGGGAGCCGTCGCTGCTATACTGTGACTTCCATCAGCAAGAAGGTCACGCGACCGCGGCTTGCCCAGAGTTCCTCGAGATGAGGGAAGGAGTAAGAGCCCCAGCAGGGGGGAAGCAGTTGTGTCTGGAAGGACCGCGGGCAGGGGAGAAGGGGAAGAACAAGGAAGAGGATGATCCATGTGAAGAGAGGGTCGATGTAGGGGCCCTGGGAGGGATCGGGGTCATCCACGGGGGAGCAGGCAAAGAGGCCACCCGGAAGGGGAGCCTCCACGCCATATACCGTCGGAGCATCGCTTCGACCTCTCGATCCCCACCTTCAAGCGAGAAGATTACCTTCTCAACCCAAGACCTGCCGGCCCATGAGGACCCCTTCTGCGATGCGCTGGTCATCAAGGCGGCAATCGAGAACTTCACCGTCTCCCGAATCCTAGTCGACAACGGGAGCTCGGTGAATGTGGTGTTCAAAAAGGCATTTGAAGGGATAAAGGTGGATGCAAGGCGAGTGCTGGCATCGGATGGACCACTCTTCGGATTCTCCGGGGAGAGGAAGGAGGTGGAAGGAGGAGTTGAACTCCTCGTCACCCTGGGGGGAACTTCAAAGAACTGCCGGTTCGTCATCGTGGATGTGCCGAGCAGTTACAACGCCATATTTAGGCATCCCCTCATCAGCGCGTACAAGTGCGTGCCCTCCTCCTACCATCAGTGCTTGAAGTACAACTCTGGGGAGTTCCAAGTGAGAGTCAGAGGTGATCCCCGTGAGGCGTGCCAGTGTTATGTTACTGCGGTCAACACGGTTGGATGGATGCAAGCAGCTGAGGAAGTGGAAGAAGCGATGGCAGAGATGACCAAGGAGCAGGCAACCGAGTGAACCCGGAATGGGAAGGGTGTAAGGAAGTGCCCAAGGAGGGGCGAGGTGTAACAGCGTGCCCAGATAGGGGCGAAGTTTAGTGAAGTGCCCGGATGGGGGCGAGATGTAAAGAGGGGACCAGAAAAGGGCGAGGTGTAACAGGATACCCAAGAGGGCGTAGCATAGGCAAGTTGTATTAGGTAAGAACTATGAATGAGAAAGGGGTTCTGGAAAGATGTCCAGGTTCAAAATCCCTGGCTAGAGACCCTCCGCCGGGCTAAGACATGCCGGTGGATGAGGGGCGCATCGGGATGACTCACTGCTCGGTAATTGGGACTGGGAAGGCGTTGAGTTCCTCCACTTCCAGGCGCGCTAACACCAAGGACGTGGATGGGTACTTCCACCTCCAGTCAGATTGGGAAGGCGTTGAGTTCCTTTGCCTCCAGGTGAAGGTAAGCACCTAGGACGCGGATGGGTATTTCCACCTCAAATCGGTAATTGGGACTGGGAAGGCATTGAGTTCCTCCACCTCCAGGTGCGCTAAGCACCAAGGACATGGATGGGTACTTCCACCTCCAGTCAGATTGGGAAGGCGTTGAGTTCCTCCACCTCCAGGTGCGCTAAGCACCAGGGACGTGGATGGGTACTTCCACCTCTAATCGGTAATTGGGACTGGGAAGGCGTTGAGTTCCTCCACCTCCAGGTGCGCTAAGCACCGAGGACATGGATGGGTACTTCCACCTCCAGTCAGATTGGGAAGGCGTTGAGTTCCTCTGCCTCCAGGTGAAGGTAAGCACCTAGGACGCGGATGGGTACTTCCACCTCCAATCGGCAATTGGGCTGGGAAGGCGTTGAGTTCTTCCACCTCCAGGTGCGCTAAGCATCAAGGACGCGGATGGGTACTTCCACCTCCAGTCAGATTGGGAAGGCGTTGAGTTCCTCTGCCTCCAGGTAAGCTAAGCCCCTAGGACATGGATGGGTACTTCCGCCTCCGATGAGATTGGGAAGGCGTTGAGTTCCTCTGTCTCCAGGTGAGCTGAGCACCTAGAACGTGGATGGGTACTTCCACCTCCAGTCAGGCTGGGAAGGCGTTGAGTTCCTCTGCCTCCAAGTAAGCTAAGCACCTAAGACGTGGATGGGTACTTCCACCTCCAGTCAGATTGGGAAAGCGTTGAGTTCCTCTGCCTCCGGGTGAAGGTAAGCACTCAGGGTGCAGGTGGGTAGACGGGAGACTCATCGGGCCAATCAACCACCTGGTGATCGATTCAAGTAAGGTATCAAGTCCTCAAGCAGTAAAGGGAGAAAGTAAGCTGAGGAGATTCTTTTAAGTGACTACTGATTCATTGATAATATATGTTACATGAATCGTTGCTTCACTTCTACTAGTACACGCAGGCTTGAAGAAGAAAAACAAACACAAAAAATACATAGCTCCCATGAGGAACGGGAGAAAAGAAGAAGTCACAGACCACCCTCACGACCGTGGAGAGTAGCCGACGCTGCTAGGGGGCGAGCCAGATCGCCCAGGTGAAGGAAAAAACTCAGGCAGGAGGTCGCTGGCGGAAACCCCCCTCCAGCTGTCTCGAAGAGCATCCACGTCATGGAGGCGACTCACCATGGCTCGGGCCGTTGATGCCATGATTCTCCTCCGACCGCGCTCGACTTCAGCAGGTCGAGGTGGGACCGGCGTCGCTGCCCTCGAAGGTGCAATTCTTTCTCCTCTCCCTTCCCTTAACTGCCTATGAGCTTCGGCAAGCTGAGCCCTCAGGTCCTGCACCTCCTGGTCCGACTCCTCACATCGTCTCCTGAGCGAGTCGGCGACACCGGGTCCATGCAGGCCGGCAAGGCAAATGAATTAGAACCTACGAATAATGAGAAATTAAAAAGAGAAAAGGAAAATTCATTAAGGTGGGCACGAACCAAGCCTCTGGATGACTCCTCCAGGAGTTTCTCAGCAGTGGCCAAGCGAGCCGCAAGGTCGGTGGCCTTCTCTTCTTCATCCTGCTTCGACGCATCCGCCCGCATCGACCTGAGCGAGAGACTAAGACCTCGGCGGGCGGCCATGTGGGAGAGCTCAGTCGCGCGGAGCTGGGCTTGGGAGCTCGCATACGCAAGGTCACGCATGGACATCTCCTTATAGGATGCAGCGTCCTGCCAGCCGTAGATGTCATAGATAAAGCTATGTGCCGCGTCGTCGATGACATCCCCCTCGGCCCACGAAGGTCGCTGGGAGGATAAGGAGACCCGGTTCATCGTTTCATCCCAATGGATGACGGGCTCGCCGAGAATATTCGTGGCCTTCCCCCCCATCTCAAAGTTGGGGTGGTTGGCCAACGCATGAGGATCACTCGGTTTCCCCCTCTCCATGGCCGGCGCCCCGGAATCCCTCCGGCAGACAACTTTCCCTCGCCGCATCCTCGGTCCCTTCGGAGGGGAGGGGGCACACCCTCCTCTCCCACCAGTTCCTTATCCTTCCTCTGCCTCTACCCGGACACCTTCGGAGCCGAGGCAGAGACAGCTGCTACCTCCCCGACGGGCCCATGGGCGAGGGAGGAACTTCCCCCCGCAAAGGGAAGGTGTCGAGGAAGGGACCGTTCACCTGCACAAGTTAGGGCGGGTTAAGCAACCATATGAAGAAATGAACCATAAAGGAGACGAGTTGGTGGGG
Source organism: Dactylorhiza incarnata (assembly GCA_033032865.1). Taxonomy (NCBI): domain Eukaryota; kingdom Viridiplantae; phylum Streptophyta; class Magnoliopsida; order Asparagales; family Orchidaceae; genus Dactylorhiza; species Dactylorhiza incarnata. Next base: position 1,297,616 of record JAWHQI010000174.1, read on the forward strand.
CCCAAGTACCTGTCCCCGGCTCCACGTAGGTGAGCCGATTAATGTTCCTCTGAAGATGCTCAACCTCGAAGCTCGCACCCTTAAGGAAGCGGTGCAGCTCAGCAGCCTCCCCACGTAGCGAGGGGGGTCTGCATACCTTCTCAGGTCTCTGAGTGGGGGAAAAAGGGATGCCGCCCAGGTCACCCCGAACGAACACAAATGAGTCGTTCCAGTGATGGACCTTGTTGGAGGTCTCATGCACGTCCACGTGTGTGCTGGTCAAGAAGCAGACCCCATCGGCGGTTGCTCAGAAGACGAAGACCTTGCGGAACACGCTAAGGTCGAACACCACCCTCTCCTCCCGCAGGTAGCACGCATAAGCTGTCAACATCGAAATCGCATTCGTGTTGACTTGAGCCGGGACTACGCCGAAGTAGTCCAGGAACTCCTTCACCTCAGGCCACAAGGGCAGCCGTAGCCCAGCCTCAAAGTGAGGGAGGGAGAATGCAAGTCAGTCATCGTAAAAAGAGTTGACGGCCTCATCCCTTGACGGGCGCATGCATGACCACCCCTCAGGGAGGTAGGAACTTCGGAAGGCCGAGAGGTCCTCCTTGGATACCTTTCTCGCGGGGAAAGAACACCCTGAAAAGTTGGCCGCGTTCTGCTCCCGGCCATTCCTCTTGACAGGTGGGCGGTTGGATGCCATCTTGCAGGAGTGAAGGGAAAAGGTAGAAGCTGGCTATGGGAGGAAGGCAAGACAAGGGGAGAGAAGAAGGTGAGGATCTAGAGGCAGAAGGGGGTGTATTTATAGGGGGGATAAAAGAGAAGGCGAGTGGACCATGGGTCCATTCGCCCAAGGGCATGGAGGGGGAGCGGGCCGGGTGGTCCACTCGCCCCGGGCGAGTGGACCGCAAGGCCCACTCGCCACGAGCACAGGCAAGTGGACCTTGAGGTCCACTCGCCCGTTGCACGGGGGTGGACCTTATGGTCCACTCGCCCGGCAGAGGAGGGAGGGCCCTGCGGTCCTATCGCCTGGTGTAAGGATACGGACCGAGGGGTCCCCTTCACCTACGCCTCCCCCTGACACCACCCGACCGCTTCGTCCCCGGATCGTCCTTTAGAGGCCTCTATCTCCCGCCCGTTAGTCAGCTGTTTCAGCATCGTTACGATCACCATGCATGTTAGTTAACCGAAAGATAGCAACCCAAGCGAGACATAAATCAGCAGGGTTATTAAAGCAAACGTAATGGAGACATAACGAAACAAACAGTTCGGTCGCGAAACAGATGAACTGCTATGGTGAGCCGATCATTATTATTACATAACGAATAGTAGATCCCTGAAAGAAAGAGGGTAACTAGTGTGCCGTCCACTTCCAGTAGCCCTGGTCCTGGGTGAAGCCCCCCCCCCCCCCCCCCCCCCCCCCCCCCCCCCCCCCGCGCGTGGATTCAAAGCATGCCTTGGCTGAGGAGAGCTCCTCGCCCACGGTGCGCACGGAGGCCTCCACCCGGCGAAAGTGATCCTCGAACGGTGTCGTCATGCCCCCGAATGCGAGCCGGACCTCTCCCCGTAGGAGGTTGAGTTCAGCCGCCAACCTCTCAACCCGACGCTCCAGCACGCAAACACGGGCGAGGGGGTCGGGTCCGGAAGACAGCCTCCCCTCCCGCAGCTCCTGGGTGAGGGTCTCCAAGCGGCACAGACGCTCAAAGATGTCGGATCGGTCCTCGATGGGCTCCATGACTGCAGTAGGAGAGCGGGGTGGCGCCGAGACTTCCCTTCGGCTCGATTGACCCATCGAGGTCTGGTTCCCTCCAGCAGAAGAGTCATCGTGAGCAGTCGAGAGGATTGTAGGTTCCCGAGCGAGAGAGACATGGCTCACCCGAGCGTCTGCGCCCGCTCCCTCTACCATTCTTCGGACCCCCTCGAGGTCCTCCGCGAGAAGCTGTGGGCAATTAAGAAACACGTCACCATAGTCATGAATAATCGCTGGTGTGAAATAGAGATGAGGGGAGAACCGATACCATATCCATATCCAGGCCTCGGACGAATTCGGTCGCCCCATGAGAGGATGACGACGCAACCTCCTTCGCCAACTCGGGGCGGGGCTTCTTCCGAGGTGATCGCACCGCGGACCGGGTAGGAGAGGACGAAGGGCCATGCATTAGAGCTTTAAGCTCCGTCAGGTCAGACGGACCCTTCCCTGCGAGAGCCTTGATGCGAGCCCTGAAGTCTCGAGGTGGATCCATCTGGTTTAGGAGGGGAAGTAGGAAGAGATCTCAGGAATGGTGCTCCTCTTTCCCTCCTCTCCGAGGGATTTTATATAGCCATCGGGTGGAGCCCTCCAAAGATTCCCTCCGGGTCCCACCTACTCATCCAATAGGTGGGTTGGACTTTCTTTCCGAGCTTGGGACAAGCTCGCAAAGAGCGGGGATTGTGTACAACTCTCATATTTCTCGAGTTGGTGTGACCCGATCCGGATGAGACCAAGACAGTGAAGATGGTCGAGACAGGCAAAATGACCGCGCATAAGCGGTCGAGAACAATCAAGGCAAAGAGAGGCCGCAGGGGAGGCAGGGGGAGCATCCACTCCCCCGACTCCTTTCGGGCGAGTGGGATGGACCCTCCCACTCGTCGGGCGAGTGGGAGAGACACTCCCACTCGCCGGCCACCTAGGGGGCGAGTGGGAGGGGCCCTCCCACTCGCCAACTCCTTTGGGCGAGTGGGAGGGAGTCTCCCACTCGCCCGACACCTTGGGGGAGGCCGGTATGGCCTCCCGTGAGGGGGGAAGTGGGCATCTCGAGTCCCACTCGCCCCCCCCTCATGCGTTGATTGTTCATGATCATGGTCGGACTGCGGACAACAGAATTTTGGCTATTCGCAGTCCAATTTTGGCTATTCGCAGTCCATTTTTGGGAAAGTCTATAAATAAGCCCCCATGGGCACCTTGGGAAGGGTTGGTCACTACCCCCCCCCCCCCCCCCCCCCCCCCCCTTGCATGTGTCTTGTGAGCAAGCACCCCCCTCCCTTGTCATCCTTCAGCTGACAGTGAGGTGGTTCTTAGTGCCCTCCAAGGTGCCCAGGCTCAGCATTGGCTTGGGAGGGGAAGTTCCGAGTGGGCTTCTGGGTGTGTGGTGGGACCTCCACGCTGAAGCTTAAGGGGTCTGTTCCTAGATTCCCGTTGTTATCAAGTCCGAGTCTCTTAGTTCTTAGTGACCGGTCAAGAGTCAAGGCTTAGGTCAAGTAAGAGTTAGTCGCAACCCCCTTTCGAACCCTGAAACCGGGAAACTGGTTTCAACGCTTCCCAGCTCTCAGCCCACAGCTTTCAGAAATGCAGAGGGTCTGAGAGAAAATGAGAAGAAAAGTCGGATTTTGCTGCCTTATACTTTCTTAGCTAACGCCGACGTTAGCACCTAACGCCAGGCGTTAGCACTTAAAGCGGTGGCTGAGTTTATCCTCAGCCGCTTAAGGCCCGACGGCGTTCGACGAACGACGAACTCTTTGAAGCTGCGTTCGAGGAACTCTCTACAGCCTGCGTTCGACGAACTCTCTACAGCCTACGTTCGACGAACGGCTGGCTGCGTTCGACGAATAGCCCGAAGGCTGCGTTCGACGAACTGCCTAAAGCCCGCGTTCGACGAACGGCTGGCTGCGTTCGACGAACAACGAGACAGCTGCGTTCGACGAACAACCTGGCGTTCGTCGATCAGCGTTCTTATCTCGACGCCTCGACGTCTCGACAGCTCGACGACACGTTCGTCGCACGACGTTCGACGAACGGCCTGACATTCGTCGATCGGCCTTGCGTTCGACGAATGGCCTTGAGTTCGTCGAACGGACGTTCGACGAACGACCGAGAAATGGCATTTCTTTCTCTCGGGAAATGGCATTTCCTCCCTTTTTATTTCTCGAGAAATTGTCGACACTAAGTCATCGGCTAACGCCTAACGTTAGCTTTAAGACTTAACAACTTGCTGATTTCAGTGCACTGGAAATGAAGGTTTTACATGATGCCACCTCTCAGATTCCACCTTGCTCGGATTCCACCACGCTTGAGTTATGCATGGCGGTAGCATGCCTCCCTCTTTAAATAGGCGCTAAACCCATCTCCAATAAAGGAGATAACACCTAAATATGGAACACCATAATCGGCCACCAATTTAGCCCCCCAAACAAATTCCAAAATAGGGTTTCCCCAAAATAGGAATCAACTAATCCCATGGATCGGTGAGGTGACACAATCTCAACAAATAATGGAAGAAAGAGGCTGACATGTGCAGCGGTTGGAAGAAAGAGGTGATATAATCGGAGGACAAATGTGAGAAGAAGCCGATTGAATGTGCATAATCGTTCACCAAGTAATGGACCGGTGAAGGGGTGAAGGATCGGTGAGAAGATGGCCGCAGAGAGGCTATGTTCCTGCTGTATAAGTAGTCACGAATCGGAGGGGCTGACGTGTATGGAGAATGCTTATCGAGGAGGCCTACGATGGAGGATCGGAGAAGGCGCCCAAGCTTTGGTAAAATGGGGTTGATGGCTTGAGTCGGCAGCGATGTAGAGCTCCCGTGCGCAAAAATGCCATGTCGTGGAGGAGCGGAAGATGAATCGTGGAGCACGCGCCGCATTCGGAGCCCTAATTTCGCGAGAGAAGAGGAGTGGGAACGGAAAAGGAGTTGCCCAAGCGAGAATGAATTGATTTTGAACTCCGCGGTTCTGTCCTCTAACGGCAATGATGACATCATGTGCTCAAATTTTTTTTCTTTGCATATGTAGTATGGATATATCTTTGTAAATAAAGAGTGGTGTTACGGGCACACCTATTTTGGCTATGGGCAGCCAAAATTTATGTACAACCTAATTGAGCTATGTACACACCAGTCGGCTATGGACACACAAAATATTAAAAATAATTTTTTCACTAGAAAGTTGAGAAAAATCAATATAAGTCTTATGACATAACCAAAATAATATTTTAAACAGTCTCATACAAGAAAAAACATGTCCAAAAATACTAATTATTAAAGAAAAAGTTAAACAAGTTCAAAATTAGTTTATGCTTGATCTTCAAAAATCAATTCTTGTGGCAATCCCCTCCTCCTGCAATAAAATGAAATTATCATAAGTAAAGAATGCAAAATTGATTGCTGCTAAAATTGATTGCGGCTAAAAATTCATTTGACATCCAAAATTGATTGCAAATTTCATTTTACCAAAAATTAGGAACACTGAAGAGGCGGCTAAATTCGATTGCTGTTAAAAAAATACTTAAACTAACAGATGAGTTTAAAATTGATTGCTGCTAAATTCGATTGCTGTTAAAATTGATTGCTGCTGTAAAGATAATGAGTTGTTGCTGAAAAAAAATCTTACAGTAGTGGCGGCGAAACACCTAAGAGGCGGCGGCGAAACACTGAAGAGGCGGCGGCGAAACACCTAAGAGGCGGCGGCGAAACACTGAAGAGGCGGCGGCGAAACACCTAAGAGGCGGCGGCGAAACACTGAAGAGGCGGCGGCGAAACACCTAAGAGGCGGCGGCGAAACACTGAAGAGGCGGCGGCGAAACACCTAAGAGGCGGCGGCGAAACACCTAAGAGGCGGCGGCTAAACACTGAATAGGCGGCGGCGAAACACCTAAGAGGCGGCGGCGAACCCTGCAGAGATGGAAAAATCGGACATCAGGAGGGGGATCGACCTGGAGATGTCGCGTGAGGGAGCGTGGACGAAGGCGGAGGAACTTAGAACTCACCGGAGAGCGGCCGCGAGATCGGCCTGGAGAGAGAGGGAGATCGGCGAAGTCGGGGTTGGCTGCACTTAGCGGAGGAGAGAAAAGAAAGGAATTAGGGTTTTTAGAGGTATTAGTTCAATTTTATGGTGTGCCCATAGCCAAAATTGATGTGCCCATAACACCACTCTAAATAAATTGGGTGGTTTTAAATTCCTTCGTTACCGCTAAAAAAGTATGATTTTCTGCCCATCAAATTAAAATGAGGATCCTAAATTTCTGTGCTTGGCCGACGGAAGATTTCTCCCTAAACTCCTAGAGGGGAGCAGCTTTAATAATATGACATATATTAACATCATGTTTCAATATTTAGGGCGCTGTTAACCCCCACTGCGGTATTGGCTATCAGCACCGCAGTGCGGTTTTATTTTAAAGTTTTTTTTCTCTGTTAACCGCACTTTCACCTGCCTTCCCTAATTTCACGATTTTTATTGTTTCCCTTTCGCCTTCTTCTTTCGCTAAAACTCCTTCACCCACCTGCCCTACCATGATTGCCCGCATGGATCCCCTCCATTTTCAGTCCAGCCAGTTAGCTGAGAAGGTGAGTTCACACTGCTGTAGTCTGTAGAACACATTGAGAGCCGATACTGCGTAGGAAGCAGAGTAGTATAAGAAGAGGCTGGGTTAGGAGAAAATATCGTCGATAAGTAAAAAAAATATGTCCGATCGGTTCAAAAAATACACAAGATTTACTAGAAAATTAGAATCTCTGAGCGAAAAAAAAACACCAATCTAGAAGATATATTCATGCTCAAGGAAGAAAACTAACAATATTCAATTCTTTTATATAGGAAACTAACAATATTATAGGACCTCGTATGATTCCGAATGATATGTCGAGAGGACGCTACTTATCTTCTTACCTTCTCCTTCTAGACTTTCTAGTAATCTAGATTGATTCATCCATGATTGTTTCCTTTCTTGATGATCGACGGAGATCGAGGAGGCTTTGAACGGGTTGTCTGCCGACGATTGAGTGAGATAGAGGAAAAGGGATTTCGATTTCGTGGGAAACTTGGTCATCCTGTTCCCTCCGGCGACCAAGGGAGATCGATGAATAATGGTTGTCGACCATGTGGGATATTCTAGATCCGACATACTTTGGTTGTAGACCAAAGCATTTTCCATCTTAAAGGTCAGGAAAATATTCTAGATCAATAAGAAAAAAATCAAGTATAGGAGGTGTAAATTCTAGTGTAATTTAGTATAAAGAAGCTTCCCATTTATTATAGATAATATAAGTCTATCATATTATTAAATCTCAATTTACAAGGGTGATTAAAGGTTCCTGGTGCCAAAATTATAATTAAAGTAAAAAACACCCCATCAAACTCATTAAAATTACAAATATTTATACATGGAAAATGACGGCGAAGATTCTCTTATAATTAATGAAAACACATCATTGAATACACAAGTTAGAATGGAACAACACAATCGTTTATGCTCTGATTGTTTTCGCATTTTCGCTCTGTTGCATTTTTCATAAAACGTAAATGTTTTTTTTGCCCGTTTGAAGAGCCTCCACTTGGAACCATAAATCCACAAAAATATCGTTTTATGTCTGACGGAAATCATAGGAGGAAGTTTCATTCAAAAATATTATTTATCTTTATTACCAACTGTCACCGCCCACCCAAACAGATCCTCAATCACCATATTTAGTTATCGTTAATGTGTCTAATATATTATGCTGAATAGCTCAACTTGTACTCATTTTTATTGAGTCATCTTACCATGTTATGATTCATGCCACGTGACCGGCGGATCCAGGTATGCAGGTTAAATTTTGGGCTCGGGTCGGGGTTTGTCCGGGATAAAATAGGTGATGACAAATACCATATGTTTTTTTTTTGCGGGTGGGCCTAAATTGTTGAGAAAAGAGGAGTATGTGACCCTTTTGTGTCGCTTTTTCGGGCCCGTCCCAGGCAAAGAAAAAGCATTTGGAAGAGTTTGTTTTAGCTTGTACTAGTTGTACGATCGCTATGCTCGACAGATGCTGCGCTCCATGCATTAAGGCTCTGTTTGGGGGTGGCTGTGGAAAAAATAGTGGTGAGAGATCAGTTAGTGACATTGGAGCTTTTCGAATTTTTTTTTTAATATTTTTTTATTAGTAAGAGTATTTTTTTACTCTGATATTTTGAGTTCATTCTCAGACTTTGAATTATACCGCCCCGCGCATTGAGTTTAAGGTTCCCTTTGGCACTTTTATGTTCAAACTAGTTTTCTTTTCTTGGTGGCGGTCATAACCCTTGTTATGTCAAACACATTCTATGACAGAGGCAAAAACATCGCGCCAAACAAAGCCTAGATTTACACGGATTACATGTCGTAGTTATTCTGCAGAGCAATCCCATCTGCTCCAGACCTTCAAGGTGAGACATTTTTGTGTCCGAAGAAAAATGTAGGTTTAAATGACATGCATTTTTGCGCGGGGATTCTGTTTGACCCAAAAGCGTTGGTCCCGAACAATTGCTCTCTCTCTCTCTCTGATGCAATAATTTCGATTTCAGAGCGGATCCGATTGGAACTCGGGCGTCCACGCCCTAACACGATGCGCATGAACGACAAATTTATCGGGCCGAACGGGGAGAGAGCCCAACAGGCCGCGAAAAGGTCCACCAGATAATCATTCTCAATATGTGATTATCTAAAACTCCTTCATTAGCTTCATAATCCTCTTTAAGGTGGAGTAGATCGCAAGAACTTCTGGATGAGACTCATCATTAGCCACGAAAGTATGAAGTCTGCCATTAATCTCCACCCAGCTGCAACCCGCTACCTTCTTACCGCACTTCTCCCTCATCGTCGTCCTCACACTCGCTGCTGCCTCCCAAAACTGGCAGGACGCGTAGACGCCGGACATTGATTTATAGTTCACCGGCTCACCAGGTTCCACACCGAACAGCTTCGCCGCCGCCCATTCTGCCATCGCAGCCTCTCCGTGAACCCTACAGCCGCCAAGAAACGCACCGAGAGCATCCGCGTTTGGCTCGAATGGCATTTGGGACAGAACGCTGTAAGCCTCGCTAACATTACCTGCTCTCGCAAGAAGATCCACTACACAAGTATAGTGTTCTGGGCAGGGATCGATTTGATGTTCCTTCACCATGGATTCGAAATATGCGAGCCCGGTTTCGACCAGTCCGGCATGGCCGCAGGCGGAAAGCACCGCGAGAAAGGCGACGGAGTCTGGCTTTCCTCCTCCTCGCAACATTCTCTCGAATAAGTCTACCGCCTTGGCAGGAAAGCCATGGAAAGCGAAAGACCGGATCATTGAAGTCCATGTAATCAAATTGGGCTCTGAAACCGAGCAGAAGCATCTATAGGCATCGGAATTGCTTCCACTCTTTGCGTATGAGATTATGAGGGCGTTTCCTACAGAAATGAAGGCATGAAGGCCATTTTTGAACGCGAAGCCATGGATTTGCTTGGATTCTATGGAAGCAGCTGAGCCAGCGCAGGAGCTGAGAACAGTGGAAACTGTCAGCTCATCCGGCTTCGAAATTCCTCGAATCATCTCCGGAAGAAGCTTCACCGCCTCTTCGCCGTGGCCACAGTGCCCGTAACCGACGATGATTGTATTCCAAGATACTACGTTCCGAACAAGCATTTCATCAAACATCTTGCGAGCGGAATGAATGGCGCCGCACTTGGCATACATATTGACGAGGGAACTATCGACGACGAGATCCACACGAAGAAGACCCATCGTTACAACCAGACCGTGGGTCTGCCGGCCCAAAGCCAGAGAGCCGAAAGAGGAAGAACATGAAGTGAGCAAGGCGCTGAAACTGAATCCATCTCCGGATAATCCTTGAAGGCGCATTTCGTTGAACATCTTGCATGCATCATCGACACGGCCGTTCAGGGAATGAGAGGAAATCATCACGTTCCACAGGAGCGGCTCTTTCGATTTGGCTGCGTCAAAAACTGAACGAGATTCGTTAAAATGCCCGGATTTGGAGTACATATGGGCGAGGGAGCTGGCGATGGATGGATGGGAAATGTGCCCGCTTTTGAAAATTAGGGCATGGAGTTGTTTGCCGGATGAAATATTGTTTGATTTGTTGCAGGAGATTAGAAGGCGTAGTACCAGCTGCGGGCAGCTGATCTTCTCCACCTTGAGCACGAGGATTTCTATTTTTCTGGAAGAGTGAGAAAGAAACTGTGTCAACCTTTGTTGTTTTAAATCAACAAAATGCTCCGGAGGCTTGATTTCTATTTTAGCATGCTGGCCGGAGGGGGAGGAGGCGGTCAAGCGCTGCACAAAATCGGTTTGAATTTTTTGTGGGGATCTTTTTTTTAGTTCAAAAATACAACTAGATTTTCATTGATTGTAAAAATGGACTGAATTTTAGTTCAAAAAATGGACTCATTTTTTAGCTCAAAAAAACCCTTTTTACAATTGTATTTTCACTCCAAAATAGTCATATGGGTGCTTAAAATGAGCGTAAAAATACATAAGATCAATATTTCATGATTTATTTTGTAAAAAAATAGAAAACATAAGAAAATTTTATATTTCCCCCACGATCCTCCTCGTGCAAAATAAGATGAGGTGCAAAATTTTCACATCTATCAATAACCATATAACACAACTCTCTTTTTTTAGAGCAATGTTAGATGTATCTGAATTTTAGAGCAATGTTAGATGCATGCACCCAACAAAATAAATTATTTTACTCTTTTTTTTGGGAAAAAGCTTACTCGCAGGCAAAAAAAAAATTGCTCCGCCGCATCTTTCTCCTCCTCACTAACGTTCTCATTTTCTCCTCCGCTCACGCCTCCCCATCCCAAACTCGTCCCATTCCGATCCCGAATCAGCCACCCATAATGTCCTTCGACAAGTTGAGCTCTCCCACCTGCGAGCCCTCTCCACACAACGAGAAATTTTTGGGTCCGGAGTCCGTTTCCAAAATTTAGGTCCGGTATTTAAGAAAACATATGGGTTGGCGTAATTTTTTTGATCTCTGGATATAGAAATAAATTTTAGGATATCAAAAACAGCCTAAAAGATTATGTGGAGATCAAATTTGATCTCCAGATACCCGGAGTCCGGACTCCGGACCCAAAAAAAGCGCCCACACAATAGCAATGCCTCACCGAGTCACCGACATGCATGTCACCATCCCCTTCAATTTTTCGGGGATAAACTCATGCAACGGATGTCATCAACAATGATTTCATTGAGTGGGAGCAGTGGTAACCCAGCATCAACAGCCAGTGGAATTAAATTTGCACGCAGATACTCTTTTATTGAGCAATTGCGTTATTCTAAGAAACTGCAATTTTCATCAAAAGGAAAATAAAGCGTAAGTAATCACAATTACAGAGCGGAAATTTGTGAACCTGCCACCACGGGACGAACAAAGCAATACCCAAGCATTGGAGAGAAAGTGGAGAAACTAAAACAAAGCAAGGTAAAAGTTTGGAAATTTCTAAAAAAATCAAGGGAGAGAATTATGTAAGAGGGGAATTTGCCTTTTATCTGTGCTTGAAAATGGGGAAACAAAAGATTAAGGCTGCGTTTGGCCCAGCTTATCGCGGGCTTATTTGCTCCGGTGAGGTTGAACAAAAATCTCATTGTCATGCCAAAATCTTATGCCCCAAATTAATTTATTTTTTTGATAGCGGTAGTAACATTTGTCATACCAAACATATATTCAATGACAATGACGTTTTTGTCCAACCTCACCGCAGCAAATAAGTCACGATAAGCCGCGCCAAACGCAGCCTAAGGCTCCATTTTAAGGGACTTATTGGTCCGGTTTATGCGATCGTAACCGCTTGACCAGTGAAAATAAGTCCCCCAAATGAAGCCTAAAAGGAGAAAAGGTAAGATCAACACCAAAGATAGACTGAAATAAATTTTGGAGAAACGGGAAGAAAAATGAACTTCCACTTTCTTTACGAAATCAGAAAAGAGACAATTATGAATTTGAGCAGCAACGACGATGGCGAGGCTGCTAGAGCCCGCAATCACCGCCACCATTCCCATGTTTTTCATTGTGTGCACATAAATTTTGGCTTCAAATATAATTTATTGGTGTGCACAGAACCAAAATTAATGTGCACATAACATTGCTCTTTTTTTATTGTAATAAATAATGTAGGAGCCTCTTAATCCACATCATATTAAATATACTTAAATAATATTAAATGCAAAAAAGAAATTGGTCCAAAAAATGTTTGAATTTTTTTTTGAACATAGTTTTTGATACTAAATCGAAAGGAAATGGTCGAAAAAAGACCAGAATTGTATTACTTTTGAATCTGAATGAAAATACTTTACAAGGTTCTATTATGAAAAGAAGAGTTCTTTTTAACACCAGCCATCTGAATGCCAGAGTTATTTCACAAAATCTCTCCAAAGAAAAAAAAAGAAGTTAATTCATTTAATACACACAAAATTCCCCAACTTCAAAATCAAGCTATTCTGGTAGCAGTGAGCTTGAAAATCCTCCCAATACCACAAGAACCAACTTAAAACAACAATTACAACAGAGTTACTATTCAAGAATCATGCCTATTATCATTAAAGCACCTGAAGAAATCTCATAAATGCAAAATTTCCCCCAAAATTCATGAAAACTAATGGCTCATGAAACTTTATACAGAATAAACCTACACAAACACACACAGTTATTGATCTTTGCTGTAGAATGCCAGAATAAGCCTACCAGGCTACCACTGATCCAAGCAGTTCTTTTCAGCTATAAGAGGCCCTTCAACTCTTATTGGTTCAACTCTATTCTTTACATAATCTGGGTATGAATCTCCTATTGATTGGTCCCAACTATCTCAGGCTGGCTTCAAACTTTAGAAACCGATGAATCTAGCGTACGGAATTTTTTCAACTCGTGCTCTGGAAACGCGCAAGCTTGAGATTTGGCTACACTAGATTTAGTACATTAGCTACTTGAACATGAGCATAAATAATAACTTCACACACTAAGCTGACTAGCTTCGCCTATTGTCTTGATGGCGAGTTCTGCCGAGTTAACTCATATTGTGGCTCTTGCGGGTGCAGCTCATTAATCTTTGGGCGAAACGAGCACAGAAAGAAGAAGGAAGCCATGTATATGGAGATGTGCCATAAACTGAAAGGAACAGAATTATTATTCAGTTAAAGGCAGCCTGCATACTAATCTTTTTGAGAAATTGTGAGCTGGCAGTTAAAACAAAAGTGAAAAGGAATTAGATATCATTTGAAATTCTCAATCTGAGAAGTTCTAAGAATTACATATCATTTGTATTTATTGTGAAATAAAAGAAGTTTGAAACAAATCCGAGATTTCTTCACCACCCAACCATGCAGTTTTATTTTCCAAAGTCTTCACTTCAATCCACTTCAAAAAATAATGGATTGTAACCAAGATGAATCTTCTTTTGGCTGGTTACACCATCGGAGAGAACCTGACAAATCCATCCGCCAAATTGCAAAGGGCCATAGGCTCACGATACCACTCAGCTCATGAGTTGGCCGCAATTACAGGATGATGATCGAATCTTTTCACATAAGCTTCCGAATTTGTGAGGATTGTTGGCCAAAAATACCCCTGCGTAATATCAAGGGTTCCTTTGTGCGAACAGAAGTGAGAACTAACTATGGAAAACCTGGTCATACACATGAAATCTAAGGAAATATTACGCTCCTTAGTCCATCATCTCGAGAGAGTGCCTTTCTTGAACGAACACTGTTTAAGAGAGAATGACCTCCATGGTGGTAGCTAAGTAAACATTGAATGGTTGTAATTGAGATTGTCGGGTTTGAACCTTTTTTGCATGAATGTAAATTGGAAAAAGTCAAATAGATATCTATTATGTTGCCAAAAGTTTTATGTCCGGTTAGCGGGGTATGACAAGTCAACCATTCGCTCGGAGTCGACTTTTGTGTCATTGGTCGATCCTTTTTATGGCGCTTATCTGAAGGGTCGAGTTGTGGCAAGAGATTCCACAAATGTTTGCGGTAAAAAAAATATTACATTTGAATTTTTATTTGCGTATGGATGGCTGCAATAGATAGATTAATATTATATTCAATAGACAAACTGTTTGACTGTTGGCTGCAATAGATAGATTAATATTATATTCAATAGACAAACTGTTTGACTGTTGTTAGTTCGAAGTATGTTGGTGAATGTTATAACCGATAGATGTTGATATTTAATTGCATGTATGGACATCAATATTAAATTGAATGTAAATTGGGAAAAGTTCACACGTTTAGCAATTATGTTGCAGAAAGTTTTGAGGTGAGTTGAACGGGGAATAAGTATCCAAATCTTTGGGCTCAGACTAGGCTCCCAGGTGTCCCCAACCCTTTGTTCCGAGGCCATTGAAAGCCAACTGTGATGATGTTGCCCATCCCAAACCCGCTAGTGATGGTAAGACTAGCTGCCAAAAATAGATAGTAGGGATGAAGGTGCCAAAATATGTCATGTTTTTAAGATCTATATCAAATGTTCTAAAGTGCATTCAGCAGTAAAAAGGTTAAATTCTGGCAGCTAGTCTTACCATCATCCCTACTATACTACATTTGCAAACATTAAACAACAAAACATGCATCGCACAATTGTTATCAGCACAGAATTAACAAAGGAGACTTAATTCCAGCACTATGGAGGATATATTACATGAAGAGAGCATGGTGAAGTATAGGATGGGGAGTGGAGAAAAGGACTTGTAATATTATGATACCCTAATACAAGGGTTTGAATACATATAAACACACGTGTAGAGTAGTGCGGAAAAAATAAACTTAAACACATATTCAACTCACCTCCTCAAGTTGGGTGTATATATCTGTTGGAAAGAAAAAGAGAAAGACTTAATTGATTTATTCATTCCAAAAGGGGGGCATTATATAGGACTTACATAAACTCTTAAAAGTAAAACTACAATGTGGGACTAAACCCAAATATACCTAAAGATTCTAATAGACCGACATTGACTCGATATTTCCAACACTCCCCCTCAAGCTGAAGGGGGGACCCTTCAGTTTGGACACAACAAATAACGACAATGGAGGTAGATAATGCGGGACAAATCATCAGACGAGCCACCGGGGGAAATTCCAAACCGGGGAATCAAGTTGGGAACATAGCCACACACGACCCTGACCCACACACGACCCTGGCCCACACACGACATGGACTCGCTGGAAACCGGTCAACCAACATCAACTACACACATGTGAAAAAAGGAACGAAAAATGAGGTGTAAATCATCACTCGAGCAACCGGGGATAATCCGGCGGGGATAATCTGTCGGAGATACATCCACACAAGAGCGGTCCCACACGTCACAGTCCCACACGACGCGGTCCCACGCGACACAACTCGATGAGACAAGAACACCAACATAATCGCTCCCCAACACATGACCAATCGAAAGACAAATATGGGAAGACACAAACCCACATATAACAAAAGCCTAGAGGTCGTGTGGGACTAAGGAGAACGGGAAAGATCATCCGGGTCGCCGACATCCCAAACACTCCACCTCACGTGGGACACACGTGCATGAAGGCATAACATGACCATATTAAGCAAATAATAGCAACAGACAATTAAAAGCACATAAAAAATGACAAAAAAACTATCACGAAGCTTCATCATCAGCGAGAGATCAACACCCGGAAGAGGTAGCAGCGGCCGGAAGCGATAGAAACCAGAGGGGCAGCGGCAGGAGTCGCCCAGAATCATTAGAAAATTGAGCGCAGCGGCTGACAGGAAAAGAAACCACGGCTGGGCTCGACATCATCACTGGATCGACAGGAAGATCAGAAAACAGTGAGGATCTGGAGAAGAAGCACCTTCATCGTCGAAAGATGGAAGCCTCGATGTCTTTGCTCCATCAGAGGCTAGATCGTTAAGTGGAAGCGTCGATGGAAGTGGAAGAACGTCTGGATCGACGACGAAGCAGCCGCTGGGAGAGTCGAGCACGAGATCTGCGACAGAGTTTGAAGACACCAGTGCGAGAGCGAGAGAGACGGGAATCAAGAAGCCCCTTCACGAGAGAGAGACGGGAACAACGACATGCGGGTTCTTGCTGACGACGGGATCGTGACACGGGAACAAGAGCCGACTGAAGCAGCCTTCCCGTCGAGGGGAGAGACGATCGCTCTCGTCTCCGGAATCAATCGGCTATTCCGTCGACGGGAGCGGGGGCATACAGGCTCGACGGGAGCCCAAGCAGCGCCGGTTGATCGGATCGAGAGGCGGAAGAGGCACAGGAGAAGTTGACCGGCCGACAGGGGGGATAAGGTTTTCACGAGCAGAAAATTATAAGCTCTGATACCACAGATCCCAGGATCGGAACCTGGCTCTGATACCATGTTGGAAAGAAAAAGAGAAAGACTTAATTGATTTATTCATCCCAAAAGGGGGCATTATATAGGACTTACATGGACTCTTAAAAGTAAAACTACAATGTGGGACTAAATCCAAATATACCTAAAGACTCTAATAGACCGACATTGACTCGATATTTCCAACAATATCAATCATTCCCAACTTGGCAGTGTTGTCCATAAAGATGTCATGGCTTAGTCCTTTGGTGAAGACGTCAGTCAGTTGATCTTGAGAATTCACAAAAGGTGTACAAATATTGCCCTTATCTATGTGTTCTTTGATGAAATGTCTGTCAACCTCAATATGCTTTGTCCTATCGTGTTGAACAGAGTTATGAGCGATACTGATGGCAACTTTGTTGTCACAATAGATTGTAACGTGTTTGTTCATCAGTAGCCCCATATCCTGGAGAACTGTTTTCAACCATAATCCCTCACATACTCCTTGTGTCATAGCTATTCAGCTTCGGCACTTGAGCAAGCAACAACATTCTGTTTCATGCTCTTCCAAGAAACCAGATTTCCACCCACAAATGAGCAATATCCGATAGTAGATTTCCTGTCATCTTGGCAAACAGCCCAATCAGCACCAGCAAACACTTCAATCGTTAAAGATTGATTAACATAGAACAAAATCAAACAACAACAACAACAACAACAACAACAACAACAGAACCCATATAGTCCCCAATCATTGGGGGTATGGGCGGGGGAAGATTGGAAACAGACCTAACCTTTGGCACTATGCACAAAGTGGCTTCTCTCAGAGAAGAAAGACCTAACCTTTGACAATAAATGCACAAAGTGGCTGCTCACAGAGTACCATTGAAATAGTGGCCCCCTATACCATCGCGTTTGCTGCGGAATCATGCCCTCAAATCAAAGCCAAAGACATCAGAGAGGGCAGACCCAAAAATCCATTTTGATTTATGTGCACATAACCATGCTTCCTTCATTCAGCATCCAGAGTATTGGTGAAGCATAATAGAACAAAATCAAACGTCCTGGAAATTTCTTGAGGTATGCATCCTGTTGATGACGAATTGCAGAAGAACGCATGAATCTACTTAGGGCACCCACTGCATACGTAATATCAGGGAGAGTATGAGATAGATATATGAATCTCCCAACCAATCTCTGGTACCTTGAGATGTCAACTTTTTCCCCTTTGATATCTGCATCAATCTTGTGATTAGCCTAAATGGGTGTATCCACAGGAGCACACCCCAGCATGCCAGTTTCTTCCAGGAGATCAAGAGTATACTTCCGCTGAGAGATGAAGATCCCACGACGAGACCTCACTACTTCAATTCCCAGGAAGTATTTCAGCTTTCCCAGATCCTTGACTTCAAATTCTTTGCCCAACTGTTCTTTCAAGTGTATGATTTCCTCCAGGTCATTTTTTGTAATAATAATATCATCCACATATACGATAAGTATCAAAATTTGAGTTCCTTTCCTCTTGATAAAGAGAGTATGATTGACATGTCCTTGAGTATAACCTAGTTGTAACATAGTTTTGTGAAACCATCCAAACCAGACTCTAGGGGATTGTTTCAGGCCATATAAGGACTTCTGCAGACGACAGACCTTTCCACTGGACCCTGCTTTTGTAAAGCCAGGGGGAATAGTCCTGTAGACTTCCTCTGGAAGTTCACCATGCAAAAACACAATTTTGACAGCAAGCTGTTGTAACTCACACCCAAGACAAGCAGCACATGAGAGTATCACACGAATAGAATTCATCTTTGCAACAGTGACAAATGTCTCTTGGTAGTCAATTCCTTGAGTTTGAATGTACCCTTGAGCGACTACCCGCGCTTTATATCGCTCCACCACCCCATCTTGATTCTGCTTAACAGAGAAAATCTAGCGTAATTCAACTGTTCACTTCCCAGGGGGAAGACATGCAAGTTGTCATGTCTCATTTTTCTCTAAAGCACGCATTTCTTCTTCCATCGCCTGTTTACACTCAGGTATCTGAATAGCCTCCTGCCAGATCTTGGAAATCACAATAGAGGAAATGGATGAGATAAAAGCTCTGTGTGCATGAGAGAGGTGATGATAAGAAATGTAATTGGCAATGGGGTGTTTGGTGCCACCAGTGTTACCTTTAAGAAGAGCGAGGGGAACATGAAGATCATCATCCGAATCTGGAGTAGAAGCGGGCACTGACACTAATGGGACATCCAGGGGTGGTACTTGCTCAGCGATATGAGACCTGCGAGAGTAGGTATATATTATAGGAGGAGGAATGGTAAGAGGAGCAGGACTGGGAGGAATATGAGCAAGAGGAAGAGGAATGGGAGGGGAAGCAACTATCGGAAGAAGAGAGTCAGGGTTCCAGTCAATATCAGAGTGAATCACATCAAACATGCAAGAACTAGGAGAAGAAACACGACTGAAATGAGTACGAACATGTTTTGACAATTCACAGGTGTCACAAGTAAATGACTTAATTAAAGAACTGAAAGCAGGAAATAATTTGGTAAGATATAAAGCGGAAGGGTGATGAGTCTCATTTATATAGCATCTTATAGACTCATCCAGGTATGTTTTCATTGATAAACATTTCACTTTTATCATGCATTCACTCATATTTTTCTAAATCACATTTCTTCATGAAGTGCACATTTAAGCCGTTGTGGTGTGCAATTGCACACTATTCTGCTGGGGGTAAGCACGTGGTGCTCTCCATGTCTTTATTTTGTTGTTTTTTATCATTTCTGGGTAATGGTGGTCTGTGCCCCAGTTTTTTTGGTTTACATTGCAGGTGGGCAGATCTTCATTCTTTTGGAATTCTAACCTGGAGAAATCGCACGGTCGTACGTTTCCTTGACGCACGATTTCTGCAACCGTGCGATTCCTACAGCGCCTAAAATTGGTGATCTGCCCCAGCTCGTGCGTTTTGCGCGCACGGTCAGTTTTGATCGTGCGTGAGCAAAATCGCACGAGTTTCCCTCTTTTGTCTAAAAAATTATTTTATTTTGCAATTTCCCAGATCGCACGGTCGTGCGTTTATCCTTCACGCACGATCTGGTTGATCGTGCATTTTCATTTCGCTTAAAATCATGAAAATCTGCCGTTCTGTTTTTGCCAGTGCGTTTTCTTCATACGCATTTTGCCCGTGCATGAGTAAAACGCACGAGCAGATTGCTGTTTTCTAAAATATTACGTTTCTGCTCCGCCCGTGCGATTCCTTCGCGCACGGTTGACTTCGAACGTGCGTTAGGTCGTGCGTGGAGGATTTTCTAACATATTTTCTATTTAAAGCCCAATTTTTAGGTCATCCGGACGCCCGATTCTATTCCGCCATTTCCACCGCAAGGAGAGCTCCAGCTCCGTTTTCTTCCACCCTTCCATGAGGGCTTTGCCCTAGGCCGCCTCCATCATCCAAGTGCTTCCAAGGAAGGGATTCTAGTCCTACGTTCGTCATCAAGCAAGGAGACCTTGCACCGGAGGAGATCAGATTGTGAGACGAAGAAGACGGGTCCATTGGGAGGAAGTGACAGCCCTCCTCTACCCCTGACGTAGTTGCGGACCGAGCTAGGATGCAGCTCTTCCAACCCGGCGATTCCTACCGTGAATCCCAACGAGGCTTCGGATGTGGTCGATTCTCTTGCACTCTTTCCTTTTGTTTTGATGAATGTAACTAGATCTCCATGTTATTGATGATGAGCACTATAAACCTTGATTTATAATGTTTATTTCATTTTTATGAAATTATCTTGTTTATATGTGTATTTGAGGTGCGCCACCAAATCCACTCCACCCTCCACTTTATTCCGCTAGCCTACTCGCTCATTCCGCAAGCCTACTCTTCCATTCCGCAAGCCTTCTCTTCCATTCCGCTTGACTACTCTTCCATTCCGCAAGCCTTCTCTTCCATTCCACTTGACTACTTCATTCCGCGTGCCTACTCGTCCATCCGCCGAGCGAAGCAGTGCATAACGGCCTGCGTAATCCCCCACATTGCGAAGCGGTGCTGGCGACCTGCATTGTTAATTTAGTTTATTTTATTTTGTTTTCCACAAACCACTTCGACCCTTCCGCAATCCATATGATCTAAAGGACTTCAATCTCAAGTCCTACCTCCAAAGTAAACTCCGCCTTACTGTGTTCCTTCGAGATCGATACTTGGGAAAATTCACCCATTTTATATTACTTGTGCGCATTCTTGTCATGGCGTCGCCTAGGCGACGCCTAGTCGTCCAGGCGCTCGAATGCGTGCAAGGCGTTGGACGCCTTGTTATAAATTTAAAAAAAAAAAAAAAAAATTGAATAGACAGCGGTTTTTATAAAAACCGCTGTCTATACATACTTTAGACAGCGGTTTTATAAAAACCGCTGTCTAAAGTCATATTTTTTTTCTAATATGACTTTAGACAGCGCTTTTTATAAAAACCGCTGTCAAAAGTGATTTTAAATTTTAAAACATTTTTTCCAGCAAAAAAAAATAAATTTTTTTTATTAACTTAAGACTCTAAAAAACCGCAGTCTAAAGTCAGTAAAATAAAAAATTTTATTTTTTTTTCAGCAAAAAAGAAATTTTTTTTTTTAACTTTAGACTGCTAAAGTTAATAAAATTTTTTTTTTTTTTTTTTGCTGAATTTTTTTTTACACTGTCTTTAGACAGCGTTTTTTATAAAAACCGCTGTCTAAAGTCAATTTTAAAATTTTTTTTTCATATCCACAATTTTTTTTTCCTCGCCTTGCTCGCCTTATTGTCGCCTAGGCGTCCGCCTTATCGCCTAAGCGTCCAGGCGCCCGACGCTCGCCTTGGTTCGCCTTGACGCCGTGACAAGAATGCTTGTGCGGCCGGTACACTTGCCGTGAACGTGTCAAAGGGTGGCCAAGACGAAGATGCCATCGCCAAATGTCATGGAGAGTAGGAGCACGGGTGGTGGAGAGAGCACTGGGAGACAACTGTTGGATCAACGAGTACAGCCCGCCAACATTTCTATCACTGCCAAGCGTCCGCTTCGTAGTTAGATCCTGAAAACACAAACATCAGGAAAAAAGGTCACAGAGCAATTTAAAGAATTAGTCAAATGACTAATACAAAGAAGATTGCGAG
This sequence comes from Dactylorhiza incarnata, assembly GCA_033032865.1. Classification (NCBI taxonomy): domain Eukaryota; kingdom Viridiplantae; phylum Streptophyta; class Magnoliopsida; order Asparagales; family Orchidaceae; genus Dactylorhiza; species Dactylorhiza incarnata. The sequence goes on from JAWHQI010000174.1 coordinate 1,318,808, forward strand.
AAAATGAAGGGATATGGAAAACAAAAGAAAGAGAGAGGGCGGGTGAACAAGAGATGGTTCCTTTGCCAGCAATAGAGAAAAGGGAGCCATTGTCAGCAATAACCTTACACGATCAGAGAGAGGGGTATATGAAGAAAAACCTGAGGCAGATCCGGTCATGTGATCAGTGGCACCTGAGTCAATGATCCACTTGGATTGGGAGGAAGACACAGCATGGGTACTCAAGATACCTGGCGTAGCAAAGGCGGCAGCGGAATCAGTCGATGTAGAGTCGGAATGGGAAAGGAGCAGACGACGGAAAGCATCCAGCTCCCCAGCAGAAAGACCCCCAGAGGGGGATTGTCCTCATAGACTTTAGTGGAATGGGCAGAATACGGTGAGCGAGCACCACACATACGACCACCACCACGATGGATGCCTCCCCCACGGGCACCAATTCCCCGACCAGGTGGGGCAAGATGAGGATGTAGACGATAACAAGTATCTTTAGTATGTCCTTTCTTCCGACAATGGCCGCACACAGGAGAAGAGTAAGTGAGGGCCACGACATACCCATCAAGAGCAGAGTGATCTGTAGAAGAACCAAGAGAGCGGCAACAATTCTCATCACTGAGGAGCATACTGAAGGCCTCCCAAAGAGAGGGAAGAGGCTCGCGGTGGAGGACATGCAGGCGAACAACATCAAACTCCATATTGAGCCCCATAAGAAAGACGTGAACACGAAAGCGGTCTTTATCCTTCTGAAGAGCCTGCGCATCAACAGTGTATACAGCAGTAAAGGTGTTTAAGTATTCCATTTCCTGATAAAGACGTTCGAATTCAGAGTAGTAAGCAGAGACAGACAAGGTTCCTTGCTCCAACTCCAAAACACGGCGGGTGAGCTCATAAATCTGCGTCGAACTGCCAGCTTGAGAGAAGGTTTCCCCTTTTCCAAATTTCGCGAGCCGAATCCAAAAGCATGTAGTTGCAGTACAACTGAGGGGGCATAGAGTGAAGTAACCATGAGACAACCAAGGAATTGTCGCATCCCATTTTTTCCATGAGGGATCGGTACGAGGTGGCTCAACAAGGGTTCCATCAATATGCCCATATAGCTGGTGACTCCGTATAGCATGCTGCGCTGCCCTGGACCATTCAAGATAATTCGTGTTATCCAAGGTAACAGTAGTGATCATCAACGATCCAAATTGACCGTGGCTCAGAGGAGGATCACTAGAGGGAACAATCCGAGAAGAGGATGATATGTCGGAGGAATCGCCCATCGAAGTCCGTCCGAAAAAACCATGAGGAAGAAATCAAGAGAGTAACAACCACATCCTACGAGCCTCCCTTAGACCACGCCACCGGAGAGGACACCATAGGATGTAACCACGATGTCTCCGACAGCAGCCATAAAGTACAAAACGGCCGAAGACAGAGGACCGACCGCAGAACGGGCGGAGAGAGCCACTGGAGGCTGTGGGTAGACGGAGGAGAGGCGGATCGGAGGGGGCTACTGCGCTGGAAGAGCCGTGGTGGCTAGAGGAGCGGCAGCCCTGGAGGGAACCAGGGATTTCCCTAGATCGGCAAAGGCCGATCGATCCGGCGAGTGACGGTCGAGCGTGGCTGATCGAACCGAGGGCGAGCGGAAGCGGAGCGTCGAGCGAGCGGAGAGCGGGAGCAGAGCGTCGAGCGAGGGAGAGCGGAGCGTCGAGCGTGGCAGATCGAACCGCTAGCGGAGCGACGAGCGAGCGGTGGGATCGAGAGATGTTGGCTCTGATACCAAGTGGAGAAAAGGAATTGTAATATTATGATACCCTAATACAAGGGTTTGAATACATATATAGTGAGAAACACACGTGACATATCACGTGTACAGTAAAGGGCAGCCCGGTGCACAAAGCATCCCCGCGCAGCGAGGGTCCAGGGAAGGGTCCCACCACAAGGGTGAAATGTAGGCAAACCTTACCTTGCATTTTTGCAAGAGGCTGCTTCCAGGACTCGAACCCGTGACCACAAGATCACGTGTACAGTAGTGAGGAATAAATAAACTTAAACACATATTCAACTTGGGCTGTACAGTATGACATGAATGACATTGTCTATGTATGGTGAAGGATCTACAATTAATGAGCCATCAAGGAAAAGTATAACAGATATGACAAAAGAATATACAACCGAATGGGGTAATTTATCATTTGGATAGTATTAATTTCTGCAACATGGAAGGCACAAGTCAGGAAAAGATAAATTGCATAGCATAAGTTGACATGTTGTTGGCTATGGCACGTGTACAGAATAGTAAGCCAATAAACATGTGTCCTAGGGAAGGTGGTATGTAGTTTACTCCTCAATTGTTTTCTATTATTTACTTATTAACCTAGCGGAAGTCACATACCTATGCCAATACCAGTAGCTGTTGTTGTTTTCCAATACCCAACTTGTTCCGGCAAGAGCTAATCCTACAAAACCAAGTAATAGGAATGGCCAGTAAAATTTCTTCAGCAGAGTCTTTATTAAATTCCAGCACCATTCCCTAATACTTTGCCAACTGCCGCCATAGTGCACCATGAAAATTTGAATGAACACATCAGGATTCAGGAATTTCAAATTATGGACGTGAAGCGGTGCAAAAAGATAAAAAAAATCTTGATTTTATTCTTGCAGAAAAAAACAACTACCGTCTTTGTTAAAATGAAGCCATAAAATGAACTCCAAATGCAATAATAGTCTCAAAGTACATACCGATAAAGCATAATGAAGTTAAATCTTGGTGTCCACACAGATCTATTTGCAGCAGAGTACTCTAGGAACCACCCCACAAGAAGACCAAGAGTGCCAATAGCTATAACAATGAGAACATTTTCAGACCTGAAATTAAAGGATAATAATAAAGAACTGCAAATTTGTGTCAGGAACTCATTTGGAATCATCGACCGAGATTAAGTACCGGGTTGCCCCTGTTTCCGCTAGCAGAGCAGTGACGATGGCAACTGCGGTGTGAATAGCTCTTTTTAAAGCATCATCTATTGCAGCCATATATACAAAAGTGCTCACCACAGCCATGAAAGAAAGCCAAAAGTCCATAAACTGTTGCAAAGTCAGTCAGAAAAATTTAACTAATAAAGGCAGAAGAAAAGAGAACTGCACATGATCTTAACTCTTTACCAAGGGATTGAATGTCAGAGTTATCTTCAACATTTTTTGTCTGATTTGAAGTTACCGAACTCAAAAGATATGTCTTATAATTATAATTATCCTTATGATATCTAAATGGAACATGGATAAGGTATATTGGATAATTTAAAATAATATTTCAAGATGCCAAGCAAACAGAAAATTCGCCTTACATAGCACTGCAAAAGCCATTGAACCAAACCACGCATAATGGTCAAGCCAAATGACAAACAATTATAAGTTTAATGTTAGTCCATAAATACAGACGACCGACAATCTGGAATTGAATTTTGCAATTTTCCTACTGCATATGCAAACAAAGTACATAAAAAAAGAGTGCAGCACACCTGAAGTGCATGAAAGGAGAGAGCGCACCAGCTGCCCACATCACAAGCGTGATATAAACCACTTGAAATCCCACTAGAAGTGAAGAGTATCCATTCGGCGAATGCCTAGACAAGCAATGCACTGACATCAGACATAATTTTTACTTAATGCAGCTAAAAATTACTACCAACACATTCTCAAGAGAAGTGTCAGTATCTGCTAGGAATTTTACCAAATAAATAGAGTTACAAATCTTCCTTGTATTCCAAGACTTTTCCATCATGTTCGTAATGCATCGAGTTCACTCTTTAATAAAATTTTAACTCAGAAAATTATTCTCTTCTTGTTTTGAGAAAGTCAAGTTGTAATTCGAATTTAGGTGCACATATGATGTTAAAACATAATTATTCCAGTAAAATCGCTAAGTTTCAAAATCATGAAAAAAGTGAAGAGCAAGCATGTTTTTTGGCAAAAAAAAAAAAAATACAAATGATCAGAGACAGATATCAAAATGGCTTTCCAAATAAATGAAATAAAATCATGCCCACAAATTAAAGAAAATACCACACGCCGAGAAACAACATTACTTTAAAGGAGAAGTCGTCTCATTCCGTTGCAGAATCTTATGAATGGCTCACTCACTTCACAAAGCATAAATTAAACAGAACAATTACAAATCTCCACACGAAAATATTATTCAGAAAGGACCAAGTCTTATGATAGACATTCACATTTATAATATTTTGGCAAAGTTACACATAGGTCAATGAGGTATAAAGCACAATTCAGGTAAGTTTGTGTTCCGACAAATCCTACATTTTGGCCACTAACAGCTTCTAATTTACAAACTAGTCCTTCAGATTAATTATCGCTTTCTGTAGAGGTCATTAATTTTACAATTAACGTAGCTCACGAGTGACACATACCGATCTTTTCAATTAATAATGTTTTATGACCAAACTACCTCATTAAAAGTACTAGATTAGTACTTGGGATCACTCCAGGACTTTACAAAGATCCTCACTTTTTAGCCACTTGCCCAATCTTAGGGTTAAGTTCTTTTCAGACAGCAAAGTCAATCTTGTGATATGTCGCCTGTCCGAGGCTGTAAGTTTAGGCTTCTTCTTTATTGGTCCCACATACTCCTCCTTTCACCGCCTTGACACTATTATCCAAGTCCTCTCTGACCTTAACACCCAACGATTTTGAATGGGTAAATCGTACCAGGAAAAAGAGGGAAAATGCAGAGAAGGAAAAAATTCTTGCGCATTGTATCCCACTGTTCACAATTTCCAAGGTGTCATTGATTCCATTATCCTCTCAATTCGATTGTTAACGTGGATCAAAACCAAAGAACCCACTTCAGATCCCTCAGATTTATTTGCTTAAATCTGGAATTTGCTTAATCTGGAAAGGGGTATAATCTCTTCTACTTAATTATTCGGTTGATGTCAATGTACATTACTATAAATCCAAACAAAGGTATTTTTTACCATTACCAATTATTATCGTTTGTATTCTCTTCAAGGAGGCTCGTTGTCATGCCCACAAAACTCTAGTTTAATGTGCATGCATCACTTGACTATTTTTCACCACAGGTCTGTGCTAGTCAAGTAAGCATTTCTCAAACAATGAGATGGAGTAGATGAAATCAAACTTTCATTACACTTCAGAATGTAATTACAAGAAAGTTGGTTAACACATACATCGAACAACATATAAACTCAAAGCCTCAACACATAAAACTTGGAAATTCTAACAGGCTAAGAACCCCAAGGACCCAGCTCTCACAACTCCAAAACTTGGATAGAAATGCAGATAGATGAAAATGAGGGTATAGGTCTTCATCACTTTCCCTCCAAAACTAGGAAGTTCTAGAACATTCCATACACTAGACTCTTCTATGCACCTTTGTATTCTTCTTAGGAATAATTACTAAAACTTCCCCTGGAAGTTAGCATAATTACAGGTTGCACCCCTCTTATTTTTGAAATTACAAAAACCTCCCCTGCAAGTTTACATTACATAACATCCATGCACAAACATACCCCCTTGGAGTAAGTCTTCAGGGGGGTCTTTTTGTGCATGGATGTTATGAAATGTAAACTTACAGGGGAGGTTTTTGTAATTTCAAAAGTAAGAGTACAACCTGTAATTTAGCAAAAGAGGGGAGGTGCCGGTAAATAGTCCTTATATATAAAACTCTTATATACAACTCTATAATACTCTAGACTCATCCACCTACATCTACACTCTTCTACACTATTCTAGAAGATTCTACATACACCCAAAATTCTCTAGAATATTTTACATATATCTACAACATACTAGAGTATTTTACTGTAGAAAACTTGTCTTAGCTCATGTAAAAGCACATGTAAAGGCCCGTTGTTAGCATGCAGTTTAGTCCCATACCTTGGTTTGGGGTTGAGACTTCACTCCTCCTTTCTATATATTCATGTACAAATCCGTGTATTATTTTTGGTAAAGTAGAAAAAAAATAAAACTTTTTCTTTTTGTATTGTGGATTTCTACATGGTATTAGAGCCACACGATCCACATTAGAGGACTCTCGCCGATTGATTTCTCATCGTTCCGATTGAATCGTTCCCAAATTGATTTCTTTGTTTGGATACTTGCACCTAGGGTTGTTCGCAAATCAAATAGTTCACGAACAATTCGGGATTCGATTCGGGAAGATTCGATTAAAATTTGTATTTTTCGAATTCGAATCCAATTTCGGATTCGAATAGTTTTCGAATCTGAATCCGAATAATTTTACCTCTATTCGAATTATTCGCAAATAGTTCACAAATAATAGAATATATATTTAAATAAAATTTATATTATTCATCCATATTAATTTTGTATTATTTAAAAGGAAAATTCAAATTCGAATTTGAAACTGGCTTCGAATCCGAATCCGAATTCGAACCAAAAATTTCATGACGAATCCGAATTCGAATATTCGAACGAAACCGAATCCAAATCTCTGCATTATATGATAAATTTGGATTCGATTGAAGTGGTACTCGATTCGATTCGTGAACACCCTTACTCACACCTCTCCAGGGTACTCACACCTCCCTATTAATTCTAGAAATATTCAAAAAGACTCCAGAATCTTCAGTTGAGAAAAATCCTTGATCTGATGAAACAAACTAAGCCAAGTAATATATGTTATGCTCTAAATGATGTATAGAAAAGGGGTTACATGTATGAAATACATGTATACTTGAGTTCCTAACAAGTGAAGAATCAAGACCTAAAATATTGGCTAAGTTCTGAAAAAGTCGTCGAATACCAGATTACCAGTCAGAGATCATTGACTGAGACTCTACTAAAGAAATTATGAAAGAAGATATGTATGAAGACTCATTAGAAGTCAATGATTTCGAAGAAAAAAGAAGATTTGAATGAGAAAGTTTATCAGAAGTTGATAGTTGAATGCTACTCAAGGTTAAGTGTGTTCTCTGAAAAGAATTACTTTCAGAAGCATGCTATAAAAGTCTTTCGGCAAATGAGATTCAACGATTAAGTAATTCTTTGAAGAATAAGTAATATGCTGAAGGAAGATGCATTAGAAGTTTTTCGCTATATGAGATTAGTTGATTAAGTAAATTCTATGAAGAATAAAAGACATTCATCGAATGTAAGACTACGAATGAAGATTTAGATTGAAGAAAGCCTACTAATAGCTCATATATTAGAAGACAACCGTTGAATGGAAGTAGTCTATTCTGAGACTTCATTCAGAGATCATTCCTGAAGACACAAATTAAGTTAGTATCCAGTGAGAAAGTAAAGAGATGTTTGAAAAGTGACATCCTTTTAAAAGAGAAGTTTCCTTGACAGGAGACTGTTCTTTAAAGAAAATATGTTTAAGGAAAGTAAATTATGTCCTATTTGAAGAAGATTTTAAGGAAGGATATATTCATCACTCAGAGAAAGGAACAATTAGAGATACATGAAAAGAATTAGAACTCTTTTAGTCTCTCAATTCTCAGAGAATGGAAGTGATAGAAGCTCCCAAGCTAGAAAACCATATGTTGAATTCTTGAAGAAGGTTAAGAAAGAGAAACCATTTTCCAAAAGAAAGAATTATAAAGAATAAAAAACAAAAGAGTCCCAAGCAACATCAGAGGCTCATCATGTGGAAAATCCTATTATTTCATATTGTTTTACAAGTGAAAGTAGGGTAGGATGCTAAGAATTACTCTAGAGGGGGTGAATAGAGTATTTAAAATTCTTTCTATCTTTTAATCATTCACAACACATGCCACAGATTGGTTTGTTTGCTTTTGCAGCAGAAAGTATAAAGTAATAAACAAATAAAACTAAAAAGATATATGCAATCTAGGAACACAAATAGTTTTATAGAGGTTCCCCAAATTTGGGCACGTCTCCGCTTCTACCCTTGGTAAGATATCCACTAGCCAGTGCCGAGTCTTTTGATAAAGAGACTCTTAGAACCAGTTACAACTGAATCTTTTGTTAAGTAGATTCTAAGAACCAAATAAGATTTTGATAACGTATCTCCAACCAGAAGCCTGTTGATAAGATAATTAAACCAATCTGAGAGCCTTTTGATAAGGTTGACTCAAAACCACTTCAAGATCCTTTTGACAAGGTAGATTTTAAACCACTGAATCTTTTGAAGAAAGATTCTGAAAACTCTAGCAGTAAGTTGTAGTAGAAAATCTGTTTCCACAGGGTTGTCCTCTTCAACAATCTCCGAGGACTTGGTTATTTGATAGCACAGTGTGAATTGTGTTGTAGCAAATAAAACTTGCTGTCGATTTCTCCTGAGAGATCAGATTCAATAGAGAAAAGATTAAATTGTTGAGGAATAATATTTGATGAAGCCTTTTAAATCCTTCTAAGTAATTGTAGAGAAATACTGAACCTTGTATATATATCTCCAATTCTCAAATACAAAGTATGAATACATATATATAGGAGGGAGACAAAGAAAAGAATCACTATACAAGGTGTGAGACTAAAAAATAAGAGACTAAATGGGCCTTCTCATGGGCCTTTACATGGTCTTTTCTAACACTCCCCCGCAAGCTGGAGCGTACAAGTCGTAGCCTCGTAGGCACCCAGTGTTACCGACGCCCAACCAGAGGAGCCGGAATTGCACGTATATTCGAGGAGGACGCGAGGAGGCGAGGAATCAAGGGGCGGACCGAACAACGCCGGACCAAGCACCGAACCGGGCGGTTCGGTGGAAGCACGCTAAGGGCCGGTCGCCCCCTTATGTTAATTGCTGTCCTGTTTTATTTTATATGCATTGTAATATTTTAATGTCACTTTTGGTGTGTGGTGGATCCCTCCTATATAAGGGATCACCTTAGGGTTATTTGCATCTTTGGATCAATTATCAAAATTGGGGCTGCTCCCCTAGTCTTCTCCCTATTCCTCTCTCTCTCTAACCCTCTCTCTCTATTTCCCGACCTCCCCTCTCTCTCGTTCCCGCTGGCTATCGCCCGGCGTCAGCCTTCCGCCTCCCTTGCCGCTATCGCCCGGCGTCAGCAATCCGCTTCCTTCGCCGCTATCGCTGCTACTATCGGCTGCCTGTTACCGCGTGGGTAACATTTGGTCCGACCCGCCCGTTCGCCCGCTTAGGTCAAGCCGCCGAACTCCGCCATGGCACCGAACACCCGTCTGCATCCGAACGATCCCTCCGACGACGCCGCTCCGGTCGCCGACATCCTCGCCCAGCACAACAACCAGCTGGCCACCCAGACCGGCCAAATCGCGTCCCTCCAGTCCTCCTTCGACGCGCTAGTCACTCGCCTGGACAAGCTTCTACCCTCGCCAAGCACGCCGCCGCCACCGCTCACGGCTGCGTCTCCGCCGGACACCTCTTTGGTGCTCGAGATGCCCCCATCCCCGCTAGCGCCGCTCTTCCCAGCGCCGGCCCCATACCCGCAACCTACAGCGCTACCGCTGCCAGCCGCATTCCGACCACCACTCGCGCAAGACGTCCCCTCCTTCTCCGGGACAGACCCGATGGGGTGGATTGCCCGCGCGGAACAATACTTCGACCTCAACAGTACTCCCCCGGCGGATCGCGTCGGCACCGCCATGGTCGGCTTGGACGGCTCGGCCCTCCATTGGGCACGCTGGCTACGTCAGATCCAACCTCTCATCCCGTGGAACGAATTCAAGCAAGAAATGATTACTCGCTACGATTCCCGCTACACCGGCTCGGCCATCGAGCGGCTCTGCTCTGCCCGTCAGTCGACGACCGTGGATGCGTACATCGACGACTTCGTCGTGCTCGTCACGCAAGTGCCGGGCCTCCCACCCGACCATTATTTGGGCTTCTTTCTGCAAGGTCTCCGCCCGAACATCCGTTCTCGCCTCCGCACGCACCACCCCCACACAGTCTCCGAGGCGCTCGAGCTTGCGCGGGCCGTTGAGGCGGATTTGGGCAGGGGGCCGACCCCCGCCCCCGCCCCCGCCTATCGGCCAGTTCCGTCGCATACCACCGGCCCTAGGGCGGCCCCTCCGGGACAACGGCCGGCCGCCCCGCACGGATGCCCCGCCACGCGTCGACTACAACGAACTCCGCCGCTGCGGTCTATGCTTCCGTTGACGCCAACCCTACTCCCCCCAACACATATGCGCGGTGAAGGAATTTCATGCCATTTTTGTGGATAGTGATGGCGACGACGCGCCCGAGGACCCATCTCTGTTCGAACCCCCATCCGATTCTCCGTTGGCGGACGCGGAGCCGGCACCACTCACGGTCTTGGAGTTACCCTTCTATTCGGTGGGCGGCCTTACGGGCCCCCGCACAATGAAGCTGGCCGGGACACTCCAGGGTCGACCCGTGGTAGTGATGATTGACAGTGGTGCTAGCCACAACTTCATGTCGGCCCACCTGGCGCGGGACCTCGCCGTGTCTTACGATTCCTCCCCTGACTTCTCCGTCTGCCTGGGGGATGGCCGCCGCCGACCGACGTTGGGACAGTGCGCAGGCGTCACCTTGTCCTTGGGGCCTTGCAAGGTTACGCATAACCACGCAGAGGCGGTGCCTCCATGACCATGTCCTTCCTGCATGAGGGCCAGCCTTGCCGTTTAGTGGGGGATTCAGCGCTCCTTCGCTCGCCGGTCTCGTTCCGGGCAATGACCCGCGTCACCGACATTGATTTCTCCGCGTGGTTATGGACGGTCCAGCCATCTCCTCCATCGGCCGTCTGTACCGCCGCGGATATGGACGCCGTTCTCGCTGATTTCCCGGAGCTGTTTACTCCTCCGCCCGGCCTCCCGCCATCGCGACCGACCGATCGCGTCATCGTCCTCAAACCAGGGGCAGTGGCGGTGTCAGTCCGCCCCTACCGCTACGGGCATGCGCAGAAGGACGAGATCGAGCGACTTGTGCGGGAGATGCTGTTGTGGGGCCTCATCCGGCCCAGTGCTAGTCCCTTCTCCAGCCCGGTGCTTTTGGTACGCAAAAAGGACAGCAGTTGGCGTTTTTGTGTGGACTACCGGGAGCTCAACAAGTCTACGGTACCCGACAAGTACCCCATCCCCGTCATCCAGGAACTTTTGGACGAGCTTCATGGCGCCGCCTTCTTCACCAAACTCGACCTCTGCGCCGGCTATCACCAAATTTGAGTCCGGCCGGAAGATGTGCCGAAGACGGCCTTCCGGACACATGACGGCCATTTCGAGTTCCTGGTCATGCCGTTTGGGCTCACCAACGCCCCGGCCACCTTCCAAGCCACCATGAACGACATATTCCGCCCGGTCCTGCGTAAGCACGTGCTCGTTTTCTTTGATGACATCCTTGTGTTTAGTACTTCTTGGCAGGACCATCTACGCCATGTGCGGGAGACATTTTCCACTCTTCGCCGCCACCACCTTAACGTCAACAGGAAGAAGTGCACCTTCGGCGCCACGACGGTCACCTATTTGGGGCATACCATCTCCGCCCTTGGCGTCGCCATGGATGCGGACAAGATCGACGCAGTGACTCGGTGGCCAACCCCAACGTCCATCCGTGACGTCCGGGCTTTCCTTGGACTCACCGGATATTACCGACGCTTCATTCGGGATTACGGCGGGTTGGCCCGCCCTCTCACCCAGCTGCTCAAATCCCCCGACGACGGGCCGTTCTCGTGGCCTCCGGCCGCCATGGCGGCCTTCGCCGCGTTACAGTCAGCTCTGATCCAAGGGCCGGTCTTAGCCATGCCGGACTTCCACCAGCAGTTCATAGTGGAATGCGACGCCTCCGGCTCGGGCGTCGGCGCCGTTCTGATGCAGGCCGGCCGACCAGTGGCTTACTTTAGCCGCGCTTTCTCGGCGGTGGTGCGTAGCATATCAGCTTATGAGAATGAGCTTATGGCCTTGGTTTTGGCCGTGCAACATTGGCGGCCGTATCTGCTGGGTCGGCCCTTCATCGTTCGCACCGATCATCACAGTCTCCGGTATTTACTTGAGCAGAAAATTGCTACCCCGACGCAGCAGCTTTGGGTAGCCAAACTTCTCGGTTATGACTTCGTCATCGAGTTCCGGTCGGGCAAGACCAACAGGGAGGCCGACGCGCTCTCCCGCCACCCCCACGCTCCGGAGTTAGCCGCCATCTCGCGGCCTGTTTGGGAGGACGCGGCCATTCTTCAGCAGGAGGCGACTAACGACCCCCACTTGATAGCGATCTGTGCGGCCCTACTCGCCGACCCAGCGGCCCGGCCGCCCTATACACTCCTCGGGGGCCGACTGTTCCATCGGGGCCGCCTTGTGCTGTACGCCTCGTCTTCCCGCATTCTGCTCCTTCTCGCTGAGTTTCATTCCACCCCCTCAGGGGGCCATGCTGGGGCCTTTCGGACGTATCGGCGGATAACAACTTCCTTGTATTGGCCCCATATGCTCCGCCAGGTGAAGGCGTACGTGGCGGCCTGTTTGTCGTGCCAGAAGGCGAAGTACGAGACTTCGTTCCCAAGCGGCCTCCTGCAGCCCCTTCCGATTCCCGAGCGTGTCTGGGAAGACATCGCGATGGACTTCATCACCCGTCTACCTCAGTCGAACGGGTTTGATTGCATCTTGGTGGTGGTCGACCGCCTGACGAAGTACGCCCACTTCGTCCCACTCCGGCATCCTTATACCGCTGCGACGGTGGCCGACTGTTTCATTTCCGAGATAGTCCGCCTGCATGGGTTTCCGCGTTCCATAGTGAGTGATAGAGATCCTCTCTTTCTCAGCAGTTTCTGGACCTCGCTGTTTCGTCTTCAGGGCACTCGACTCCGGATGAGTACAACATATCACCCCCAGTCGGATGGGCAGTCCGAAGTGCTGAACCGTTGTTTAGAGACATACTTACGGTGCTTCATCGGTGAGCGACCCGGATCGTGGGCAAAGTGGCTCTGTTGGGCGGAGTACTCGTACAACACCGCCTACCATCACTCCGCCAACACCTCGCCATTTGAGACGGTCTATGGCCGACCCCCTCCGTCGATTCTCCGACATCTGCCGGGCGAATGCCCCGTGGCCAACCTGGCTGATCATCTGTACGATCGGGACGTGATTCTGGAGAGCCTGAAACACCACCTGCGCCGCGCCCAGGCGAAAATGCTCTCATTGGCTAACCGGAAGCGCCGCGACCTTTCCTTTCAGGTGGGCGAGCATGTTTTCATTAAACTTCATCCTTACCGCCAGCTGACAGTGGCCCGCCGCACTTGCCCCAAGTTGGCCCCTCGCTTCTACGGCCCCTTCGAGATCATCAGCCGCATTGGAGCCGTCGCATACCGTCTTCGCCTACCGGACCATAGCCGCATCCATCCAGTATTCCACGTTTCACAGCTTCGCCGTGTGATCGGCGACCACCCAGTCACCGATCACATTCCGGCCGATATTGAGCACTCCGACTCCCCGCCATTGTACCCGGCTTCCATCGTGGATCGGCGCCACCTTCAACTGGGAGATGCTCTGCCGGAGGAGATACGTGTCGCATGGCGTGACCGCCCCATCACCGCCGCGACATGGCTACTGCGGGACGACTTCCGTCGTCAGTTTCCAGACTATTGCCTTGAGGACAAGGCTAATTTTCCAGACGGGGGTATTGTTACCGACGCCCAACCAGAGGAGCCGGAATGACACGTATATTCGAGGAGGACGCGAGGAGGCGGGGACTCAAGGGGCGGACCAAACAACGCCGGACCAAGCACCGAACCGGGCGGTTCGGTGGAAGCACGCTAAGGGCCGGTCGCCCCCTTATGTTAATTGTTGTCCTGTTTTATTTTATATGCATTGTAATATTTTAATGTCACTTTTGGTGTGTGGTGGATCCCTCCTATATAAGGGATCACCTTAGGGTTATTTGCATCTTTGGATCAATTATCAAAATTGGGGCTGCTCCCCTAGTCTTCTCCCTATTCCTCTCTCTCTCTCTCTCTCTAACCCTCTCTCTCTATTTCCCGACCTCCCCTCTCTCTCGTTCCCGCTCGCTATCGCCCGGCGTCAGCCGTCCGCCTCCCTTGCCGCTATCGCCCGGCGTCAACAATCCGCTTCGTTCGCCGTTATCGCTGCTACTATCGGCTGCCTGTTACCGCGTGGGTAACACCCAGCTTGGACAGGAATTGATAAAATAGGGTACTTGATAGGGCTTTAGTGAGAAGATCAGCAATTTGGTCAGTGCCGGGAACATGCTTCAATTCTAGCTTCTTCATTTGAACTTTTTCACTAATGAAGTGGCAGTCCACTTCAATATGTTTCGTTCTTTCGTGGAAGACTGAATTCTTAGCTATGTGTATAGCTGCTTGACTGTCACATAGTAAGATAGCTGGTGAGGGAAATTTTACTCCTAGATCAGCGATGAGACTTTCAAGCCATGTAAGCTCAGAGACAACTGATGTCATCGACCGGTATTCAGCTTCAGCTGATGATCGAGGAACCACAGCTTGTTTCTTACTGCGCCAGGTCACAAGGTGACCTCCAAAGTAGGTAAGAAAACCACTGGTAGACCGTCGATCGTCCAGGGAATCATCATAATCTGCATCTGAATATGCAACTAATGTTGGAGTAGAAGAAGAGGTTTTATATACCAACCCTTGACCAGGGGCTGTTTTTAGATATCTCAGGATGCGCTCGACAGCCTGTAGATGAGATATCCGAAGAAAATCCATAAACCTGCTGACCACCCCAACTGCAAAGGATATATCTGGTCTCGTGACTGTTAAGTAAATAAGCTTTCCAACGATTCGTCGATAGTATTCTGGATTTGGAAGAGGAAGATCTTCATTAGAAGCATGTGCACACAACTTGTGATTGACATCCATTGGGGTGTTAATCAGCTTGCATCCAAAATAGCCAGTATCTTGAAGAAGGTCGAGACAGTACTTTCGTTGAGAGAGGACAAGTCCATCAGGACGTCTTGCGATCTCCGGGCCAAGGAAGTATCGAAGGTTCCCCAGATATTTTGTTTGAAAAACGGAACTAAGATTCTGTTTGACCGCTTGTATTCCCTTTGAATCATCTCCTGTGATTAGGATGTCATCGACATATACCAAAAGAAGAACCGTGCCTGTTGTTCGATGTCGAGTGAACAGAGAGAAGCCTGTCGAGCTCCGGATAAAGCCAATCTCCCGAACAACCTTACTGAACTTATCAAACCATGCCCGGGGGGATTGTTTGAGACCATAAATGGACTTCTTAAGGTGACACACTCGGGACTCCCCCGTGGTCTCAAACCCGGGAGGTTGTTGCATATATACTGTTTCTTGTAGGTCACCATTTAAAAACGCATTCTTGATATCCAACTGATGGAGAGGCCATTGGTGATGCACAACCACGGAGAGAAGCACATGAACTGCGTTGAGCTTGGCCACTGGAGAGCGTTTACTCATAGTCAAGACCTTGTTGATGAGTAAAGCCATGAGCCACCAATCGGGCTTTAAGACGGTCAATTGTCCCATCAGGAGCATGCTTGATGACAAAGACCCATTTGCAACCAACAATATGTTGGACTGGAGGGAGAGGAACCAGATCTCATGTCTGTTTAGCCCAGAGAGCTGTCATTTCCTCGTCCATGGCTGCCCGCCACCTCGGATGTTGGAAAGCCTCCTGCACAGAGTTAGGGATAGAAATAGAGGATAAAGAAGTAGCAAAAGTGTGCAGCTGTGGGGACAGGAGATGTAAAGATACATAGTTCGCCATGGGATGAGCGGTGGAGGCCGGTGCCGGATCAGCAGGTCGTAGAGTGTCAGAGGTCGAAGCCGACTGCATTGGGGCGGCGGAGCGAGAAGGCGACGAATATAGACACGGAGAAGAGGAGGCTTGTTGGGAACGGGGGCCGGGCCAGGAAGGAGAGATGGTGGAGAGGTAACTGGGATTATAGGTCTAGGTAAGGATTGTGGTTGAAGAGGGGGGTTTTGGGCGGAGAAGAAAGGTTGATCTTCCTGGAAGGTAACATCAACCGAGACCGTCACCTTGCAGGTAGTAGGAGAGTAGCAAACATATCCTTTCTGAGTACGGGAGTAACCGACGAACATGTGTTTGGCTCCCCGTGGTTCCAACTTGTTTGTGGACGAACCAAGTAAGTGAACGTAGCAAGTACAACCAAAGATGCGAGAGGTGAGAGAGAATGTCGGAGTAGATGGGAAGAGGAGACTGAACGGAGTAGCATTTTGAAGGACGGAGGAAGGGAGATGGTTAATGAGGTAGCATGATGATGACAACGCAAAGTTCCAATAAGCCTTAGGTACCTGCATTTGAATCATGAGGGAGCGAGCAACATCAAGAAGATGTCTATTTTTACGTTCAGCAACGCCGTTTTGTTGGGGGGTATAGGCACACGATGTTTGATGAATAATTTCAAATTCAGAGCAGAGGTTAGCAAATTCATGGCTAGTGCATTCGCGAGCGTTATCCGTTCGGAGGGTTTTTATTGGTTCGGAAAATTGTGTGCGAGTCTCAAGAACGAACGCCCAGGAGACACGGGGAAGCTCGGAGCGATCACAAAGTAAGTATAGCCATGTCGTGCGAGAATAATCATCAATAAAGGTGATAAAATAACGATAACCAGAGACACTCATAATTTTGTACGGGCCCCAAATATCAGAATGTACTAAAGCAAAAGGAGCAGAGCTCCGAGTACAATGAGGAGGAAAAGAAGAACGGTGTTGTTTTCCCAAAATACATGAATCACAACTAAAAGCAGGAAGAGAGATCTCTGGAAGAGCCCTCTGGAGGACTGGAAGAGGAGCATGTCCAAGACGCCGATGCCAATCAACGAAGGAGACTGAAGAGAGGATGGTAGGGGGAACATCAAGAAGGTAGAGCCCATTTTGCAGTCTTCCTTTACCAATGATACTCTGCGTTCGTCGATCCTGCATCAGAAATAAATAGGTGAATGTGACAGAACAATTCAAATATGTAGTGAGGCGACTGACAGAAAGTAAATTAAACGGGGAGCCCGGGACATGATGAGCCGAGCGGAGAGAGAGAGAGAGAGAGAGAGAGAGAGAGAGAGAGAGAGAGAGAGAGAGAGAGAGAGAGAGAGGAATTGAGAAGAATATCAGCAGAGCCGAAGACAGGAATGGTGTCGTCATTGACCACTGTGATACATTTAGGATGCGGAGAGTCCACGTATTGAGGTGGCTTCAGCGAGGTGATGTGGTGAGTAGCACCTGAATCCACTATCCAGCGTGGACTAGTGGAGAGACAAGCGATACCTTCATTGGAGATGGAGGCAGCGGAAGCAATGGAGGCAGGCGGGCGGCTGAGCATGCCGTGGAGGTGCTGGAGCTGGAGGCAGACTTCTTCAAGATCAGCACGAGTGGCAGAAGGACTGTCGGCAGCAACAAACGCAGTCGGACGAGGAGGAAGACCATGTTTGCGGTAGCAGGTCGCCTCGAGGTGTCCATCCCTACCACAGAAGGAACACTTAGAACGTGGTCGGCCACCACGACCCCTTCCCCGAGAGCCTGAACGTCCTCCACGAGCAGGAGGAGAGAGATGTAGTAATGGTGCAGAAGATTGCTGAAGGAGGGTTGGTGAGGGAGGTCCAGTAGTATCAGGAGGCGGTGATACCTTTAGCAGCATGGAACACACGTCAGAGAGTGAGGGAATAACAATAGATGAGAGGATCTGAGCCTGAATGCTCTGAAGATGAGGCGGGACACGAGCAATCATCATAGCAATACAAACTGCTTCCTTCTGAGCACGCTGGACAGCGAGATCCGTAGTAGAGGGTTGATGTCGGATCCAGGCTTCGTCCAGAGTCTTAGCCTGAGCAACAAATAAGGTCATGTAAGCAGCACCGCCAGTGTCAAGAGTCTGAAGATCTGTGATGATGTCATATAGGTGTTGGATACTGTCCTTGCCATAGTATAGGGAATGGAGCTCATCCCACATCGTCTTGGCCGTCTCGTGATACATGGCCATTCTGTAAAGTTCGCCATCAAGAGAGTTGAGAAGCCAAGTCTGAACACGACCATCGTCACGAAGCCAGTCATCCGTGGGTGCAGAAGGAGGATCCTTAGTGAGATGGTGCAGAAGTCCCTTAGACCGGAGTACCCTTCGGACAGAATGCACCCATTCAATAAAGTTTTTCTTCCCAGTAAGGGAGATGGTGGTAATCCTCAACTCATCACGCACCTCCGGAGCAGGAACCAAGCGGACTGTAGAAGAGGACGCGGGTTGTGCTGAAGGATCAATCGAGGACCCCATGTAGTTACAATGGCTAGAGCAGCAAGCAACCACTGGAGAGAGAGACCGCGCGAGCAGGAGGAGCACGCTGCGAACAGACGAGCACGCGGAAGAGGAGCTTGCAACGGTTAGACGAGCTCGCAGCGGGCAGGAGAGCTCCCGGCGGTCTGGAAGGTAGGCGAGATCGTAGAGAACGAGATCGCAGAAAATGGCGAGCTGGCGAGATCGCTGAGAGCGGGCGAGCTGTCGAGCTGAGCGGCCTGATGGTGCGGGATTGGTAGTCAGGCGAGATCGCAGGAAGCTGGAGAGCGAGCGAGCTGGAGAGGTCGCGGCGAGCAGCGCAGCGCGAGCAGAAGGAGACAGCGGCGAACAGAGAGAGACGGCGCGAGATCGCACTAGTAGCGACAACTAGGAGATCGCTGGGAGAGGAGGCCGCCGGTGGCTGCGGTTAGACAGAGATCGTGCGAGCACACCAGAGATCGCGCGAGCAGCAGCAGGGAGCGGAGTGAGCAGGGCAGAGGAGATCGCCCGAGCTGCGGCAACGAGCAGGAGGGAGGTCGCAGAGGGAGCTGAGCGATCAGGAAGAGTGGGGCCAGCGTGTCAGAAGGGAGGAGGCTATAAGAGAGCCGAGGATATTGAGGAGAAGGGGGGGGGGGGGGGGGGGGGGGGGGGGGGGGGGGGGGGGGGGGGGGGGGGCGGAGGTCGCAGGAGAGCGGCGGTCTGAAAACAGGAGACCGCAGGGAGCTGCGGTTAGCAGGGGCAGGCGACGAGAGGGAGACCGCCCGATTTGAGAATTCAAGACCGCAAAGAGCAGACGGTTACGAAAAATTAACCGCAGGTTTGGAACCTGGCTCTGATACCATGTAGAGAAATACTGAGAAGGCGGGGTTGAGCGGGATAATGGTGGGACGGAGATGTTGATGAGCAGTGGACTCGCCGGAGGCGATGGAGACGTCAAATGGAGGCGTTGATACCCCTGAAGCTGGGACCCACATCTTCACACCGCATAGGGCCTTCGGCATCGCACTAAAGGAAGGCCCGAGGGCTTGTAGTTTTCGAAAGCCAGATTCTCACCCCCCCCCCCCCCCCCCCCCCCCGAAAAAGCCATAATAGAGATATATAAATGAGGGGAGGGGAAGATTTAATTTAAGTGTATCTGACAACCCTAATCGTCGATCGAATAACCTAATCTAACTCCTAAAGTAAAGCTCGAAAAAAATAATTAAAAAAATAGGAAAATTCGAGTCAGTCACAATTGTGGACTCCGATCGTTCGTTCGACAATCCAAAAATGACGATAATGATAAATCGCCTAATGTGCCGCGATTAGCCCTGCACAAAAGGCCCGATCGGGCCGGCCCTGACCGGGCCTGATCGGGCCCGGGCTTTTGTAAACCGGGCGGAGCCCGGGCCCACTGAAAATCGGGCTCGGGCCGGGCTCGGGCCGTTACCCAGGTAGGGGGCCTCATCCGGCCCTCAGGGCCGGGCCGGGCCGTTTTTTTTGAAAAAACAAATTTAAAAAAAAATAAAATTAAATACTTATAAGTTATAATATTTTACAAAATTACAAAATCATGACATATTACAAAATTAAAAAATAATAATTTACAAAATTAAAAATTTACAAAATTATAAATTACAAAATTACAAATTAAAAAATTGAAATATATTATTAATTTTAAATAAACTAAATTGCAAAATTTATTAACTTATTACATATGAGGCGTTTATCCAATCGTCGTGACTTGTAACGCGCTTATCCAACTCAGATATTCATCGCGTTCATCTCGTCTTCTAGCTCCTCCGAGCTCGCCTCCAACGCTGAAATGTGCTGCTTTCTCCTCGTAGCATCCAAATAGTCCTTATAGCAGATGCATAGTTCCAGTGATTCTTCATTTAGCCGACTCCTTCGCTCGTTCGAAACCCTGCCACTAAGAGAAAAAGCGGACTCCGAACCTACCGTGCTAGCTTGGATTGTTAGTAAATTTCGGGCCATATAGGCCAAAATAGGATATGTATTAACTTTACCTTTCCACCATTTTAAGAGATCGAAGTTTTCGATCTCCTCGGTACTCATAAAATCGCGGAATTGTGTTTTGATATACAATCCTAATTCGTTTAAGCTACTAGTTGTGCGTGTTTTTTTCCTAGAGGCTAATTCTAACATTTTATTTTTAAAAGAATCTTTTGTTCTTGTTTGCGATACTTCTTCTCGGGGTCGCGAGCCATATAAGTTATCGTAATAATTAAAAAATTCAGTAAATACAGAATGAAATTTTAAAGTACTAACGTTGTCACTATCATCGAAACTTAGATTTATGTTTAAGTTATTATTAATTTCATCTATCAAATTTTCTACGCCATCTACGCCGAATAACGGATTTAAAGCGGCGGCGCATGAAAACGCGGGAGTCGGGAGACAATTCTCTATAATATTTTAAATATTTTTCTTCTATTATTTCAATTAAAGAAAGCCACCCTTCGTGTTGCTTATAATAATTAAATTTTTGTGCGATATTTACAAAATTTTCAATTACTAGTGAGCTAGTCGGATAATACACGCCAGATAAAGAAACAGTCGCCCTATGGAAACATTTTAGTAAATCAACATAATATAATAGTACGTCCCAATCGTTATCAGTTAAATCATGATTATTATTTAAGGTGTAATATTTCATAAGAAGTGTTTTTTGTTGAAACGCTCTTTTCAACATTTTATATGTTGAATTCCATCTCACGGGCATATCAAATAAAGGTTTCAAATATTTATGTCCTTGTGCTGTTACAAATTTTCTAAAATCTTGACTTCGTTGTTTTGTACAATAAATAAATTTAAGCATTGTCCGAATTTTTGAAATATACGGTTCCATAGCTGTTAGACTATCTTGCACTACTAAATTTAAAACGTGACAGGCACATCGAGTGTGAAAAAACGCACCGTTTAACATTGGTTTTAAATCGCATTTTAACCACTCTATTGCGAGGTTATTATTACTAGCGTTATCAAAAGATATACTCATTATTTTATCTTTTAATTTAAATTCGCGCACACATTTAATAATAACCTGATATATAGCTTTACCTGTGTGCGAAAATTCAAAACCTTCAAAACATATAACGCGCTTATTTAGCTCCCAAGAAACGGGATCGATCCAATGACACGTGATACATATATACGATAATCCTACTTTTATGGAACTACTCCAGACGTCGCTCGTTAAACTCACACGTCCCTCAAAAGTTTCAAAATAATTTATTAAAGATTGTTTTGCCTCAAAATATAATTTAAGTGCGTCGCGTCTAATAGTGAATCTACTGACTTGTTGATATTTCGGCTGAAGTCCTTCGTGTATGTACTCCGTCGCCTCATCGTTGTCATAGTGGCTAAACGGCAACCCACGTCTGATGACGTCTTTCACCTGCAATTCACGTTGTCGAAGTTGATCGTACGTCCATATTTGCCCCGATGCGGATAGTTGTGCATGGCTGGACTCCGGAGCTTGTTTCGCAATACAAGACTTTATGTGTCTTGCTAGTGTCGAGTTGCCGGTAAGGGTTAGCAATTTTGAACATAATTTGCATCGCGCCTTGAATTCGTCGCCGATTTTGACTTTGTCAAAATGATCCCAAACTGGCGCTTTTCGGTTATGCTCCACCACTTCGGCCGTACTTTGAGTCGACGACGCCGGCGTTGATGAGGAGGATGCCATAAATATTAGAGAGCGAGAGAGTAGGAGAGAGTGAGAGAGAATGAGAGAAAGAGAGAGATGGTGAGAGAGAATGAGAGAGTGAGATGGTGAGAGTGGCGGATTTTTTTTTTAAACGCATATTTATAACTTTTTTTAAATTTTTTTATTATAAATATTTAAAATAAAATATTTTTAAAAAAAATAATAATAATAAAAAATAAAAAAAAGGACAGCCTAGCCCCTAGGCTGTCCCGCTGCCAGCTGACATTAATGTCAGCTGGCAGCCTTAAAGGCTCTTAAAAAGAGCCTTTAACGGCTCTTAATAAGAGCCGTTAATGGCTCTTTTTAAGAGCCGTTTAAGGCATCTCGGGCCGGCCAGCCCTGGGCCGGGATGCGCCTGGGCCCGGGCTCAGGCCGCCCGAAAATCGGGCTTTGCCCGGCGGGCCCGGCAGGAGCTCCAGATTGGAGCCCTGCCACGGCCCCAAGCCCAGGTTAGGCCCGGGACGGGCTGTAACAACCCTTAATTTAGTGGCTGATTACTACTAATAATAATAAGGGTATAATAATAAGGGTATATAAAAAAAAATCAATTTTCCCCTTTTTAATTTAATCCCCAGCCGACCGGCCCCCCCCTCGCTCGATAAGTTCCAAACCCGCAAAACCGCAAGCCGCCTGCTAGGGTTTTCGTCTCCCGCTACCGGTCCCGCTCCTGTGACGCCCTCCCAGCGCCGATCCTCCCGTCAGTCGCACGCAGCGCCGCGCCTCCCGTCAGCCGCACGCAGCGCCGCCGCCTGCTCCGCCAGCCGCGCCTCCTCCTTCCCCTCTCCTGGCCGACGGCAGCAGCAAGGGCCGCTCCTTCTTCAACTCTCCAGGCCGACGACAGCGGCAAGGGTAGCAGCCCTTCCTCCTCGTTTCCTCCGGCCAACTGTGCCTCCTCCTTCTTGAGGGCCGACAGTGGCTCCCCCTCCTCCAAAGAGGTCGACAGCCCCTCTTCCTCTCCGTTTCGACCGGTGGATTTCAAGGGAACTTCTAGGGTTTCGCTCGAAACCCCTCCTCGTGGATTCCTGAGCCCAAATCTGGTCTCCTTCGGTAAGGATCCCCGCATTTCAGATTTTAACCTAATTGCTATGTGCTAAATTTTCGTCTCCGGACGACATAATCACGTCGGATCCGCGTGGGTGTGTCGTATACTTGACTAATCCCAAGTTTTATTCGGTTTTCGGTGTCGTTCAACGCATGTAGCGGTGGAATCGCTCAAGGCCCTCTCCGAATTAGGGTTCCCGGATCCAACCGCCGCCAAAACCCTCGGATCTCGTGTGGTAACCGCTTCTCCCCTCTTTGCCGAGGGAGGTAAATTTTCCTTAACTCGCCCCCTTGAATTAAGTACGCAACAGAAACACTTGTGTACGTGTAGGAGTATCATTGAAACAAATATTTTATTTGAATGCATCCCGAACAGGTTCCGCTAGAGTTTAGACCTTGCCTCTTGGCCGCCGCCTTCAAGCTCGGCTTTCCCTTAAGGCAAGTAGAGAAAACTCTCTCGCTTGTAAACAAGTTTTATTTAAGTCACACTGGTACCGTACTAGCCCCCACTTGAATTTATTACTTGCAGATAAGTAAGCTCATTAGACGTCATAGGCAAACAATGAAAGGGAATGTGTCGTTTGATGTGACACCGGAAAAATGAGTTCACGCTCGAATGGTAACAGAAACCAATAAGGGAATCTTGTAAGCAGCGGTAGCTTAAGCCTTGCATCTACTCCTATGCTAGAATCTTGTACATCAAATGACGACACACACGCCTTTCATTGATTTCTGCTTATACGTTTGTGTTTAGGCTAAACTCCGGAGTAGGCTAAAAATTTACTAAAGAATCTCAGTTAGTCTCTGACATACTTTACTGCTATGCTTGTTTCCCAGTTTACTTGTTCATTTTATTAACTTGAATCTCTGTTATTGATCTTGTTCTGAGGCTTTTCCTTCTGTTTGGATTTGCCTTAGGGTTCGTGACTGCGCCGCCTACTTCCTGAGCTGTTCCTCGCCCAGCTCCCGTCTGTCGGAGGTTTACTTTTTTGTAGTTGCTGCATCAGGTCCTTCGTATCTTGTTTCTTTTACTTTTGGATTTGTCTTTCCTGTACTAGTTATTTTCGGGCATTTTCCTTGTATCGTGGACAACTCTTAGGATGGTACGGATGTATTTCAACATTATATAAATGTTCATTTTGTTTCTGCGGTTTATTAGCATCTACTTTTACATCATAATTATAGCATGAGAATTGATCAAAGTGCATGAGCATCACTTTTAATTCAAGCTTCCGCATAATAAATTAAACTGGTATTGTTTTTTTTCAAGATCTAATTATTTTCTACAGATATTTTGGAATTACAGCTCCCGCCTGACAGACATGGTTCCTCTTTGCCATGTCTGCGGCATCACGACCCGCCCGTAGTGCACTCTGATAATTGTTATGAGACGGGTCGTGACAGTTGGTATCAGAGATAGGTTTAGCATCTAAAGATAAAGTATTTTAAACTTTTCATATATTTTGAAATCTATTATGTAAATATACGCGCATGCATCATTTCCTCACTCACCTTGTCGTTGTCTGTTGTTCGAGGCTGAAACACGCACACACTCACCCATAAGCATGAGTAGTATGCGTACAAATGTTAAGGGAGTATGGGCAAACTTAACATTTATATGCATATGAATTTCCATAAGGATTTATACCGCTTGCAAATATTAAATTGTATGAGCGATATAATATTTTCAAGTGCGATGACATTAGAATCATAATGCGCATGACGTGTTAAGTGATATGGGCGCTTAACATGACATGCGTATCCATTCATAAACATTCTTAGGAATGCATTGTAGGCATAATCATGTTGCATGCATAACATAACTCATTGCACAAGTGTCTAAGCTAAGAGCAACAGACAGCAAATGTACACACATGAATTTTACAAATCATCGTCTTACCGCATGTGATCATATCGCCGCACTTGCATCTGCATGGTCGTCACTTAGAGTTGTCCAATGAAAATGCTGTAACTACTACTTGAATTGCTTATCCAACAGTATTAGATTGCTATGACCTGTAATCTCAACCCTCAAACTTAACTTAGCCGTTGTCTCACTCGGTTCTTCTATGTTTCTTTCTAGATGGCTTCTAAGCGACCACAGCGCAAGAAGGCTACACCTTCTGCAGGGGAAGCCCCTCTAGGTGAAATGGTCCAACTTTTGAAGCAGCTCGTGGAGCGTGTCACCCGTCTGGAAGGGGATCGCCAAGCTCCTGATCCAGGTTCTGGTTCTGGCAGCGCAGGGACGTCTGGAGTAGCTGTCACCATCACCCCTCCTGCATCTGATGCTGTAGTGACCCCGACCGTGACCACTCCGGCTGCTCTTCCTTTGACGATGGCTGACACTCTGGCTTTCAAGAGGCTAAATCCGCCTGCCTACAACGGCAACCGCGACTACTTCGTGATCACGGAATGGATCTCCCAGATGGAGAAGCACTTCGAGTATGCCATAGTTCCTGAAGCCCAGAAGGTCCTTCTTGCGGCCTATCAGCTGACCGAGGACGCCTATACTTGGTGGCTCCAGCACCGCAGCCTCCACGAATCTACCACCCTAACTTGGGGGCAGTTCAAGGACGCTCTGATGGAGAACTTCCTCTCTTCTGTGGAGCGGGACAAGTTAGCAGAGAGATTCTTGTCCCTTCAGCAGCCTGGCAGGACAGTGACAGAGTATGCGCAGGAGTTCTCCCGCCTATCCCTCCTTGCTGCGGAGTTCGTGCCGGATGAAGCCAAGAAGATCAGTCGTTTCGTGAAGGGACTTCGCCATGACATTCGCCAGCATATGGTAGCACACGACGCCAGAACCTATGCAGAGACCGTGGGAGCCGCCATGCGGGCGGAAGCTATTGAGCTGGATCGTACTGGAAAGAAAGCCCAGCACGGAACAAGCAATGCCGCTGCACCCGACCTCAAGCGCAGGAGTGCTCCACCTCAGGAGCAAGGTTCCAGGTCCATGGAGGTGTGTGCTTACTGCCACAAGGTGGGTCATACCGCCCAAGTCTGCCGGTCTCTCCTGAAGAAGCAGAAGACAGCCGCTCCTGCACAGCCTCTGATGACACTTGCCTCCGCCTCCATCGTTTGTGCCTACTGCAGGTTGCCGGGCCATCAACTGAGGGACTGCCGCCGTAAGCAGAAGGCATGTTTCAAGTGTGGGCAAGTGGGTCATCTCAAGTTCGACTGCCCCATGAGGGAAGGCCCGGTCACTACTCAGCCACAGCAGGCTAACCCCGGAGCCCAAAATATGGACAAGGCTGTGCTGAATGTCCTTACTCAAGGCGAGGCGCTCGCTTCCACGGACGTCATCTCTGGTACGTATGTGTTGTGTTATTTTCCCTGCAAGCATTTATGTATGCTTTTATATCAAAAACAACCGGACTTGGCGGTTATAACTGTTATTCGTTTTAGGGAGATTTAGAGTCAGAAACAAGTGGTTGCAGATTCTCTTTGATTCTGGCGCATCTCACTCGTTTATCGCTCGCCATATTGTGGACCTGCATGGTTGGCCCACTTCACCTCTGGAGGCCCCTTTTGAGATTTCTGTGCCGGGTCATCAGCACCTATCAACTAGGGGTATCCCCAATTGCCCAATCTTGCTCGAAGAATTGCAAGTCTTTGTGGATCTCATAATTCTGGAGATGTCTGAGTTCGACGTGATTTTGGGAATGGATTGGCTGGTTGCATATCGAGTGAAGCTGGATTGCGTGGCAAAGAGGATCAATCTCAGCATCGGTGGCAAGGATTACAGTGTTCACGTGCAGACCCGCGGCCATCTGAAGGTAATTTCTGTTGTACGCGCCACCCGGCTTCTCAGTCAAAGGTGCATTGCTGGCTTTGTTTATGCTTCTCATTCGGATTATGCTACTCCTTCACTCGAGTCTATCCCGATCGTTTCTGAGTTTCCTGACGTGTTTCCCGCCGAGCTGCCTGGGATGCCGCCTGATGGTGAAGTAGAGTTCTCTATTGATGTGGAGCCTGGAACGCGCCCCATATCTAAAGCTCCTTACCGGATGGCCCCGCGCGAGTTGGAAGAACTCCGATTGCAGTTGGACGAGATGCTCGAGCTTGGATACATTCGTCCCAGCACTTCTCCGTGGGGAGCCCCCGTCCTCTTCGTAAAGAAGAAGGATGGTTCTTTGAGACTTTGTATTGACTACCGGGATCTGAATAAGGTCACAATCAAGAACAAGTATCCCCTCCCGCGTGTGGATGACCTATTTGATCAACTTAAGGGCAGTTCCGTGTTTTCCAAGATAGATCTCAGATCGGGTTATCATCAGTTGAAAATCAAGGAATCCGACATCCCCAGGACTGCTTTCAGAACTCGGTATGGACATTTTGAGTTCCTGGTGATGTCCTTTGGGTTGACCAATGCTCCCTCCACCTTTATGGATATGATGAACCGCGTCTTCCGCGAATATCTGGATAAGTTCATCATTGTGTTCATTGATGATATTCTGGTCTATTCCAAGACCCGTGAAGAGCATGATGCACATCTTAGGCTCACTCTCTCCACTCTTCGCCAGCACCAACTCTATGCCAAGTTGGCGAAGTGTGAGTTCTGGCTGGATCGCGTTGCCTTTTTGGGGCATGTCATTTCAGGGGATGGGCTATCCGTTGACCCCGCCAAAATCTCTGCAGTGATGGACTGGAAGCAACCCTCCACCCCTACCGAAATCCGCAGTTTCCTTGGGTTAGCTGGCTATTATCGGCGCTTCGTCAAGGGTTTCTCCTCTCTTGCTGCTCCTCTGACAAAGCTAACTCAAAAGCATGCCAGGTTTGAGTGGTCAGATCAGTGTGAGCAATCCTTCTCTGAATTGAAGCAACGGTTGTGTTCATCGCCAGTGTTAGCTCTTCCTTCTGAGGGTTTGGATTTTTCTGTATACACCGACGCTTCCGGAGTGGGTCTGGGTGGTGTTCTGATGCAGGAGGACCGTGTTATTGCCTATGGGTCGAGGCAGTTGAAGATCCATGAGCGCAATTATCCCACTCACGATTTGGAGTTTGCCGCGGTGGTTTTTGCCTTGAAGCTGTGGCGTCATTACCTCTATGGGGTGAAGTGCCACTTTTACACCGATCACCAGAGCTTAAAGTACATTTTCGTTCAGAAGGACCTCAATCTTCGGCAGAGGCGATGGCTTGAGTTTGTAGCGGATTATGACTTGCAGATCACTTATGTGCCCGGTAAAGCCAATTCAGTGGCAGATGCGCTGAGCCGACATGCTACGGCTGCCGCATGCACCCTTATGTCAGCATCCCTTGCAGCCTTGATAGATGACCTCGACCGGATGGACATACCCATCGCACCTGAGGGTCACGGAGGAGTTTCCGTTCCGTTGTGGGTAGAGCAGGTGAAGGATTTGCAGCCATCTGATCCAGAACTCCAGCGTATCCGTCGGCAGGTGGAACTTGGTACTCTCCCAGATTTCTCCATCACTGATGATATCCTGCGATTCCGAGGTCGCCTTTGCATCCCTGCTGTTCCTGAGCTACTGGATAGCATTTGCAGGGAAGCTCATGAGTCCCGCACCTCTGGTCACCCCGGCAATAATAAGATGTACCATGATTTAAAGCAGATCGTGTGGTGGCCTGGTATGAAAAATTATATTGCTCGTTTCATCTCCCGATGCCTGACATGCCAGAAGGTGAAAGCCCAACGTCAGCGTCCGGGTGGTCTTTTGCAGCCTCTGCCTATCCCAGAGTGGAAATGGGAAGACATCTCTATGGATTTCATCATTGGACTGCCCCGTACTCCGAGAGGTCATGATGCGATTTGGGTTATTGTGGACCGCTTGACTAAAGTAGCTCACTTCATCCCGTACAAGGAAGGTCATCCCACCGAGAAGATGGCTCGGATCTATGTTTCTGAGATAGTTAGACTTCATGGGATCCCCCTGCGGATTGTGTCTGATCGTGACTCGAGATTTGTATCGCACTTCTGGAAGGGATTCCAGCAAGCTCTGGGCACTGAGCTCAACCTGAGCACCGCTTACCATCCGACTACTGATGGCCAGACCGAAAGAGTGAATCAGATTCTTGAAGACATGCTTCGGTGTTATATTCTGGACTATAAGGGAGCTTGGGATGAGCACTTGCCATTGGTTGAATTCGCCTACAACAACAACTATCAGGAGAGCCTCAAGATGGCCCCCTTCGAGGCGTTGTATGGGCGTCGTTGTAGGACCCCTCTCTACTGGTCAGAAGTTGGTGAAAAAGTTGTGTTGGGTCCTGAGCTACTTCAGGAAATGGAAGAGGCCACCAAGAAGACTCGTCTTCAGCTTAGCCGTGCCGTCGAGAGGCGGAGGAAGTATGCTAATCAGCGTCGCCGTCCGTTGGAGTTTGCGGTGGGTGATCGTGTGTTCTTGAAGGTTTCTCCTACTCCTGGGGTGAAGCGTTTCGGTCGCCACCATAAGCTCAGCCCGAGATTCGTGGGACCGTATGTTATTTCAGAGCGGGTTGGAGGATCTGCTTACGGCCTGGAGCTACCTGATTCCTTGGCCAGTGTTCATGATGTCTTCCACGTCAGCCAGCTTCGGAAGTATATTCGTGATCCTACCCGCGTCATTGAGGAAGTGCCAGTGATTCCTGAAGCTAATCTGTCCTATCCAGTCGAACCTGCTAAGATCGTGGAGTACCAAGAGCGCAAGCTTCGAAAGAGAACCATTCCTATGGTGAAGGTACTTTGGATGCATGGCAAGTCTGAGGAGTTCACTTGGGAGCTCGAAGCTGACATGTGTAGCAAGTATCCGCATCTTTTCTCCTGATCCTAGTATGCCTCCGCTCTTGTTCCCTTCTCTTTTTCGTTACGTTCATAGTTAGTCTTCATGCCTCGGTTGGGAAGTCCTGTTGATAAATGGTATCGAATCTTCGCCTTGCGTCCCCATCTCATGGAACCTCAAAAGTTTCGGGACGAAACTTCTTAAGTGGGGGAGAATGTAACAACCCTTAATTTAGTGGCTGATTACTAATAATAATAATAAGGGTATAATAATAAGGGTATAATAATAAGGGTATATAAAAAAAATCAATTTTCCCCTTTTTAATTTAATCCCCAGCAGACCGCCCCTCCCCCCCCCCCCCCCCCCCCCCTCGCTCGATAAGTTCCAAACCCGCAAAACCGCAAGCCGCCTGCTAGGGTTTTCGTCTCCTGCTACCGGTCCCTTGACGCCCTCCCAGCGCCGATCCTCCCGTCAGCCGCACGCAGCGCCGCCGCCTGCTCCGCCAGCCGCGCCTCCTCCTTCCCCTCTCCTGGCCGACGGCAGCAGCAAGGGCCGCTCCTTCTTCCCCTCTCCAGGCCGACGACAGCGGCAAGGGTAGCAGCCCTTCCTCCTCGTTTCCTCCGGCCAACTGTGCCTCCTCCTTCTTGAGGGACGACAGTGGCTCCCCCTCCTCCAAAGAGGTCGACAGCCCCTCTTCCTCTCCGTTTCGGCCGGTGGAATTCAAGGGAACTTCTAGTGTTTCGCTCGAAACCCCTCCTCGTGGATTCCTGAGCCCAAATCTGGTCTCCTTCGGTAAGGATCCCCGCATTTCAGATTTTAACCTAATTGTTATGTGCTAAATTTTCGTCTCCGGACGACGTAATCACGTCGGATCCGCGTGGGTGTGTCGTATACTTGACTAATCCCAAGTTTTATTCGGTTTTCGGTGTCGTTCAACGCATGTTGCGGTGGAATCGCGAAGGCCCTCTCCGAATTAGGGTTCCCGGATCCAACCGCCGCCAAAACCCTCGGATCTCGTGTGGTAACCGCTTCTCCCCTCTTTGCCGAGTGAGGTAAATTTTCCTTAACTCGCCCCCTTGAATTAAGTACGCAACAGAAACACTTGTGTACGTGTAGGAGTATCATTGAAACAAATATTTTATTTGAATGCATCCCGAACAGGTTCCGCTAGAGTTTAGACCTTGCCTCTTGGCCGCCGCCTTCAAGCTCGGCTTTCCCTTAAGGCAAGTAGAGAAAACTCTCTCGCTTGTAAACAAGTTTTATTTAAGTCACACTGGTACCGTACTAGCCCCCACTTGAATTTATTACTTGCAGATAAGTAAGCTCATTAGACGTCATAGGCAAACAATGAAAGGGAATGTGTCGTTTGATGTGACACCGGAAAAATGAGTTCACGCTCGAATGGTAACAGAAACCAATAAGGGAATCTTGTAAGCAGCGGTAGCTTAAGCCTTGCATCTACTCCCATGCTAGAATCTTGTACATCAAATGACGACACACACGCCTTTCATTGATTTCTGCTTATACGTTTGTGTTTAGGCTAAACTCCGGAGTAGGCTAAAAATTTACTAAAGAATCTCAGTTAGTCTCTGACATACTTTACTGCTATGCTTGTTTCCCAGTTTACTTGTTCATTTTATTAACTTGAATCTCTGTTATTGATCTTGTTCTGAGGTTTTTCCTTCTGTTTGGATTTGCCTTAGGGTTCGTGACTGCGC
Organism: Dactylorhiza incarnata; assembly: GCA_033032865.1. Lineage (NCBI taxonomy): Eukaryota > Viridiplantae > Streptophyta > Magnoliopsida > Asparagales > Orchidaceae > Dactylorhiza > Dactylorhiza incarnata. The sequence goes on from JAWHQI010000174.1 coordinate 1,350,148, forward strand.
CGCCTACTTCCTGAGCTGTTCCTCGCCCAGCTCCCGTCTGTCGGAGGTTTACTTTTTTGTAGTTGCTGCATCAGGTCCTTCGTATCTTGTTTCTTTTACTTTTGGATTTGTCTTTCCTGTACTAGTTATTTTCGGGCATTTTCCTTGTATCGTGGACAACTCTTAGGATGGTACGGATGTATTCAACATTATATAAATGTTCATTTTGTTTCTGCGGTTTATTAGCATCTACTTTTACATCATAATTATAGCATGAGAATTGATCAAAGTGCATGAGCATCACTTTTAATTCAAGCTTCCGCATAATAAATTAAACTGGTATTGTTTTTTTTCAAGATCTAATTATTTTCTACAGATATTTTGGAATTACAGCTCCCGCCTGGCAGACATGGTTCCTCTTTGCCATGTCTGCGGCATCACGACCCGCCCGTAGTGCACTCTGATAATTGTTATGAGACGGGTCGTGACACGGGCTTTTCCCGGGCCGGGCCTCAAAGGGCTTTTCCCGGGCCGGGCTCGGGCCCGGGCCTTTTGTGCAGGGCTAGCCGCGATCGATTTCCATCAATCTCCCCAACTCAGAAACATTCATCTCCGGTGAACGGAGAGTACATGATCCTGACGCAAACAAGACAAGAGTCTCTATCTCTCCAAGCAGGAAGCGTAGTCGTAAAAGGTCATTGTGTCACTGACGTAGATGAGGGTTCCAAACACCAAGCAAGCCACCGAAAGGGTAAAGGATAGGGATACAATGATGATGAATATGGTTGTAGTGGAGGTTGGGAGTAATGGAGAGGCTGTAGTTGATACACGAAAAATAAATATATACGCAAGTGCACGTGTCAGATCAAGTAATATAATATAAGTAAAGATCGTTCCCACGAAGAAACGACTACTCTAACGTTTGCAAGTACTAATTTAACATTTTCTTTAAATTCAAGTAGAATAAATAGATTGATTTTGAAAATGGATAATAACTCTAATAAAATTTAAAGTCGATTTCCTAAAAATGTTTTTTTTAACAATTTGAAAAAGCTGTCTTTTATTCTGATTTCCTATGTCTATTGTGATGAATATTTAGAATTATGTTATACGAGAATGCTCATTTAACTTATCTTGCAATGATTTTATAGTAGAAAACTTTATCTCTCAATATCAGAAATCTTGATATTCTTTATTCCCCTAGTCATCTCTAACTTAGGCGGAATGAAGAATATCGTGAAGAATAAAAATCAAGGTTACTAGCAAGAAAATGAAATATCTTTCTCCCTTCTATGTTATATTGAATTTATGAAATACTTACGCATCTCCTCTCTCGAATCTCGAAGCGCAGTAAAAATATAGAAACATCGGTTGAAAACTTACGTCACTCATCTCTCGAATCTCGCAGCGCAGGAAGAAAACCTTCATCTATATACTTACGCAACTCATCTCTCGAATCTCGCAGCGCAGTAGAATATGAAAACTTAATCCGAAAGTTTCACTATCAATTTCATAAACTCAATAAAGATAAATCGTCAAACACACATAACACTTAAAAGAAATTCATCATCACAACAAGCATAGTACTCTCATCATACAATACTTTGAGATTTAGTTCATAATTGAATGAACACGCCACATAATAAGAAAAATCTTACTAAACATGATGATTGAAGTTCAAACGTTGCAGGAAATCCTCTCAGATTTTCGCCAAAAACTGTCTCCTTCTTCCAACCGGTGCTTTTCCTTCTTTCGCTCCAAATGGAATTCGATTCTCAATCCAAGAAACTGACCCTATTTATGTAGTATTTCGTCCCTTTTGAAGCCTATGCCCCCCCTGAATCGAAGCCCCCTTTCAGATTTGTAACTGACACAAATTTTAAAATTTAAAATTCGTTTCCGCCTTGTTGCAACAATTTTTAAAATTGTTGCAACAACTTTTCCAGGCAATCAAATTGGCTTAGCTTCACTTCTTCAAGCCGAATTCTTCAGCATTTCTACAATAAAAACATAGGAAAATGATGATAATACCCAACTTAAACTAAATATAAACTTAATCATATTTTACTTATTTAAATATATATTTATCAATTATAATTGACATTAGGTAAAACTAATGAGTTTAAATAACTTCTTTTTAAAAAGTCATCACACTCCCACACTTAGATTTTTGCTAGTCTCTAGCAAAGATAATTCATATTAATAAATTGAATGAAGAGAGCATCGAGATGCAAATTCGAATGACCATTTTTCTTGAAAATAATTAATTAAAGCTTACTCAAGAGATTCACATTAATCAACTGATAATCTTGTCAATCATGAAGAGTTCAAACATTCACAAATTCATTAGTTTGATAAAAAAATAAGGCTCAATTAAAATTTTTAGTGTTGTGTGTGTGTTATTCCTTAAAATTACTTACTCCCACGCAATTTTTCTCATTGGACTTCCGCATAAATAAGAAAGGATAAAAATAAGCTGTCTTTGATTTAGCCTCCCCAAGAGTTTGGTGGGTCAATTGATAGAAAATCATGAGGACTTGCATTAGGATTGACTTTGGTTTGGCTATGAATTCATGATTAAGTTTTGATAGTATAACGGTATTTCCCTAGTTAATAATCTTAATAACTCTTCATATTATGAGGTTTAATTCTCAAACAACATTTCTTTTTATCTTTTTGTTTTATGCTCATAGTTGGGATCATTACAAGTATATGTACACATACTTATGCCGCATATCACTATGACATTTATATATTTTAGCTTCTTTATTTTTTTTTATATTTCATAATTGGGATCATTCCAAGCATATGTACACATACTTTGATCACATATCACTATGATTTTTGTTTGAAAAATAAACACACGTAAGTGACAAGTTTACTAAGATACAACTAGTAAGAATATAGAGAATTTATGCATGGAATAATGTGTATCAAACTGAAAAGGCTTAAACTCAAAGGGTAATGAATGATCAAGAACAAATGTAAATCTCAACATCTTGGCTTACATCATTAACTCAATTCTTGCTCATCTCTCCCCCAATATTTTTAGAAATCAATAAGAATATATTGTTATGAAGCAAACTTTCTTAAAGAATATAGTGTATAAAGAAATACTTATGAGAGACTTAACATATCTAAGTTCTAACTAACTTCAAATTCATAATCTGAACTCTTAGGATTGAGTAGCCTACCAATTACTTCAAATTGAATAACTTATTAATTATAACAAGAATAAAGATATTCAAATTAACATTCAACAAGCTAATCTTCACTCAATCGGTAGAGGTTATCTCATCCCCACACTTATTCCTTTGCTAGTCCCTAACAAAGATATCACTTAAAGTATGCAAACGATATATCATATTTGAGCAAAGAAAGATTTAATCAAATAAAAAAAATTGAATGTAAATACTCCCCTGGAATCAGCAACCCGGAGCATCTTCACATCCCTTCTTGTACATACCCTGCTATGAAAGTTACTCCTTTGATCTAATGTTCCCATGGTCATGATTTGAGCATACCAGGAGGTGAAATGAGATCAAAGATCATGTTGTTAAGTCCAAATGAAGTGTACCTGCAGTGGTGAAATCCAACAAACAAGAAAAAATAGACAAACAAAAATGAAATTCAACTTATTAAACTAGACTTGGAAAAATAAAAATGCAGGAAAAATAAAAATGCGGGAAAAATAAGATAACTACTGGGTTTATTGTCTCCCAGCATGACTTATTCAGGCCTTAAAAAATTTCTAACTTATTGGTCTGTGAGAGATAAAGTGAACAGGTAACTGTCTTAATATCTGTTGCAGTAACGGGTACCGATATGAAGATAACACAGTTACTCTCTCTCCTGAATAGTAATACCTGAACTTCACAGGTAAGAGAAATAGAAAATAAGAAGAGGAGGAGGTCTGCTCCTTACTCATCTCATCAAAATATTTATCCTTGTCTAGCAAGGTGTCCTCGTCCACAGGGACAATAGCTTGAGGGAAAACAACAAGTGGAGTTGCCTCGATGGAGGAGGGATCAACCTCCTCACAAAAGAGAATGCTCACCTCATCAAATGGAGCTTGTTGCTCCCTATCCTCCTGATGCACTTGCGACTCATCAACCTGCATAAGCTTCGATGGCGAAGGGGGTTTAGGAAATAAATTAGAAGAAAGACATAAATAATTGAAAATTGGGGGAGTGGTCCCGGTCTCACTCCCAACAAGCTCCAAATCACGTTCATCGTTGTCGACATCAAAAGCGGGGCAGAGATATCGGAGGGTATAGGAGTCACGCAAGCGACATGAACATCGTCAACGAGTGAGGAAGTGAATACTTCTTCAACCGGTGAGATGTCCTCGTCGAACTTTTAAGAGCCGACTACAATCTCTGTAAAATCGCCCTGCTAGATGGCTACAACAGAATCGGTGGAAATGGGTGCAGAAAGTTTATGCAATGAAGAAACTGCGTCATACGCAATATCAGAGAATATATGGATTTGTTCCTCCCGGGGTGAATCCAAAAGAGATGAATGTGTAGGGAGAGGAGGTTCCACCGTGTCATTGCACCAATCATTGGATATTATGATAGAAATATCTGCAGCGGTCCCTCATAGACAAGGTGGTACTGCATATATATCATCAGAGGTAGAAGGAACGCCGGAATAAGAAGAGGACGAGACAATTCGAATAGCCGGCTCATCCTCCTCCCTTTTACGTTGAAATACAACGCAATCTTTTAATGCGTGGTAGGTGCTACGATAGAGCATGCATTGTTTCTCATTTCTTCTCGTCCTTTAAGGGGTCGAGCTGAAATAAAAGAACGATACTTGTTATGGAGGTACGTAATTATAAGAATTAGGTTCGCCATATGACGTATCAAAGGATTTTGGTGAAAAAAGGTGAGTCATATGATGTATAACTGTCACGACCCGTCTCAACAAGAGTCAGAGTGCGCTTCGGGCGGGTCGTGATGCCACAGGCATGGGCGGAAGGAAAATTCTTGTCTGAGCTGAGATACTGATAAATAGTTTTAAAATAGTTACTTTTGAGAAATAAACAGATTGTTTTATTGCGGAAGCTTTAAAATATAGCAGTGAGATTATTAGATGCACATGTATTTTTAATAAAACTCATGATACAAGTTCTGATACAGATCGTTATGCAATGACAAACTCAGAGAAATGAACATGCAAATCATGTCAAATTCTAGTACATACTATAGCCTAGCTGTACAACCCCTATTCTCTGAGGGTGGGCCCATTCGAAGCCACGTAGGCAGAAGTCAAGGTCAAAGGGTCAGCACAGAGGCCAGTAGTCCAAGACACAAGACAGCTCAGCCAGCAGAAGGAGTCCTGGGCGAGTATGGGTGAGCTCGCGCGAGTAACCCTGATACTCGCCAAGAGGTGGGCGACCATAGGTCATACTCGCCAATTTCCAAGCGAGGTCGCCTCAATGTCGCCTGGTCGCCGAGCTGGGTGGGGTATAAATAAGACCCCCCTCTCTTTGGTTTGCCTATAAATAAGACCTCAGGGGTACTTGGATTGGCACCTGATCTTGAGCTTTTGGAACCCCGTTTTCGAATTCTCAGACCCGTCATCCTTGGCCGCTACTCATGATTCTAGCCAAGTCGGTGCCTTCCTCGTGCCCTGCTCGACCATCTTTGGTTGAGGGGAAGTCTCTTCTGAGCTTCTGGGAACGTGGTGGGACCTCCCTGCCGCAGCGTCTGGGGTCCTGTTGTTTGTCTTAGCCCTTTCGTCGTTGCCAGTAAGCCGTCTAGTCGGACTGCTGGGCAAGTAGCCTCCGGCTGCATTGATCCGAATTTTGGAGTCGGGATTTTCCTGGCTTCAACACTTTGGTGCGGTGAGCGTGGATCGTATCCAGAGGGGGAAAGCTTGGTGGAAAGGCGAGATGGTGGTAGTTGGCGACCATGAGGAGGTAGTTGGAAACTCGGTCGGCGGCGGCGAGTTTGTGACGTTGCCTGTCTTTGAAGAGTTCGCACGGCGTCTAGAGGGGACCGTGCGAGCAGCTCTCCAACCTCGCACGGAGGGTACGGCGACCTCGCCTCATCGCCCGATTCTGACCGAGGAAGGTGTTCCTCCTCGGCGAGCAGGGAAGGAGCATGAGGAGGAGCCCGAGCGACCAAGGAGGTAGCAGTTCTACCTGCAGGCCTCGCAGGGAGCTGGCGGAATCCGATTCCGCGAGGAAGAAGAGCAGGCGAGGTACTACGGTGCTCGCCAATTCAGCGAGTATGGAGGTGATACTCGCCAGACAGAGGATCGTCGCCAGGTGGGTGGGAGGAGCCCATTCAGTGAAGAGATCCTTGCTGCGCCCGTGCCGGAAGGGTTCAGAGATCCCGTGATGAATTACTACTCAGGGAGGGATGACCCTATCCGACACATCCAATGGTTCGAGGATGTAGCCTCCATCCGAACCATGTCGGACGCCTTTAAGTGTAGGCTCTTCGCTATCACCTTCAGAGGGAAGGCCAGAGACTGATTCCACCAGTTGCCACTTGCCAGCAGGTTCGATCTACTGCTTCGAGTATCTGTGCAGGGGGTTGACGATACGGTTCGCCACGGCCAAGAAGATGAAGAAGGAGGCAACGACCCTCTTCCATTTGGTGTATGGAGCAAAGGAGACGTTGGGGCACTATATCGATCGCTTCCAAGAAGAGGTGTTGTACATCCAGGAGGTGGATGGCCCCACCTTGCAGCTTGCCCTGACGTTCGGCCTTCGTGAGGGCCTCTTCAAATTGGAACTCGGCAGGAACCCTCCATATTCTTACGACAACCTCATCGAGAGGGCCAACAAGTTTGTTCAGGGGGAGGCTTCTAACCGTGGCTTCTTAGCCAGGCTCACCAGGGTGACCAGGGAGGATGAGGAAGAGGAAGAGAAGACCCCCGAGAGAAGTAAGAGAGAAGAGCCCAGGAGGGAGAAGAAGAGGAAGCCAGAGGAGAAGCGAAAGGAAGAAAAGAAGAGGGAGGAGCCCAGGAAGGAAGAGCCAAGAAGGAACGATGAGAGGAGACTCATCGTGGCCCCGGAGCGTCGAGAAGAAGAAAGACGCTACCAAGTTCCCGTCAACCGGCCGCCTTGGAGGCCGGCAAGAAGACCTCATCGTCAGGATCGGGAAAGGAGATCCCTGGAGAGAAGACACTTCGACCAGCCGGAGAGGCGCCAAAGAAGAAGAAGGGAGGAAGCGATGGCGGTTTCCCGACGCGACAACCGGCAAGGTCGGAAGAATCGGCATAGGAGACCGCAGGCGGAGGAGATCCCCTCTATTGTGATCTGCATCAGGTGGAGGGGCACGGGAGGATGGCTTGCCCAGATTTTTGGGAAGCCAGAAGGAGGTTGGCAGCAGGAGAAGCAGGAGGAGAGCAGTGGAGGATAGAAGCCCCTGTCGAGCTGCCGACGGTGCAAGCCGTCGCTCGAGGAGGAATGAAGATCGGATCGACCATGGAGGCCGAGGAGACCTCGCCCAGGGAGGCAGAGGAGTAGGGGTGATCCACGGGGGAGCAGGGCAAGGAGCTTCCCGCAAAGGTAGCCTCCATCAAATTTATTGAAGGAGTGTCGCTTCGACCTCGCAGGCACCGCCCCCATTGGAAGAAATCACCTTCTCAGAGAAGGACATGTTGGGGAATGAGAATCCCTTCCATGATGCCCTCGTGATCCAGGCGGCAGTAGAGGACTTCACCGTTGATCAAATTCTGATCGATAATGGTAGCTCCGTAAGCGTTGTCTTCAAGGAGACGTTCGACGGGCTAGGCGTCGGAGCAGAAAGAGTCCGGGCATCGGATGGTACCCTCTTTGGCTTCTCAGGAGAGAAGAAGGAGGTGGAAGGAGGAGTAGATCTCCTTGCAACACTCGGAGGCACCCCCCTCAAGTGCCGCTTCGTCATCGTCGACGCTCCGAGTTGCTACAAGGCTATCTTCGGAAGGCCGCTTCTCAACACCTTCAAGGCCGTTCCATCTTCCTACCATCAGTGCTTAAAGTACTGTCAAGGGGATGTCCAGGTGAGGATCAGGAGCGATCCAAGAGCCGCCCGCGAGTGCTACCTTAGCGCGGTCAATACCATCAGCTGGATGGCCGAGGCAGAGGAGTTTGAAAGAATGCTGGGGAGCACGACCAGACTGGAAGCATCCGAAGAGGTGGAAGAAATCGAGGTACTCTCCAAGGAAGGAGTATCTGGGTTGCTATCTCTTGCCTCGAATCGATGCGCTGGTTGATTCAGCCGTCGATTTTTCTGTACTGAGCTTCCTTGATGCGTTTTCAAGATACCACCAGATCCGAATGTATCCCATCAATTGTCGCGATGTCTCCTTCATCACTGGTGATGGCTGCTACAGCTACAAGATGATGCCCTTCGGGTTGAAGAACGCATGAGCGACGTACCAGCGGATGATGGACCATGTCTTCAAGGAGCAGAAGGGGAGGAATCTGGAGGTGTATGTGGATGACCTCTTGATCAAAAGCAAGAGCGTCCGGGAAAATGTAGCTGATCTGGTGGAGACCTTCGCAACGCTGAGGAAGTTCAAGATGAGGCTCAATCTGGCAAAGTGTGTTCAGAGCCGGAAGGGGGAAGTTTTGGGGGCATCTCATCACCCCGGAGGGGGGAGAGCCAAACCCTGACAAGGTTAAGGCAATCAGGGAGATGACCTCGCCAAAGACAATGAAAGAAGTCCAAAGGTTGACGGGAAGGCTGGCAGGTCTTAGCCGCTTTCTGTCAAATGCAGGAGAGAAGTGCTCTTCATTCTTCAAAACACTTCGGAAGAGCGAAGACTTCGAATGGTCCGAAGAGTGCGAGAAGGCATTCGATAGACTGAAGGAACAGTTGACCCAGACACCTCTCCTTCAAAACCCGAAGGAAGGCGAAGACCTACTCATCTACCTGGGAGTAGGGGTAGAAGCAGTAAGTTCAGTACTAGTCCGAGAAGAAGGAAAGAGGCAACTCCCCATCTAGTTGAGATATCCAATCCTGGAGAAGCTTGCCTTCGCCTTGGTGGTGTCGGCACGGAAGCTCCGGCCTTATTTTCGGGCTCACTCCATCCGGGTCGTGACTGATCATCCTCTCCGAAGTATCTTAGAAGGGGTGGAGCATTCAGGAAAGCTAGCGAAATGGTCAGTAGAACTCAGCGAGTTCGACATTTCCTTCTCGCCCAGGGTGGCGATCAAAGCACAGGCGGTAACGGATTTCTTATCCGACTTCTCGGTAGAAGCAGAGCCGGGAGAGGAAGCTTCTAATCCCGTTCCTTGGAAGATGTTCGTGGACGGAGGTTCAGGCAAGAGCTCTGTGGGAGTAGGCATCGTGCTAGTCAGCCCACAGGGAACTAGGATCGAGCAAGCAGTCGAGATCCTCTTCCCCGTCACGAACAATCAAGCAAAGTACGAAGCCATAGTGGCATGCTTGCGTCTCGCGCAAGAGTTGGGCATTCAAGATATCAGGGCCTTCACTGATTCGATGGTGGTCGCGTCGCAGATTCAGGGAGAGTTTGAAGTACGCGACACCATCCTGCAGAGGTATCTTGTCAAAGTAAAAGGATTGATTGGAGGCTTTCAACCCTTCTTCGTCGAGCATGTACCGAGAGAGGAGAACTCGGCAGCGGACCGTTTAGCCAAGTATGGGCCAAGGGCCGGAGGAACTATCACGGAATTATTTCGACCATCCATCGAAGAAGGGGAGATGATGGATATCGAGCAGCGCCTCTCATGGATGGATCCATTTGTAACATTTCTGAATTTCGGACAGCTCCCTGCGGATGATGGGGACCAAAGAAAGTTTTGATAGAAAGCATCATATTACTTATTACAGGACGAGGAGCTATATCGCAAGACCATCTCGGGCCCCCTGGCTAGATGCGTCTCTGAAGATGAAGTACCTCGAGTCTTGGAGGAGATCCACTCGGGAGAGTGCGGAAGTCATTCTGGGACTCGCACTTTGGAGCAGAGGATTCTTGGCCTACTATCCGGAAGGATGCGGAGGTCTTCTCGAAGAAGTGTCATAAGTGTCAGCTATTCGCCCCCCTTCACTTACAGCCGGCCCAACAACTTCGCTCGATCACCGCCCCATGGTCGTTCGCTATCTGGGGAATGGACCTGGTTGGCCCTTTTCCCTTAGCAAGTGGCCAGAGGAAGTTCGTTCTCGTCATGATCGACTACTTCTCCAAGTGGATCGAGACCAAAGCTCTGGCCAAGACCACTTTTCAGGTCGTGAAAAACTTCATCTGGGGAGAAATCGTTTGCAGATTCGGGATCCCCCTCGCCATCGTCACCGGTTCCCAATTTGCCAGCTTGGAGCTGGAAGATTTCTGCAGACAGCTCGGAACTGATCTCTGATTCGCTTCAGTGCATCATCCAAGGAGCAACGGGCAAGTGGAGGCCGCCAACAAGCTGATCATCAACCTCCTGAAGAAGAAAGTCGAGAACCTAAAAGGTAATTGGGCGAAGCAGCTCCCCTCGGTTTTGTGGGCTTTGAGAACCACTCCTAGCTCAGCCACGGGGGAAACCCCATTCAAACTCTCTCACGGGTCCGAGGCTCTCATTCCATAAAAGTTCGAGGTCAGAAATCCAAGGGTGATCGCGGCCAAAGGCGGAGACGAAGAATGGCGGTTGGAGAATGAGGAAGCTCAGAAGCTATCCCTCATTGAAGAACTCCGAGATTTGGCCTCAACTCGACAGGAGGAGATCAAGCGTCGAATGGCAAAACACTTTGACAAGCACGTTCGCCTCAAGCATTTCCAAGCAGGTGATCTCGTCCTGAAGAAAGTAGACGCGACGGGAAGGGCAGCAGCCGTTGGGAAACTCAACCCAAATTGGGAGGGACCTTTCATCGTCCACGAACCGCTTACAACGGGAGGATATCGCCTGCAGAATCACGAAGGGGAGCTGTTGGGGAACACCTGGAGCGGCGATGACCTTAAAAGGTTTTACCCCTGAGCGGGAGCGTGTACGTCCCTCTCCTGTAAAATTTGTCACTTGTGAATAAATTCCTCACACCCCTGAAACATGGGATAACAAAAGGATCTTACATTCACCTCAAATGAAAAATGTTTTCAAATAAAGGAAGAAAAACAGGTAAAGCCGATCTCCACGCTAGGTTGGGAAACGGGCCTCCGACTTGATTCTCGTAAAACCCAAAACGGATGATGGGACAGTGCCTCGGTAGTACGTTCTCTTAAGACCAAGCCTCTGGACTGACGGTCGAGATCAACTCCCCCCTTGCACGTTGGCCGTAGATACCCTCTGACTGCATTTCTCGTCCGACTGGAGAGATTATCAGGAAGAAGTCTGGACGCCGACCTCCCAATTCGACGAAGAGATGATCGACTTAACCCATCAGGGGCCCCTTGGATAAAGGTGTTGTATTCCCTCGAGAGGCTAAAGTGGTGCTTGTACTTATCTGTCTCGGCAAAAAATCTTTAAAAAAAAAAAAAAGGAAAGCAGGTGAAGCCGATCTCAGCGCTAGGTTGGAAAACGGACCTCCGACTTGATTCTCGTAAAACCCGGAATGGATGATGGGACGGTGCCTCGGTAGTGTGTTCTCTTAAGACCAAGCTTCTACACTGACGGTCGAGATCAGCTCCCCCCTTGCACGTTGGCCGTAGATACCCTCCAACCGCATCTCTCATCCGACTGGAGAGATTATAAGGAAGAAGTCTGGACGCCGACCTCCCAATTCGAAGAAAGGATGATCGACTTAACCCATCAGGGGACCCTTGAATAAAGGCGTCGTAGGCCCTCGAGTGCCGAAAGCTCGTAGCATAGCATTTCATTCCCAATTATTTCGTCCAATCATTTGAGTTGGTGTGCTTAATCCCCTCTGATTGTCGAGTATATCAGGAAAGATTTCATCTCATCAGCATCAACATCACAGTAGGATGGAGACCTCGAGATGGTATGTCCCCTCGGACCTCCCCGACTGTCATTCCCTATTTGTCGATCTCTTCATCAGCATCAACATCACAGTAGGATGGAGACCTCGGGATGGTATGTCCCATCGGACCTCCCCGACTGTCATTCCTTAATTGTCGATCTCTTCGTCAGCATCAACATCACAGTAGGATGGAGACCTCGGGATGGTATGTCCCCTCGGACCTCCCCGACTGTCATTCCCTATTTGTCGATCTCTTCGTCAGCATCAACATCACAGTAGGATGGAGACCTCGGGATGGCCTTGGGAGCATATGTCCCCTAGGACCCTCTCTGAGTGCTCTTCACAGATCAACTCCACCAAGGATTTTTGAAGAAGGCGAGTATGCATGTGCGAGTATAAAGGTGCGAGCACATGGGCGCGAGCACAAACGAGCGAGCAGCTAACGTGCGAGTAAGGTATGATCGTCGACCGCAGCATCCAATTTCGCTCGTGCCTAGGAGTCTATCGAGCACTCAACCTCGCCTCGAGCCTAGAAGCCTACTCGACATACCAACAAAGAAGCAAGAGCGGTAACAGAAGGCGAGCAAAAAACCTGGATTCATTACTTTCATAAGTTTTTGAATTATATGTTAAAAAAAAATGTTATACATCTTTAAGCTGTCAAAAAATGGCCCCAACGACTATGCATCATCATCGCCTTCATCATCGTCCTCATCCTCTCCATCCACGTCGACGTCTTCCTCGCCATCCTCACCCTCGGAGTCTTCGTCCTCGGCATCACTGGAAGATGATGAAGGAACTCGCCTGGGAGAGGTGGACTCCTCGGCGAGCAGCACCGGGATGAGGTCCACCACAGTCAGGTCCATCGCCTCCGACTTCAAGAAACCTTCAGCTTTCAACCTACTCAGGACGACCTTCCCGGTCGCCCGCGCGATCTCTCGGCGGATGTGCGGCATTTCATCACCGTGCATCCTGATCTGCTTGCCGACCCTGGAGGGGCCCGCCTCCGAAGGCTGTTGCTCGGCAGGCCGAGTTTCCAGCTCGGCGATGCGGGCTTGGGCGGCCTCCAAGGTCTGTCGAGTATCCTCCAGCTCCTTCTCCAGCTGAGACACCTTCTTCGCCATCTCAATCTCGGCGGCCTGCACAGAGATGAAGAAAGCGATTAGCAAAATGGTCAGCACAAAAGACGAGTATCCCAAAAGCCAGAAGAGCGTCGAGCGAGTACCTCGTAATCTTTGCACTTAGCAGCCTGTAGCCCCAAGGAGATGAGCTTTTGACTCTGCATCTTGATCATCTGCTCATATTCAAGCAGCCGCCTCGCCGTCGCATGGTCGAGCTCGGCGGCTCGCAGGTACGAGAGCGAGGTCTGGTGAGCCAGATACTCGGCCGAGACATCCTGCGGGCTTCGGCATCCGCGCGACAATACAGGGAGAACATCACGTCGAATGCTTCGCCGATATCTTCCCAATCCTCCGACCAAGCGGGGAGATTGGTGCTCAGGGTCACCTCGTGGGCGCGCTCCGCTCAGGTCACCAGGGGGCGACCATAGGCATCCTCGCTACGAATGCCTTCGTTGAAGAGCGGGTGACAGTGAGGCTCGCCAGCCTCTGAGGGATCCGCCTTCGCATTCAGGTCCCTCCTCGCGATCTCCTTCTTCTTCCTCGCAGGTTCCTGGGACCTAGCCTTGCCCTTCCGCTTCTTAGAAGGCCCGGCCTCATCAACGGCGGTCATCAGCTCATCAACGCCCGACGACAAGTCAATCGGGGAGGAACCCCCGACCTCGCGCGCCGAGGTCCCGGCGCCCCCTTGGGAGGGAGTCGCCACCTTCGCCGCCACCGGGAGAGGCCCGCTCGGCAAAAAGTGAGTAGCTGCAAAAAGACAGGACAAAAGAAGGTTAGTCGTCAGCTGAAGACGAAGAGGCGAGTATAACCAATACTCGCTCAGAAGGCTACCTTCGCCCGGGAACACCTCGGTAAGTTCATCTACTCACCTCCTCCAGAAGACCACATCCAGGCGGCGATTCCGGAAGCAGTCGAGTAGCTTCTCCCTACTCTCCTCCAAATAAGGAACGGCGAAGGCGCTCTCCGACGGCTAGAAGGACGAGCTCGGGATGGTCGCGAAGTCGCCGCTGATGACGACTAGTCGCTCGCCCCAGCTATGGTTCTTGTTCGTCGTGCCGACTAGCGAGCAGACGTGACTGCACAGGAAGACGACACCCTCGCCGGTCGCATTGAAGTGGAATTCCCGCCTGAAGACGGAGAGATCGAAGGCGATCCTCTCTTCTCCAAGAAGCAGAGAAACCCAATGATCATCGCCACTCCATTCGGGTTGATCTGGGCAGGGACTATCCCAAAGTAGCGGAGGATCTGACAAAACTCCGTCCACAACGGTAGTCGCAAGCCGACTTTGAAGTGGCGGATAGGGAACACCATCTCGGTGGACGAGAAGGTGTTTTGTCGCTCGGCATCGCGAGGAAGCCTGGCGACATACCCCGGCGATAAGTACTTGTCGGAAAAGTCCTCCAAGTCCTTTGGCCGAGTTATCGGCTTCTTGAAAGACGTCGCCGCAAAGTTCTTGGCGTGATTCGCACGCCGGATGGCCGCCTCATCCGCCATTCTGAAAGCAAGAAATGAAAGGAAGCGAGTATCAAAAAGGCGAGAAGGAGAGCAATCGGGAGATACTCGCTAGGAATGAAGGAAGATCGCCAAAAGCGTAATTAATACGTACCCCCCTATTTATAAGAGTCGAGGAGACTTGGCTTGTCGGCTACGTTGTCGCGAGTACGAATGAGGGGTTGCGAGTATAAAGGAAAGTCGCCAACTTTATAGCACGCACCGAATCACCGGCCTTCAGCACGCGAGTACCTGCATCAGAATACAAGGAAGCTCGCCAATTAGGCGCGACATTCAACCACTACTCACAAAAAAGAGCACAATAGAAGAATAGAAAAACTCAGACATCACAGCAAGCAAGTAATGAAGGGCGAGATTAGAATACTCGCCAAAATAATATTACATGAATAGATATTCAAATTACTAACACTCGCCGAATGGAGACCTCGCAACTACAAAGAAAAAGAAAGCAGTATCTAAGGAGGGCCCTGGAGGTTCGCCTGGGCATCGGGAGGTTGCGGATGTCGCCCAACCCAGCCCATGCTGCGAGCACGCTTGAAGTGCTCGAAGGCCAGGGTCATCGCGTCCTCGCCTTACCGCAGCTGGTCCTCGATCCTCGCCAGCCGACCAACCGAGCCCATGCTCGCACGCATCCCCACTAGCTCGTCATGAAGCAGCTGTTGACGATGCTCCATCCTGGCGACCCAGCGCTCCAAGTCGCTGACAGTCTGAAGGCGAGATTCTGCACCAGCCAGTTGAGCGTCAAACTCATCCAATCGGGATACCCGCACCTCCAAATAAGTCAAGCGACGATGGGGGTCGTTGATCGCCAAGCGCTCGACCTTCGCCTCCAGATCCAGAATGGCGTGAGTAGCCCTCTCCTGGTACTCGCGGGAAGAAAGCCCGACCGCGTCAATCAAAGCTCCCACGGGAGTTTGAGCGCGAGCTGCCAAAAAGAGAAGGAAGCAGAAAGCATTAGTGGCGAGTATCAAAGGAAGATCGCAACAAATTCGACAAAGCAGCAACTAAGTTACCAGACCAATGAGCTTCGTTCCTCAAGCCGCGAGGAGGGCTGCGAGATCGCCGACGAGGAGAGCCCCTTCCTCGATGCGGGGAGGCGCTATGATGACCAGCACCTCGCCGGCCGAGGCGAGTTCCGTCGGTTTGCTCCCTGCTGGGAGGCACATTCCCCTGGCGCGACCATCCACTGGTCGCCCTCCCCCTCCTGGGGCGAAGAATCCTGAAGATCCCCCAACCCCGCCTCGGCGCGAGGACTCTCCCAGATGGGTTGGAGGAGCCATAGAAGACAAAGGGCGATGATCGCCCGGGCCATCAGCTGGAGGAGGCAATGGAGGTGGTGGCGGAAGTCCACCCACGGGCAGCTGCGAGCTGCTCGCCAGCTCCGGTCGTTGTAAAGGCGGTGGCGGTGGAGGCGCGTTGCTCGCCAAAAGAGCCCTCTGCTCGCTCATGGGCCGCTTCTCCGATAGCGAGCTATGAAGGATCCGCACTGATCCACCACGACGAGACCCCTCCCCAGATCCAGGCGAGATCATCGGAGATGATCGCAGAGGGGGTACGGTCAAAGGCTCCTCCATAGCCCCGGTAGCCGGCAAATCAGCGAATAGTAGAAGGGATGTCAGAACCTCGTCAGCGGCGACAATTTAGCAAGCAAGTCCAAAGGTGGCGAGTATGGAGCCCTCACCTCGTGCAGGGGCGACATCCGGTTGAGCCTGAGTCGAGGCCTCAGTCGTACTCGCCTCCGGAGCGACCTTTGGCACAGGAAGATCCGGAGCAGGCGAGCCTCCCTCAAGAGAGAGACCCAGGTCGTCGAGCACCTGGGGTCCTGTTGTTTTTGTCTTAGCCCTTTCGTCGTTGCCAGTCAAGCCGTCTAGTCGGATTGCTGGGCAAGTAGCCTCCGGCTGTATTAATCCGAATTTTGGAGTCGGGATTTTCCTGGCTTCAACACTAGCAGTTGTCCATGATAACAGAGAAAATGGTTGGAATAAAAACCTCAGAACATTGAAATAAATAGGAGCAAAGCAAAATACGAGCAGGGAAAACAGACTATTTGTGTACCTTTTTTCATGAAGCAAAGCTAACAAGACAGACAAGCAAGTGAGTCAAGAAAAAAATATCTAGAATTATTAGACCACTTCAGAGTGTAGCAGGTGTTCGTTCATAACAAAGACATAAGCTGGAACAAATGAAAGGTGTATGAGTCTTTAGTTGATGCACAGGATTCCGCCAAGGAGATCCAAATCCGAGCCCAAGGAGGGGAGGGAAGAAAACCCTAAATGTCCCTCTCGCAAAAACCCTGTCAAGACGAGGAAGAGGAGGAACTAGGGCTTCCGTCCCTTGGAGGAAGGGCTGCCGACTGCTGGAAATCTATCCCAGTTGCTGGAGGGAGGAGATGAGGGTTGCCGACGAGGAAGAAGAGGCACCCGTCCGGCCCCCTTGAAGGAGAAAGGACAGGGAGGTGGTTGTTGTCGGCCCCCTTAGGAGGAGGAGCAGGAGGAGCTTCTGTTGTCGGCCCCTTGAAGGAAGAAGATGGATTAGGGCTGCCTACTGCCGATCCTTGGAGGAGGAGTTGTCGGCCTCAAGAAGGGAGGCTGTCGGCTTGGGAAGGAGAAGGCGCAGGAGGCGTCGGCCACGGCAAGAGGAGCAGGCGGCGGCGCCGACAGGAGGAGCAGGGGCAAGCGGCGGCAGCGGCGCTGCGCACTTGCGGGAGACGGGGGGCGCGCGGGAGACGGGGCTGGAGCGGGAGATGGGACGGGAGACCGAGCGCCTTGCGGGAGAATTTAATCGGGGGTGGGGGGGTGGGGGGGCTTGGGGGCTGCGACTAGATAATAAAAGGGTTAGGGTTTTTTTTTGTTAATTACAAATATGCAACTAAATTGAACCCCCCACATTTATTTTTATTTAAAACATGGGTTGTTACAATAACCACGGTCTCATATATAACATTTATCACTATTATGATTATAAAACTCGCACCATCGACATTGAGAGTAAGAAAACATGATGCTGCAGGGGTGGATCACAAATTAAAATGATGCATAAACTAGTTGTACAAATACAAAACCATTATGGAGGCCCGCTTAGAAAATTTAAAATACAACAAATGAACAATGATCGACCTGACACAGTGACAAGACGTAAACTCCATGTAGCGATGAAGGTTCCTAAGAATGGGTGAATTATCTGGAGGTTCTTCGGGTATGGTGTAAATATTCCTCGAGTGTGCGAACACCTAAATGACTACCTAGGACATTAACACTGAGCTGCAATATCATGGCATACCAAATGTCTCCTAAGCGGCGTAAATCATCGGGAGGCTCACTGGTGGCCAATAGGAAAATTTGTCATAGACGACGCGATCTCTCGAAGAGATGTCGAGGAACTCAAAGATGAGTTGAATATCTCTCAAAGGGTAAAACTCGACAGGTGGCTCTCCTAAATGACTACCAAATGTCTCTTAAGGGGCGTAAATCATCGGGAGGCTCACCGGGTGCCCGATAGGAAAATTTGTCGTAGATGATGCGATCTCTAGAAGGGATGTCGAGGAACTCAAAGATGAGTTTAATATCTCTCAAAGGGTACAACTCGTCAGGTGGGTTTCCAGGAGGTGTATAATAATGCTCGTCGTGAATGCGATAATCACTCAAACAAATACCTAAGAAGCCCATACTAGGGAAACTGCTACCTCGAGAGGATTTATCAGGTGGCTCACCAGGGGGCTCAACGTGAGGCTCCTCGAGGGACCCATCAATAGCAGGATGATACTCCATGTGAGTTTCTTTGATAATAGTAATGTTCCTACGAACATTTGAGGCACTATACCATCAACAATAGGCTCGAGACTCGCACTCGAATCATGACTAGACACTGTGAGATAAAGAGACTATAAGGGGCATGCATTCAAGACTAGATTTATGATAGGTGAAATGACAACATTTATGTCATGAGGGGAAGAGCGAATCACAACAAGCTTGCTAGACTGTTCGTGAACACTACCGGTCAATGAAGTAGAATAAGTCAGATGCTGATGGGAGATCACGCATCAGACACTAAACCTCATGGGAATGGGATGACTCAGTATCAGGAAGCCCTTCTTTCGTGTATGAGGGGGTAGGAGTAGACACGAGGGTAGCTTCGGGTTGGGAGTGATTTACCATAGGACAATCAAAGTGCAAGTTTACTCGACTAACTCTAGTGGATCTCAAGGACTGCTCAAAATGAAGGGCGAGATGGTATGCCTACTCGAGGGACTCTAAGTAGTGATACGTCAATTTAGTACGTATCTCGGCTCGAAGTCTAGACCGAAATCGGAAAGTGGTCATAGATGACTCCTCTCGGATGTCACTCCTCACAACTAACTCATAAACGATCCATTTACTCAGTAACGGACATAGATCCTTGTCGAAGGCTGATGCATCCTGAAGTGCATCGTTGCTTTCCTTTATCGTATTTTATTTAAATATTTTTGTAGCGCATGTCGTCGCGCAAGTATGTCTTTTATTTTCCGTGTATTTGTGTGTTGTGCCGCGTTTGCGCCATCGTTCGTGCGACTTATTGGTGTGACCGGCCAATAAGATCTTAAATAAATTGGTCCGTCAAATTAGGAGTAGGATTAATTTGGGCAAGCAAGGAATGAAATTTTTTAAATATTATTAAATCTGAAATTAATATTTTAAAGTAAATTAATTTTTGAACTATAATTTCAGATTTAATATCAAGACATTTAGGTTCCAAATCACATTCAAGTATGCATTTGAAACCCCCTGCTATTAAGTCTTTTGAAACCCCCTGCAATTAAGCCATTTGAAACCCCCCTGCCATTAAGCCATCCATTTGAAATTCTGCCATTAAAGTCCTTTAAAAATCTAAATTAATGGCTAATTGAAACCCCCCTGCCATCCATTTGAATTTCTGCCATTAAAATCCTAAATTAATGGCAAATTGTAACCCCCCCTCCATGTTATCTTTAAAAGTCCTACTGCGGGTTCAGGAGAAAAAAAAGACGGGGAAAGAATCGAGCAGAGAACTATTTCTCTCTGCTCGGTATTGCCCGCACACCTCGCCATCTCCTCTCCCGACGCTCGACGCCAGTTCCACTCGCACCATCGTCGCCACAGGAGGCCTCCGACGATCCCGACGACCACTTCTAGAGTCGCCGCTTGACTGTCGACGAGCCCAGGTCCGCCCTCCCTGCTGTTTTCCGACGTCTGCAGCGGCAGGAAACTTGCTTTCCTGTTTGCAACCGCCGCAGGTCCACCTCCAGGAGCCCTCCCCTCCTGTATTTTCCCGACCTGGGTGCACCAACAGTCCACCAGCAACCAGCCCTCACTTTCTCCGGTCCACTGTAGCTTCTCTCCAGGCCAAGACATCTCCCAGGAGCTTGTCCCTTTTGATCCAGCTCCTGGACAAGGGAGAAAACAGCCATAGTATCCTATATCAGTTGGAACTCATTGTTGCACACGACATTGGTATGCCTCTCACCTCATTTCACCACTCGATTACACTTAGTCCTTTTTCCATGAATGCATGCAAATGTTTAATATTTTCAGAGCTTGTTTGCCCAATTTAATCTTGCTCTTTTTTTGTCGTTAATTTGCTAAACATCTGCTGTCGCTCTCACTTATTGGCCGCCTGTGGAAAAATTGATTTTATTGTTGAAAGCGGATAAACGTTAGTCACTTTACGTGGGTTACAAACTTTTGATTAATTTATTACATGTCGAAGCCCGAGATGTCTTGATTTCGCCACCAAATTTTAAGTTGAACATAGAATTAACTTTTAAAATCAATTTCAGATTTTAGTCTACATCAGTTTGGTATCAGAGCGGTTCGATTCACTTCTATAGTGAATCAGACGATTCTGAATTTATTTTATTTAGCTAAGTCGTTTTAAAAAAAAAATCTGTTATCTAAAAAAAAAATCAGTAAGTTTTTTTTGCTTTTGTTTTCTTTTTGAAAAAAAAAAACCGAAACATTTAAAACAAATTTTCTATACAAAAAATATGGAGAATCGTTTCGATCAAATGGAAGCCACCTTAGGCGACTTAGCCAAACAAATGAGTGAACTGATGAAGTCGGTCGGCACGCTTAATGCCAGCATGAGAGATAACCACCACGTCGTGACCGGGTTAAGGGCCTCCGTTAATGCTTTAGAAGCCGAACGTCACCTAGGTTTGAATCAAGAACCACAACAAAATCCTAGACACGAGGAGCACAACCCTAGACCAGCTGATCCTGCACAACCTGAA
This sequence comes from Dactylorhiza incarnata, assembly GCA_033032865.1. Classification (NCBI taxonomy): domain Eukaryota; kingdom Viridiplantae; phylum Streptophyta; class Magnoliopsida; order Asparagales; family Orchidaceae; genus Dactylorhiza; species Dactylorhiza incarnata. Next base: position 1,370,862 of record JAWHQI010000174.1, read on the forward strand.
CCTGGCCTCCGTCGCCAACCCCGTTGGGATGATGGAGTTAAGCTTGATGTAGGTGATTTTGAGGGTCACGTGGAACCCGAAAAATGCCTAGATTGGTGTGAGCGTGTTGAAAGGTTCATGGCGTGGAAACAAATGCATATGAATCGTCAGGTTGAGTATGTCGTCCTTAGGCTTAAGGGACCCGCATTAATTTGGTGGGTTCAGCTAGAGCGCACTCGTTTCACTTTAGGCCTAGCTCCTATCACCATGTGGATAGAGTTTAAGTTGCAACTGCGGAAGCGATATGTCCCCCCGGACTATTTGCAAGCTCTTTACCGAAGGTTCCACAACCTTCGCCAGGATAAGCTTTCCGTGGATGATTACACCAACGAATTCTTGATATTGCAGTCTAGGCTTGATCTTCACGAGGAGGACGATATGACAGCGTCCCGTTATCTGAACGGGCTCCGTTATGCTATTAGGGACGAGCTAGAGTTACACGACTTTAGAAATTTGGGTGAAGTGTCTAGTAGAGCACGTAGAGTGGAGGCCTCACTTCAGAAGAGGACATCTGGGCATAGGTCTACTGAAAAGGCTACCTCGAGCACCACCACCACCACCACCGTGTCCACCTCTAGGATTTCTGATCCCCCTCACTCTCATGTCACTACTGGGACCCCAGCTCCTCCCACTGGCCTCACCAGAGGTAAGGAGCCCATGGGATCCAAGCCCAACACTGGAGTATTCCGATGCTTCAAGTGTATGGAGCCTGGGCACAAATCATCTGAGTGCCCGCGACGCCACTTCGTCGCCATTACTGATTCCACTGATGGGCATGAGCCTGAATATGGAGTTTTCCTTAGTGACTCCAAACCTGAGCCCGAGTCTGATGACGTTATTGAGGTCGAAGGAGAGCATGCTGAGCACTTAGTTTGTGCCCTTCGTTATAGCTTGATTTCCCCTAGTGAGGCCACTGAGCGTGACTTTCAGCGACACGAGATTTTTCGCACTACTGCGCGTATTCAGGGACATTTTTGTTCCATCATCATTGACAGCGGTAGCATGGAAAATTTTGTTTCCCAACGTATGGTTGAGGAGCTCGGACTCGAGACGCACCCCTTGGAGCGGACCTACCACTTATCTGGGGTTAATAGTCGTATGACTATGCCCATCACTCATCGATGTCTCGTAGAATTCTCTATCGGGGATGTGTATCAGGATTCTGTTCTTTGTGATGTCGCCCCCATCGATGTTTGTCATATCCTGTTAGGAAGGGCATGGCAATACGATAGGCGCGTCGTGCATGATGGTGTACGGAACTCCCATTCCTTCGATCACTGTGGGCGCAGAATTGTTCTTCTTCCCCAGAAGAATAGTCTTGTTCCTAAGGCTCCTGGGAGGACCTCAACATCATCTTCCTCACATTCCTTAGTTACTACTACACCACTATTATTTAGTGCCTCACTTCTGCATGGACCCTTACCCCAGGAAGACGCACTTGACTCCGGTGAGTCATCAATTTTAGATGTTCTGCCAGCACCACCACACGTTGATTTTATATTCGGCGATCATGTGTTTAGTCCGCACCACTATCCTGTGAGTGTACGTGAGCATTTAGGGCTTCGTCAAATTAATTATGAATTTTTGGGGATTAACCTTATTAGAGAAATTGAAGCATTTCAAAGAATTTTTACTCCTAATAGGGACACGCGATTTAAGGGATTTCTGTGGTTGATTTTGAATGAAAAATTTGTGCTCGGTTATAAAATTTGTGGTGTTAGTTTGATCTCAGTGGGTGACGTCATGTCGATAGTTGATCTTGGTTTCGTTTACTCTCGTGGGTGTCTAGCGCGTGTGCGTATAACGCAATATAATCTAATGAATCCACAGGTTGATCAGGCTTCTTTTTGGTCTCGCCTCTTTCTTTGCTTTGTTGACAATTTCTCTTTCCCACTTTGTCGAACTCACCTCCTTGCAGCTCTGATTTTTATTAGACAATTACATGTCATGCATGGATTTTTGACTAACTGTTTTGGAGAAACTTTGGAAAACTATAACTCCGCGGTTGATTTCATCGCCTGGAGTTATATTTTTCCAATGGAGATGAGTTTTCTGTTTCCTTCAGGGAAGAGGGCTTGCCAACAGTTCTTGTGCTGCGATGTTGGGTTCTACCAAGGTAAGGCAGAGGCGGTGCATGGTACGGTTCATTGTTTGAAAGTTTCAAGTGACAGGTTTCATCACAGTCTCGACGGGGTCGAGCTCCTTCAACCCCGGGAGAATTGATGCATCCTGAAGTGCATCGTTACTTTCCTTTATCGTATTTTATTTAAATATTTTTGTAGCGCATGTCGTCGCGCAAGTATGTCTTTTATTTTCCGTGTATTTGTGTGTTGTGCCGCGTTTGCGCCATTGTTCGTGCGACTTATTGGTGTGACCGGCCAATAAGATCTTAAATAAATTGGTCCGTCAAATTAGGAGTAGGATTAATTTGGGCAAGCAAGGAATGAAATTTTTTAAATATTATTAAATCTGAAATTAATATTTTAAAGTAAATTAATTTTTGAACTATAATTTCAGATTTAATATCAAGACATTTAGGTTCCAAATCACATTGAAGTATGCATTTGAAACCCCCTGCTATTAAGTCTTTTGAAACCCCCTGCAATTAAGCCATTTGAAACCCCCCTGCCATTAAGCCATCCATTTGAAATTCTGCCATTAAAGTCCTTTAAAAATCTAAATTAATGGCTAATTGAAACCCCCTGCCATCCATTTGAAATTCTGCCATTAAAATCCTAAATTAATGGCTAATTGTAACCCCCCCCCCCCCTCCATGTTATCTTTAAAAGTCCTGCTGCGGGTTCAGGAGAAAAAAAGACGGGGAAAGAATCGAGCAGAGAACTGTTTCTCTCTGCTCGGTATTGCCCGCACACCTCGCCATCTCCTCTCCCGACGCCCGACGCCAGTTCCACTCGCACCATCGTCGCCACAGGAGGCCTCCGACGATCCCGGCGACCACTTCTAGAGCCGCCGCTTGACTGTTGACGAGCCCAGGTCCGCCCTCCCTGCTGTTTTCCGACGTCTGCAGCGGCAGGAAACTTGCTTTCCTGTTTGCAACCGTCGCAGGTCCACCTCCAGGAGCCCTCCCCTCCTGTATTTTCCCGACCTGGGTGCACCAACAGTCCACCAGCAACCAGCCCTCACTTTCTCCGGTCCACTGTAGCTTCTCTCCAGGCCAAGACATCTCCCAGGAGCTTGTCCCTTTTGATCCAGCTCCTGGACAAGGGAGAAAACAGCCATAGTATCCTATATCTAGTTGGAACTCATTGTTGCACAAGACATTGGTATGCCTCTCACCTCATTTCGCCACTCGATTACACTTAGTCCTTTTTCCATGAATGCATGCAAATGTTTAATATTTTCAGAGCTTGTTTGCCCAATTTAATCTTGCTCTTTTTTTGTCGTTAATTTGCTAAACATCTCCTGTCGCTCTCACTTATTGGCCGCCTGTGGAAAAATTGATTTTATTGTTGAAAGCGGATAAACGTTAGTCACTTTACGTGGGTTACAAACTTTTGATTAATTTATTACATGTCGAAGCCCGAGATGTCTTGATTTTGCCACCAAATTTTAAGTTGAACATAGAATTAACTTTTAAAATCAATTTCAGATTTTAGTCTACATCAAAGGCTAAATAATTGCTCAAGCAGGTGACTCTGATACGATGTTGGCAAATACCTTTGACATAACCTTTGTCTCATCTCTACCCAACTAGTGATGCGGTGAAAACAATCTCGCTTACGGGTCCTCTCAATGCTAGAACAATATGCTCTCGTTTGATCTAGAAGTCTAAGTTTCATAAATTTAACGCGTCGCTCACCGAATAACTCAAAATGATCGAGATAATATTTCATGTCCACGAGCCAATAATTAAAAGACGTCGGACTCGATGCACCGTCAAATGATGGGGTCACACTACGAAACCTATACTCGAGATCATTCTCAAAATGATGAACCTCGTAGTAACCACCCTAAGATAATTGAGTCGTGTTGATGGTTCAACATGGCCCGCGCATGCACGGGGATGGGGATGATGATAATCATTGTAGTAGTATGACGATCTCTCCAAAGGGGCTATATGGGATTGGGTATAGACGGGCTCATGATCCTCAAATAAAGAGGAGGGATGATGGGGATAAGTAGCCATGAAGAAACATGTAAACTCAATGACTGCGCATCAAATTAAAGCCCGAACCTAGGGCTCTGAGACCAATTTGACGAAGTACGAATCTACAGGTGACTGAAGGCGCGATGCCCAAACCCTAGATGCAATGCAAACAACCATGATGAATGTAACGGAATCACAACAAACCCTAAAATAAAGATGTGGATGAATGCACACACGCAATCCGATGAAATTATGATGGCTAACCCTAGACTCTAATGTGATGCTCGTGGGTAATTCAACCATACAAGTTTTTCGAGGTGCAATTAATTAAACAATATTAATTTTAAAATCTTGCGCAAGTGTCACAATTGATCACAAATGCTGTAATTTAGGCAAACAGATAATATGCAAGGGTGAATAAAGCATACACATAAATAAATTAAATGAGCCAAATTAACTGAGTAAAATATTACTAGCAATAAATGGGAGCATCTGAACAATGTAAAGGAAAATGAAACAAAAATGCAAACTCACCGAGTAATCAGTGTGGTGGAGGGGAGGATCCGGTGGTGGCGGTGGTTGGCTGGGAGTGTAGATACCGCTGTTTGGGGGCTGTCGGAGTGGGAAATAAGTTGTTTGTAGGCTAGAATTGGCTGGAAGGGCTTAGAGGGGTCAGTGGGCTGTGAGTATGGGTTGGTATGCATGAATAAGGGTTCCTGGGTGTTGTACAGGCTCATGCTAGGCGCTGGAATGCAGTTTAGGAAGTGGGCTGCAGGATTTGGGGCTGAATTAGGGCTGGTGGGGATGTTTGGAGGTAGATTTCAGTGGGAGGGGGTGTAGTGACTCTGGAAGAAGGAATGGAGGGCTGGACAGCCATGAGGTGGGCGGGGTGGATGAAAAAGGAGGGATGGTCAACTTTATAATAAGCTGGGGGTTGGGAAATGATAGGCAAAGGGCTGGTCGGAGCTTCTACAGTGGGAGGCGGCGGTTGGGAGGGGTCTTGTAGCAGGATACAGTAGCTAGAGAGAACCTGAACGGGCGGTGGCAGGGCTGAGCGGGATCGTAGCGGGACGGAGATGTTAAACTGGCAGTGGGCTCGTTGGAGGCGAGGGAGACGTCGGATGGGGGCATCGGCACTCCGTGAAGCTGGGACCGGTGGCGTCACACCACATAAGGTCTTCAATGTCACACCAAAGGAGGGACCGAGGGCTTGCGTTTTTTGGAAGCCTGATTCTCGATCCTCCGTGAAAAATCCCTAATAGGGATATATAAGGGGGGGGGGGGGGGGGGGGGGTTAAGTGTATCTGACGGCCCTAATAGCCGGATCAATCTAACCTAACTCCCAAAGTAAAGCTCAAAAAAATAAAAGAAAATACATAAAATAGGAAAATTCGATCCGGTCGCAATCGCGGGCTTCGATTGTCGATCCGACGATCCAAAATTGCCGATAATGATAAATTGCTGAATCTGGTGCGATCGATCTCCATCAGGGAGGTTCCTGGATGGGATGCTACTATAGGAACTACAACTGGAGGGTTCGATTCAGGCCATAGGTTGGCTAGCTGATAGTGGGAGAGGACTTAAAGAGGTTGGCTGCTGTGTTTTAGAGTTAGGAAGCGCATGAGGCTGAAGGAAGGTCGGCTGGATGGGGAGAATGGAAGGTAGTGGCGGCATGCTATGAATTAGAGCAAGGGAGTGAGTCTTGGTGGCTGAATGATTGATTCGGCTGCTGCGGGGGAAGATTCCAGTGGTGGGCTGATGGTGTAGGGGATGGGGAAAGGGGAGGCTAGGGTTTGGATACAAGGAAAGCAAGAGAACAAACCAAGGATTCGGCACCTTGGAGTTTCGTGGAGTCGGCACCACGAGAGACCCCCGAATTCGGGGATGAAAATTCTCAAAAATTTGCAGTGGCCATCAAAACCAGATCCCTCTTCTAGTTATAATAATAAATTACTAGGGAAACCATCGTAGATGGCTATAATTGACCGCCCACAATAGTTGTCTGATCTCGCTCAATAAAACACAAAATACATAATATATAGAAATATGGAAAGTAACAAATCAGCCCCAAACGAGCCCAAAACTCGTGCTCCACCGCCTCGACGATCCCCATCACTCCGCCCTGTACTTCCTCTCAACAAATTTCTTCTCTAATGTCACCTTCTTCAACGTTGGCTTCTTCTCCAACAGATGCTTCATCATTGGCTTCCTCTCTGATAGTTTCATGGGTATCGGGCTCCATTTCCATCCATAAGAGAGAAAAGGGACAGAAACAAAAGAGGGCTAGTAGGATAAGGCCAAAAATATTCTTCAAGAATATTTGAGAAAATTGTTTGACAATATGGATATTTCATTCTTTTTTACTGATTATGCTAAAGAGGGACAAAAATGAAATGTCTTCTCAAAAATCAAAATAAAAGATCTAATGTGAAAAGCTTTAAAACTTATGAATAACCATTTTTTTATAGACCAAAGTTGGGGAAATTGACCAAGTAAATTACCTTCCGCCGGAGGGACCAAAATGCAGGTAGGATGGCTGCCCCATTCGAAGCAACAAGAAAAATTGAATGCCAGATATGTCCTGAATTCAGGAAATTCTTTTCACTTGATGTGAGAATAAATAAATCACAGCTCTAGTAGAAATAAAATTACCTGATGCACAGTGATAGAAGCACAAATAAAATAACGCTGTAACAAATTAGAACAAATTTTTTCATAATCTCTAATTGTAAAAGGAGATTACCTTGAGGTGAAACAAGTTCATTGCTGCAATCAAAGCCCCCGTGGTTTCGATCACAAGAGCAATAACTGAATTAAAAGTTAAATAAAACTTGCTTCAGAAGGAAGATACTGGATAAGCTACCATGTTATAATATTTCATGCAAAATAAAATTATGGGTGCGGTATCAACAGAGCACAAAAATTACCTGAAAAACGCCAATCCACTCTCATCAACAGAATAATGGCATTTTCCTTTGGAAGAGCAATCTTTGGCGCATCCCTCAAGCGAAATGGACATGTAACTTTCATGTTCACCAACATCATTAACATGCCGCACTCCAAAACTCCAAATTCCTTCCCTAACAGATAAAATATAGAAATTTATTCTTCCTTTGCTTAAATCACAAGATGCCAGAATCATTGATCCGTTGATATTGCTTGTGCTATTTACATAAAAATCCCAACTATCAATAGATGCTGCGCCACTATATCTGGAATAAATTTCATAGAATGCATTCTTTTCTGATACTAACTGAACATGAAGATTAGATCCGGCAGCTCCATGAGGAACATCAAGGAAGAAGTAAGTCCATGTAACATTGTCCACAGAAGAGTTGCTCAACAGATGATCTAACTGAAAATTAGTATCCTCCAGGGATCCATATCGGTCTTCTGGGGCATAATAAAATTCAACAGGAACATTCGAGCTTTTGACAACCCTCTGCAATCAGTATATGTAAATGTCCTTTAGTGATCTAATAACATAAAATTGGAATTGCTAATCTCGAATTTAGTGTATGTGTTAAAGTCCAAGATTAAAAGCCCCCAAATAGCTCATTGTACATTTTCTATTTCTTATATTTAGTCTCACATCTCCAAGTGTAAATTCTTCCTCTACTCTATAAAAAGGGGAGCTCCCATGCAATATTTAGATTTTTTAAAATAATATTTTTTTAATATTTCAAATTCTCACACGATATCAGAGCATGACAAAAAAATTCTTCGCTCTCTCTCGTTTCTACCTCTCGCGTAATTTCTCCGGGCAATACATGAACCTATCCGGTTTTGCGTGTACCTCCCGAACTTACACGAAAGATAACCACCTCAAAAGGTTCTTTCATCAAGCTTGCCAAAAGATCAATCCCGTAGATCTCGCTCCACGTTCACTACTACTCCTTTTATAGACGATCGGCATCCCTATCCTTTGAGATCTGCTGTGTATTCTTCCTGCGGCCTTGGCAAACTCATCCTGTGACACGATCATCCTCGACGCAATCAACCTCAGCGTTGCATGCTCAACTCTGCGAACTCAGGCAAACTCATCCTCGCCCAACTTGCCGACCGCGCGAGCTCTTCCAATTCCAGCTCTGGCAGTTTGAGAAGTATCTTGGTCCACTGCTCTGCCTTTGATAGAGGAACGACTGACCAAGACCTTCTTCATCCTGCGAGCTCCATCTGATCTCAGCGCGAGCCTGCGATATCTCCATCCCGCCAGTGACCTCTGCAGCATCTTCGATCGCTGACTCAAATGTTTTTGTCATGTGATTGTTATTGTCTTCAATCTCGTTGACAATGCTCACCACAACTACGATTGTTGTCGTCTTCAATCTCACCGACTGTCCACGCCGAGACTCCTGCAATTGCTCCACCTAACAAGGTTCTTTCATCAAGCTTGCCAAGAGACGAAGCCTCATCAAACCCGGAGATCTGGCTCCACACTCACTATTACCCCTCCTTTTATAGGCACGACCGACAACCCTCTCCTCTGTGATCTGCTGTGTATTTTTTTCGCGGCATCGGCAAACTCATCCTGCAACACGATCATCCTCGACGCAATCATCCTCAATGCTGCAAGCTCAACTCTGCGAACTCGCGCAAACTCATCCTCACTAAACTTACCAACCGCACGAGCCCTTCGTATTCTGGCTCCGGCTGTTTGAGAACTATCTTGGTTCGCTGCTCCTCATTTGATATAGGAATGGTTGGCCAAGATCTTCTTCATCCTGCGAGCTCCATCTGATCTCAGCGCGAGCCTGCGCCATCCCCATCCCGCTAGCAACCTCCAATGTTTTAAATGTCGACATGTCTGTTTGGGGGGAAAAATGATCTACTTTTCCAAATTCACTCATAAAAATCGTTTTTAATTTAATCGGCCGATATCTCGGGAAATTACCGAGATATCGGCCGATCCGCGATGTTATTTTATCGGTCAGGCGTAAGAGATCGCGGCTTAAAACATTTTTGCGTGTGTATGTCTATAAACGCAGGTCGGCGCGCATTTGCCCTAATATCCCGCTGCACGATTGGAGGCATTTGTGACTGCGAGCCGCTTCCTCCGCCCTTGTCATCTGCTGCTTCCTCCTCCCTCGTCGTGGAGACCAATCTCCACTGGCTCTGAGACTGCAAATTTGCTGCTTCCGTGCATCTAGGTTCACTTCCACCGCCATAGATGCGAGATTTGATTCAGTCGATCAAGCTGCGAGAATCTTCTTCAGGTGATCCAAGTTCTCAAACCTCAATATCCTAGTTTTGGGTTTCTTTTGTTGCTACCCAATGATCTGAAGATCTTCAACTACCGAACATCATACTCGTGCGTGACTCCAGCCAGCCTCTCCTCCCGTCGCCTCCCCTACAACCACCCCCACCCCCTGCTATCCCTCCTCCAGCCACAGCCACTTCCTGCTGACCCTCCTTTAGCCGCAGCCACCTCCTGTCGTCCCTCCTCTAGCCGCAGCCACTTCCTGCCGACCCTCCTCCAGTCACAGCCACCTCCTGCCAACCCTCCTCCAGCCGCAGCCACCCCCTGCCGTCCCTATTCCAGCCACTAGAATCCATAAAACATTAGCCAAATTATCAGTTTTAAGAAAGTTACTTTTCAGACTTTATGAAAGTTTAATGAAAGCTCAAACTTTTATTTTACTAATTGTAACTTGTAAGTCTTCCATTTCCTAAATAATAGCCTCAGTACTTGGAATTTTCACTTCCCCGGTGGGTGTTTTAGTTAAAGTCAAGTGCACCATCTCTCCGTCGTAGTTTCATTGTTTAACTCATTAGTTTGATTTCTCAATAATTAGGATAATCTTGACATCCCCTTTAAATATTGGTACCAAAAGACATCACTTCCCTAAATATTTGGTCTCCTCTTGGTCTTCAAAATTCTAATTGAATTTTTTTTATAACCAAACAACTGTGTATTCTTTATATTTATGCATATTCTTTAGATGTTACTTTTCCTAACTTATAAGTGCTAGTCATGAATCATGGCTAATATTTGCCTCAATTTTGCAGATTTAATAGGAAAAATTGCTAGTAAAAGTAGAACTCAAGAAGTAGTGGAAGAGCTCAAAGTCAAAAGAGTTGGTAACTGATAAGCAGATATTGATTTGTAACTTATGTTATATTTAGAATATTACGTTTATACTTATATTTCTTTCGTTCTTTTTGTAAATTTAGTCTATTTAGAAATTAGAATACTCGTAATGTCGTCTGAAGCTTCAACAAAAGAATCAAGTACAAAGCTAGACAGAGATACTTTTTGGTCTCATGGTGAAAAAGTTGATGCGAAGGACACAAATAGGGTTCGATGCCGGTACTGCAATCAAGTACTAAGTGGAGGGGTAAGTCGATTGAAGGCACATCTAGCTGGGCTACGAGGCAATGCTAAACCATGCCCAAAAGTACCAGCAGAGGTGAAAATCCAAGCTGATGCTGCTTTAAAGTCACAACTAGTATTGAAAGAAGCCTAAATTGCTAGATTGGAGGCGGATCGTGATGAAGTTGTAATTGGAGGTGCAATGGATTTAGAAGACAACTCCCAATCACATAGGAGTATGTTTTCTAAAATGAAGACGAAAGGACCATTGGATATACATTTCCAAGTACAGGCGGATAGTGTTGCACAAACAAGTAAAGGTGGGAAGTTGACGTTGGGAGGAGATAGGTGGAAGAAGCAAATAAGGGAGGAAACAAATACTTATATAGCAAGATGGGTATATGAGGCTGGCATTTCTTTTAATTCTGTGTCGCTTCCCTCCTTTGATCACTTGGTGCAAGCTATTGGACAGTGTGGGCCAGAGTTGAAAGGCCCTACTCCGTATGAGTTGAGTCATAAACATCTCCAGAAAGAGGTTCAACGGACAAAAGAATCATTGAAAACATTCACCGCTACTTGTAGGTTAAATGGTTGTAGCATTATGACTGATGCATGGACTGACAGAAATGGAAGAAGTATTATGAATATTATGGTGCACTGTGAAGCAGGAGTTGCATTTTGGATGTCTAGGAATGTTTCATCTGACGTTCATGATGGAAAATTTATTTTTGATTTTGTTGACGAGGCAATCGGATCTGAGTCTGGACCGGGAGAAGAAAACGTAGTGCAAGTTGTCACGGACAATGCATCCAATAATATGCTAGCATCAAAGATGTTATCAATGAAAAGACCTTCTATATTTTGGACGTCCTGTGCAGCCCACACAATTAATTTATTGCTTGGAGATATTGCCAAAATAAAGCAAATCAGAAATGCCATCACCCTTGGTCGTATAATGACAGTATTTATATATGGACATACCATTTCTCTTGATTTGTTGAGATAATTTACCAAGAATTTGGATTCCCATGAACTTATTAGGCCAGGAGTAACTAGATTTGCTACTGCATTTCTATCTTTGCAGAGCATTTTGGACAAAAAGAAAGAGATAAGAAACATGTTTTCATCGCAAAAATGGGAAGAGTCAAAGTTAGCTCGCACACCACCTGGAAAGAGGGTAAAATATAGAACTTTGTTTTATTAAATATTATTAACTTGTGGTACTTCTTAGTTCTTAATTAAGTGATTATGTTAATTTATTTAAAATTACAGGCTGCTGCAATTGTATATAATGTGAAATTTTGGAAAGATGCGGAGATTGTTGTTAGTATATTTGCTCCGTTAGTGAAGGTATTGAGAAGAGCTGATGGAGATACACCTTCTATGGGATGGATATACGGAGATTTGCTAAAGGCTAAAGAAGACATTGCGGTTGCTCTAAATCGTAATGAATCTAGATATTCTCCGATATGGAAGCTAATTGAAAGTAGAACTGATAATAAGTTAAGTACTCCCCTACACATTATTGGTCATTACCTTAATCCATACTTTTACTTTGCAAATTGGGAACAAATGGAGAAAGATGGTAAATACATGGATGCGGTAATTGGTTGTATGGCTAAGATGTATGGGAGAGCTGTGGACATTCAAGATCGCATTGCTGAACAAATATGTCTATATCGAAATAAGAGAGGATCTTTCGGCAGAGAAATTGCAAAGAGACAGTCTCAATAGTTCTCTTGATCTTGGTACAATTATTTATTGAAAGCATTTTAAATTATTTATAATTTCTTGTTCCTGATAGTTTTATTAATATTTTTGGTTTAAATATAATTAGTGAATTGGTGGAAATTTAATGGGAATGATGCACCTGATTTGAGAGACATGGCAGTACGTGTTCTCGGGTTGACTACTAGCTCTTCCGGCTGTGAAAGAAATTGGAGTACATTTGAATTGGTAAGTTACTATTTACTTGTAAGTTACTAAGTTGTTAGTTATAACTAAAATTTATATATCTTTTGTGAGGTTTGCCAATATGGCAAGCATCATCGTACTACTTTCCCTGCTAAACTTTGTAAAGACTTATGCTCGTTATTTTGACCTTCTTCATTCAGATATCTGGAGTACTAGTCCCCCAAGTCTATTGGTGAAGGAAGTCTGTATTTTTTTACTTTTATTGATGATTTCTCACGATGTACTTGAGTGTCTCTTTTGAAGGAACGCTCTGAACTTTTTTCTGTTTTCTTTAAATTTATGTCGAAACAAACTCTTCGCTAGTGCCACTAAATGTATCTGTGGGGTACTATTTAACTCAGAAGGGATATCGTTGTTTTGACCTTCTCTCCAAACATCAATATGTCTCTGCTGATGTCACCTTCTTTGAGTTTATCACTTATTTCTCAAAGGACGGAGGGACTCTTAATCTCGAGATCCCTCTTCCTCTCTCTAGCACCTCTCCTCCCCCCACCTTTGTTTCATCGTTCCCTATCATTCATGCTCTTTCACCAGATATCCTAATGTCACCAATTCCTGAGCATATACGTCCTCTCTCACCTTTTTCTTATCATTATCGTCACCGCCATGCTTCCCCATATGTCCTCTCTCCTTCCACTCCACCCCCTCCGTCAGCTCCAAGGTTAGCATTCTCTTCGGAATGTTCCTTCACCTCAGCTGACTCGAACCTAGATGTTCTCATTGCTCTGCGGAAGGAGGTAAGATGGAGTACACTACATCCTCTTACTCATGTCGTATCATATGTCAATCTCAATACTTCATGCAACAAGTTTTCCTGAGCACTCTCTACCACCACCAAACCTAATACCTATCATGAATCTCTTTGTATACTTTGTTGGAAAGATGTTATGGATGAGAAAATCTTTGACCTGACATCAAAGGGTACCTGGACTCTTATTCTTACACCATTTGGAGGCGATGTTGTTGGTTGTCGTGGGCTATTTGTCATCAAGTTTCTCTTTGACGACATTGTGGATCGATACAAGGCTCGTCCGGTTGCTAAGGGGTTCACCCATATATATGATGTTGATTTCTTTGACACACCTCAGATTGCTTGTATCAATACTATATTGGTACTATTCTTCATTGTTGTCAATGAGAATTGGCAAATGTCTCAGCTTGACATAAAAAATGCCTTCATCTATAGTGAATTGCACGGAGAAGTCTATATAGAGTAACTTATTGGTTATGTTGCTCATGAGTATCAAGTGTGTAAGCTTTGGAAGGCCATTTATGGTCTTAAACAAAGCCCTCGAGCGTGGCTTGACAAATTCAGTCAGGTCGTCTCTACCATTGTTTCTCTAAAAGCAATGATGATCACTTTCCTTTTATACGAAAGACCAACCACAGACTAGCTATTCTTGTTGTCTACGTAGACGACATTCATTTAACCGGAGATGACTCCTCCAGAATAGATTCACCAAAGAAGTATTTTTGAGAACATTTTGTTACAAAAGATATAGGTCTTTCGAGATACTTTTTGGGAATTGAAATTGCGAGACACAACAACTCTATAGTTCTCTCCCAATACAAATATGCCCTAGATCTACTCAACAAAATTGATCTCCTATGCATGAAACCTACTTGAAATCCTATGCATATGTGCGCTGACAAACTTCGGGATGAGACTTCCCCTCTTCTACAAGATAATACTCAGTACAAACATTTGCTCGGTAAACTCATTTACCTTACAGTAACCAGATCTGACATATCCCGTGTTGTTGGAAAATTCATTCAATCCATGGAGGCCCCCAGAGAGTGTCATCTGGAAGATGCTTTAAAATGTTAGAATACATCAAAAGGTCTCTGAAAAAAGGACTATTGTTTCAAAAAAACAATCATTTATGCTTTGAAGTGATCATCCATTTACGTGTCGAAACAATCGATGGATTGTACTCAGGACCGCTCTCTCGCGCTCCTAACGGGGCAATGCAGCGATGTTGGTTGGCTTCACCATTCAGAGAGCTTGGCTTCAAGGATGTCTTCCCAAAGCTTTTTTTCGGAAAGCTCGTTGGTGACGTCTTCCCAGAAAGAGAGCGGGAGTGGGAGCATAAGTAGCGACAAAGGTGACGACATTGGAGGCGATGAAGGCGAGGTCCGAGTAGATTGATCGGAGCTCACCAAATACTTGTATTTTTTGGCTTTTTGTATACGTCGCGTGGGGACATGTGAACGCAATTTTGATACATTTTTTTAATGAAATATAAGTTTTCTTACTGTGCTTTCTGCCTCGCCATTTAGAATCTTAGTCATATTAAGATGTGAGCTCGATGCCAAGTTTCGTAGGCATTTAGGCTCGTTAAGATGAGAGATCACTGCCGAGATCGCTAGGCTCTTACGCACGTTGAGATGTGAGCTCGTTGTTGAGGTCCCGCGTACACAGGAGAGTGATATTTCGCAATTTGCTAAGGGTTATTACCTAGCGAGGTTGCCCCTAGAACCGACGGTGGCGTCGTGGTGCCAGTCCAGACTTAGGTTCTACACACTCCTGGTCGGTGCATGTCCACGGGCCCGTAGTGAGGTGGATTATAGGAGAGTCGAATGCCGCGTCGCGGTTCCAGACCGGACTTAGGGTCAACACACTCCCGGCTGCCGCTTGTCTGTTGGTCCCCTGGCGAGGTGGACTATATGTGAGCTGAATGTTTTGTCGCAGTTCCAGACAATTATTTAGGGTCAACACACTCCCGACGGCCACATATTCGCGGGTCCCTTAGCGAGGTGGACTATAGACGAGCTGAATGTTTTATAGTGGTCCCAGATTGGACTTTAGTATTAACACACTTCCGACTGTCGCATATCCACGGGGCCCATGACGAGGTGGACTATAGGCGAGTTGAATTTTTGTCACGTTCCCAGACTGGACTTTATGGTCATCACACTCCCGACTGCCAAATATCCGCGGGGCCCCTGGCGAGGTGGACTACAAGAGAGCTGAATGTTTTATCGCGATCCCAGACCAAACTTTAGGTTCAACACACTCCTGGCTGCTGCATATCCGTCGGGCCCCTGGCGAGGTAGACAATAGGCTAACTGAATGTTTTGTATTAGATGTCTTCAGCTCGAAAAAGCTTGTTAGGAGGTTCTTCCCATTTCCACTCCCACTCCAAGAAAATTGATAATGCTCGGAAAGACGTGAATATCTGAGGGGTAGGAAACTAACGTGCAAGTGGTAGCTGATCTCGTCTGTCAATGCAGAGACTTGCATTTCGAGACATGCATTGTGGGATGTTGGTTATTTGCATGGTTATATGGATGGTTGGGGGAAGGGACAGTCATCCTAGGCGAGACTTTGGAGGAGAATCATCCCGATTTATGAGATACCGTCATGCCATACGGGGATAGACAACCAACGTGCAAAGGGGAGTTGATCTCGGTCGTCAATTCAAAGGCTTGAATTTAGAGTTTTGTCGCATGGAAATAAGCTAGCGTATCATAGAATCAGGAGTCTTTTAGGCCGTTTTTACGAGAGAAAAAACAAGGCAATAAACATTGCGAAAAACTTGTCAGGATTAAATAAATCAAATTAATCACTAAATGATGTATGAGATACATATTACAAAGTGGTTACCTCGTAAGCACTGGAGGCGAGGTTTCATGGATAATATCTTTTTAGATCGCCGCCGCTCCGCATGTTACCGAGATCTTCACCTTCGTATGTTGATAGACGATAGCCAACGCTTTGGAGTTTTTCTCGGACCAGGAAAGGTCCTTCCTAGTTTGGGTTGAGTATGCCGACAACGGTTGGCCTCCTTGCGACATATACCTTCTTCAAGACCAGGTCACCCTTTTGGAATTGCTTGATAAGGACATATTTGTCGAAATGTTTTTCCAGTCTTTGTTTGATTTTTTCGAACAACGTGCAAGGGGGAGCTGATCTCGGTCGTCAATTCAAAGGCTTGAATTTAGAGTTTTGTCGCATGGAAATAAGCTAACGTGTCATAGAATCGGAAGGAGTCTTTTAGGTCATTTTTATGAGAGAAAAAAATAAGGGAATAGACATTGCGAAAAACTTGTCAGGATTAAATAAATCAAATCAATCACTAAATGATGTATGAGATGCATATTACAAAGTGGTTACCTCGTAAGCATTGGAGGCGAGGTTTCATGGATAATATCTTTTTAGATCGTCGTCGCTCCGCATGTTATCGAAATCTTCACCTTCGTATGTTGATAGACGATAACCAACGCTTCAGAGTTTTTCTCGGACCAGGAAAGGTCCCTCCTAGTTTGGGTTGACTATGCCGACAACGGCTGGCCTTCTGGCGGCATCTACCTTCTTCAAGACCAGGTCACCCTTTTGCAATTGCTTGATAAGGACATATTTGTCGAAATGTTTTTCCAGTTTTTGTTCGGTTTTTTCTTGTCTGATCATGAGGTCAAGGGAAATATTTTGTGCTTCCTCGTTCTCCAACCGTCATTCTTCTTCTTCTCCTTCTCCTGCTGCCACGACCCAGGGACTCCTTATTGCAAACTCCACCGGGATGAGCGCTTCCATGTAACAATTTGAAGGGGGTTTTCCCTGTGACCGGGTTGAGAGTCGTTCTCAAAGCCCAATGGACAAAAATGAGTTGTTCTGCCCAATTCCCCTCTAACTTTTCCACCTTTAATAGGTTCAGGATCAACTGATTAACCGCTTCGACTTGCCCCATATATGTTCACAGAATTCCACTAGTCCAAGATTTGCGAATTGTTGACCGCTGTCGGTAATGATAGCAAGTTGTATTCCGCACCTACACGTGATTTCTCCTCAAATGAATTTCTTCAATATCCGGGTCATTGTCTTGGCAAGTATCTTGGTCTCGATCCACTCTAAGAAGTAACTGATCATTATCGTGATGAACTTCCATTGCCCGCTAGCTTCAGGAAAAAGGCCCAAGCAGCTTCAGGAAAAAGGCCCAAGCAAATTCACTCCCTATTGTGAATGGCCACAGGGTTGTGATAGACTTTAGGTGTTGCGTCGGTTACAGCTGAAGGGGTGCATAGAGTTGGAATTTTGCGGACCTTTGAGCAAATTCCTCTGCGTCTCTACAGAAGGTTGGCCAAAAGTAGTTGTCTTAGTACTCTCTTCTCCGGCATACGGCTCCAGGAGTGGCTTCCACAATCCCCAGAATGAATCTCTCAAATAAGTCGTGGTACCTCATCTTCAATTACACAACTTGCCAATAGCCCGGAGAGGGTCTTTCGATACAAGTTTCCATCATAAAGCATATAATAGATTAACTTGAACCGTAGTTGCCTTCTGTTTTCCACTGTCTCTGGATACTTCCCGGTAATCAAAAATTTCACAAATGGGTTGATACAAGGAGGCCTCCGACCGATCTCCATCAATTCTCCCTCTTCGATGGATAGCCTGAAGTGTTCTGTAAAGATTAGTCCTATCTTCAGACCATAGTTCGCGAGTACATCGATTGCATCATTTTCACTTCTTGGTAGTTGGTACGTGTTGAATGCCCGTGTATTAGAATGACTCAATCAACCCCTTCACCTTCGCAAGGTAAAACTGTAGGTTCAGTTCTTGAACCTTGAACTCACCATAACTTTGGGAGTCGATTACTAGAGAATCGATGTGAGCCTGAATGTCTTTCACCCCTAGCTCCTTTGACATCCGCAGCCCAGCGATTAGAGCCTCTTACTCGGCCTGGTTGTTGGTGACTTCGAAATGCAGCTCCACCACTTGTTCAACCTTGGCACCATTCGGGCTAACTAGAATTATTCCCACTCCAACGGAATTCTTCCCTGAGACCTCATCAACAAACATATCTATCGTAGTGGTGTCGTCGTATCTCCTCCCGCGTCTGGAGCTGTTGTGAATTCGGCCAAAAAGTTGTCTGCCGCTTGTGCTTTGATTGTCATCCCAAGAATACAGACTACGTCAAAATCTCTGAGTTCCACAAACCATTTCACTAGCCTCCCTGAATGCCTCGTTCTTTCCAGGATATTGTGCAAAGGATGATCTGTCACCACCTTGATGGTGTGCACTGGAAGTAAGGCCGAAGGCTTCGGGTTGAGATGACCATGACACAAGCCAGACAGCCAGTTTCTCCAAGATGGGATACTTGCTTTCGGCGTTCTTTAGAACTCGGTTCATGTAATAGATCGACATTTGTTTAGCTCCTTCCTACCGGACTAGCACAGAGCTCACTGACTCTGCTCCGACTCCCAAATATAGAAAAAGATCTCCCTCCCACGGGTTTAAAATAGAGGATCCCCCATCAATTGTCGTTTGAGGGCAAGGAATGCCTCCTCACATTCCCGATTTTATTCGAACAGCTGATTAGCCCGAAGGGTCTTGAAGAAAAGAGAGCGCTTCTCACCCGATTTAAAGAGGAAGCGACTCAATCCGGTGCTCCTTCTTGTGAGCTATTGAACTCCCTGCGTATATCTGGGTGCCGACTACTCTAAAATGGTCTTCACCTTGCCAGGGTTAGATTCAACTCCGTTTGGAGTTAGGAGATATCCAAGAAACTTCACCTTCCCAACCCCGAACACACATTTGGTAGGGTAGAGCCTCATCTTGTACTTTCGCAAGGTGATCTTTCGTGTTTTAGCTTTTCACCATCAGACCAACCACATACACTTTCGGGTTCTTCCCCTTCTGCTCCTTGAAGACATTGTCCATCACTGATATGTTCCCCCCGTATTCTTTATCCCTAAGGGCATCATTTTATAGCAATAACAATCGTCGTTGGTGATAAATAAGGTGTTCTGGTTGTCCGGAGAATGCATCCAGATTTGACGATAACCTGAAAAAACATCAAGAAAGCTCGTGACAGAAAACTAACTGTTGAATCAACCAGTGTGTCGTTCCAGGGCAGAGGATAACAATATTTAGGGCACGTTTTATTCAATAATGAAAAATCGATACACATTTGTCATTTCCCCTGGGCCTTTTTGACTATTACAACATTGGATACTCAACTCGGAGATTGAATTTCAGAAATGAACCCTGCAGCTAACAACTTCTGAACTTGCTTTCGGATGGGCTCTGCCAACGTGGTTGTGATGGCTCGTTTCTTCAAGCGAATGGAGCGGACTTCAGGATCTAGGCTAAGGCAGTGGTTGGCGACATCATCATCAATGACATGCATGTCCTTCGCGCTCCAGGCAAACACGTCGATGTTATTCTGAAAGCACGAGACCAGATCATCCTTGTCCTCCTTTGAGAGCTCCTTGCTTATCTTCACGCTCCCTAGATCCCCTCATCCATTCATCAATTCGATCTCAGTCACGTCTACAGCCACGAGGCGCACTATTCCTTCAAATGCTTTATCTACTGCATCAGCCTCCTCCTTCCAGGTCACGTCTACCGCCACAAGGCGCACTATTCCTTCCAATGCTTTATGTACTGCATCAGCCTCCTCCTTCCAGGTGATGACGTTAACTGCGTTGATGTAGCACTCCAAGGCTACCTTCGGGTCACTGCGGACCTGAATCTGCACACCGCCAATATTACACTTCAGACATTGGTGGTAGGAAGAAGCCACTAACTGGAAGGCGTTAAGGAGAGGTCCGCCAAAGATGGCGCTATAACTGCTTGAAGTGTCCATAATGATGAACCGACAGGTCTTCGTGGTCCCGTCAAGGGTGACCACGAGCTCGACTCCTTCAATTTACTCCCCCTCGAAAAACCAAATAAAGGGTCGTCTGAAGCCTTTGACTCATGCCGCCTCTACCAGCATTGGAATCAAAATCCTTCCCGAAGACTACATTCACATAACTCCCATTGTCAACCAGGATTCTGGAAATTGTGAAATTTTCGATTGCCGACTTGATCACTACCACATTGTGAAATGGGTTGTCGTGCTCCGACATATCTTGTGCATAGAAAACGATCCTGTCAATCGGGGGAGGAGCTCGCGAAGTGGAGGCGGCGTGCCTCCGATAAACTGTATGTAGGCTGGACTTTCACGAAACCTCGCGGTCGACCCCACAGTGGATCACGCTGATGTCGCCTTGATGTCTTTGCGATCCTCGCAGCGAGGTCGCGCTGGCACTTTTCCTAGAACTCATACTTGGTTGTTGCTTGTGAAGCATCTTCCGGTTCTCCCGCAGGGGCTTCTCCAGGTAGTTTTCCCTCTCCGTTCATCCTTTCCACCGGGTCGCGGAAACCCTGACAGGTCGCCGTGTCATGACCCTCCTTCTAGTGGAAATCACAGTAAGGCGCGTGGCCTCTGGGTTGCTATTGTCCAACTCGCCTGCTTCGGCAAACTCCCCGTCGAGCGATCGTCATCACCTCACAAGGTGGAGAAGGGCGACGCTCTCTCCATTCTTCACATCGGCGCCTCTCTGGCGAGTTGTAACGATCTCGCCCAAAGTTACGGGGGTCGCCTAACAGCCTTCATGGTGGTCACGTAGTTGGCGCGGGGTGTCTCATGCCTACGTACGCGGCCCCTTGCGGCATCAACGTTCTTCTTCTTGCCTCCTCTCTTGTCTCCTTACCTCCTAGGGTCACCAATCACTTGTCGGCTTTGTATGCTCTCATCGGGTTGACCTTGACAGCGAGGAGAGGAAGGTCTGTTTGTTGCCTCGCCCTCGATGAACCGGTTTGCCCGGTCCACGAGCTCTTCGAAGTACAAGGGCTCGCGGCTAACCTCTAATTTGTCAACCCCTCATACAATCTGCACATCAACGCGAGATGAAGCGTATACTCGCGACCTCCTGGATATCCATGATATCGTCTTGAAATCGGTCGATGTAGTGCCCTAGGGTCTCTTGAGCTCCTTGCTTGATCGAGAAGAGCGTTTGCTGCCCCTTCTTCCGTTTCTTGCAGGTTGCAGAACTCAGTATCAGCCCATGACGGAGGTCATTGAAGCAATAGATGGAGCTCGCCGACAACTTGTGGGACTAGTCGCGGGTCTTCCCTTTGAATGTGATCGCAAAGAACCGGCACTTGAAAGCGTCAGTCACATTGTGGATCGAGACCACGTCCTTGGAGATGGTTGAGGGGGTTGTCTTTCCCCGAATAGTAATTCAGATCCGGCTTGTGTTAACCTGCGGGAATAGATGCCATGAGTATCTCCTCACAGAATGTGCTCGTTGTCTCAAGATTTTGGCGAGGTGGGAGACGATCCTCTTGATCGAACTCAGGTAGCTGCATGACCTCCACGGCCGTGGCGTGATTTTGCTCCGGGAATTTGCGATCTTCAACAATGGGCTCCTCGAGCCGTCGAGGTGGCTCTGGGGTCTCCGAGGGAGTGAATGCAGGGGAAGGCGTTGCTAAAATTTCGGCTCTGGGCGCTAGGCGATCATGGAGAATCTCTTTTACCGACTTGCGGAAGTCGTCAAAATTTGCGTCAGTGACGAACTCCCCTTGATCTCGCAGGATCTTGTTATCTGGTTCCTATTCGTTTTCGCGCACCATGATTGTTTACTTTGGATTTTGTTCATCCTCTTCCCAAAGTCCACGCTCACCGCACCAAGATGTTGAAGCCGAGAACCCGATTTCAAAGCTCAGACTGTAGTATGGGCCGAGATTACTAACCCACCAAAGTAATGACCACTGATGAGAGAGAGCAAACAGGAAGGAAAGAGAACTTTATTGCTTTGCTAAGTATGATTACAAGATTAGCTACAACTTGAAGGTCCCTCCGCTTACCCAAGAATGTATAGGAATTCCCCAACCCTAACCAAATACCGTGCTAGGTTGGGAAAAGAAGCAAGCTCAAGATGAGAACTGGCAAGCTCGCTAGTTCTAAGAGAGGACCCTGATGAGTTGTTAACAATGCCTCTCTTCCTCGGTGATGGTCATATTTATAGGTAGCGACAAGGGGGTACATACCCCCACCCCTGCGCGAGGTCCTTCTGGCCACCGACGAGCTGTGAGTTGAACTTGTCGCCCGACGAGGTGACGAGTTGCCCCCGCGAGGTGAAGGCGAGGTGACTGCGAGCTTCCCTTCATAAGGGCCTTTTTGGTAATTATTGCTTGTCTGGCTATCCTTTACTGGTCTCGATGAGTACTGGTCATATAAATAACTTTGCTAAAAAGATAATAGAATGACTAGAAATTGAAAATAAATGGATGAAAAACTTGAAGAGATAAAATAATGAAAATTTATGATAGAGGAACAATGAGAGACGTCCATCAAAGAGAATATAGTAGAAAATAAACAGATGATTTTGACATGTACAACAAAAAATTAGAAATGCACTAATTAGAGAGCATGTATAACGTGTCCAAGGATTAGATAGTAAAAATGGTAGACAAAAGGTAACATGGAAGAAAAGTTGTTCAAAACAATTCGAATAGTTAAGGCTCAATCGATATGAATGAATGAAAAAATGATAAACTAACTTTACATAATTGGGATAAAGTTATTGATGATGATGACAATGAACTAGGCTTTGGTGTGAATCACATTAGATCAATTCGAAAATGTTGAGTGTTTAACATGACCCTACCTGTATAAATAAATCCTTTGGTTTGATTGAACTGAGTTGAATCTAATTTTGTTAACATAGTACCAACATGAAGTTAATTTGAGTTTGAAGAGCTTTTGCCAAAAGGAGCTCAAGAAGATGTGTGCATGAGCACTAACTATGATGTGTGACAAAATGGGATAACAATTTGAATCTAATTTTGTTAACATAGTGGGAAGGTTGGTAATGAAGTCCATGAAAATGTCTTCTCAATTTTAGAGTGGGAGAGTGGATGTAGTAGGTCAATGAGTGACTAACTTGATTTTTGGAAAATCAAACGTTTGTACGAACATAAGTGTCAGATTGCACTTTATATTCGGAAAATGAGGTTTGAAATAAGAATTTACATGACCCAAATGAGTATACCATAACAAAATATTATTCTCTTTAACATAAGATAAACAAGGTAAAATGGCAGTAGAAAGAGAAATGGAAGAATGGACATAGTTTTATTGAAGGCATCTGCCCCTCCAAAGAAAAACAACACCCCACTCTCATGTCATCATAGTTTAACTAAGCTTTTAACCACAGAGCGGCCTTTGATCCCTTAATGTCATCATATATTCTAATTTCGTTATCAACATATCTGCACCAATATAACCCTACAACTGATTTGATCAATGTCGAAATTTGTGAAACTGTAGACTGATTTTTTTTAACTTCCATTTAGATTTTGAAGTATTAACTCCGCTTCCCAATAAAGCCTTTCTGGATTTGGCATGTATCGACTAACTAAACTAACTGAGTTAGCATATGATGGTACTTAGACAACTTTTCTTTATTTGCTTTTTTTTGGATACTCATTGAAAGATAATTAGAAATGACTCATGAAAGAGGTACTTAGTTTTTTGGTGCCCTTCATACTGAATCTTTCCAACACCTCTTAATTCCATCCCAAGTATGTTTATTTCTCCACCAAAGTCCATGTCAATTATGCACTAAATGAAACTTTGGGTGCTCTTATTTCATGTACCCTCATATAAACATCTGATCGGCATGTAAAGGGAGACATATCGACAAGCCAACATTACGACCATTCAAGTACATTCAAATGCCATAAATCAAGAGAAGTTGGTCCTTATCATAAATTAATTAAAGTGCTTTTACTGGTTCCAACGAAATTGCTTCAAAACATGAAGAGATCTCTTTGAGTTCCACACATATTCTCTTTGTATGGCTTTGTAAACCTTTAAGGTGCCTACATGAAGATCATCTTGTCCAAATATGCAGAGAAGTTATCTTCACATAGTTTTGCCCCAACTCTATATCTTAAACCACTGTTAATGACAACAAAGCTCGAATTGATATATGCATGATTACAGCTAGAAATTCTCGTTGTAATCTACCCCTTCTCATCGTAAACCTTCACAACTAACTGTAACTTGTATGACTCATTTTCATTTTATCCTAATACTCGCTTGAAACTTTTTGGTAGCTCAATCAAGCTCCATGTACTTTTCTTTTGAAGTGATCCCATCTTCTTTATCATTGCCACTATCTGTTGACCCTTGCCCTACTGCTCAACGCCTTTTATAATTGATTGGTTCTTATGATTCTGGGATTAGAACAATTGAAAATTCATCTTCTAAATCATACTTTACTAGTGTTTTATGTACTTGACATGATCTAATTCTTGCTATTGTTTTCTAGTCTTGCTGGGGTTGGTACTGATTCTCCATCTTTATAATCTGTTCGTCCACATTTGCATTAATACGATGGAACCATGCTTTGGTGTTCACAACCATATGACTGCTGGTAACTCCACCTTTATCGAATCATTGTCACCAGATGTGCCATTCGCCCCTTAGATTCGTTTTCCCTATTTTTCAACATGGATATCTCATCAGAGATCATGTCAGGGCTAGCTACACCTTTTTTTTTTTTTGTTCCTATAGCTTGAAGCCTTTGACCCTATATTTATATCCTAAGAAAATGCACCAGTCTGACTCCATTTTGATTCCACCCTTATGATTCATGAGTGAATAAAGCACGAAAACATGTGTATGAAATAATAATTTAGTGGCTCTCCTCTTCATAACTCCTCAAGAATCTCAAAGTTGATGATTGCAAATGGAGATTTAACCAAATAGCATGGACCATACCTTTTACTTAAAAATCTTTTGCTAAACTTCTTATAATTTCATATTCCCGTCTCTCTCCGGTAGTGCCCTATATATGCGCTGCAATATCCCATTCTGCTCTGGACATTCTGAAAGTGCCCATCCCTTTTGAATGTTATATTTCTTATAATATTCCTAGAAGTTTTTTTGAGGCATATTCACCTTCATTATCTTTTCACAATAGTCTACCATTCACCCATCCTACTTCTTTCTGTATTTCACTCTTCAAATCTAGCAAACATTTCCGACTTATGCTTGTGGAAATAAATATGAAGTTGTTTATATAGGTGATATAGTACACACACACACCTTTATCTGACCATTGATGTTCCCATACATCTACGTAAATATAATAAAGAAGTTTTCCGGTCTTGTGCACCGTCGATTTGAAGCTTGTTTTATAGTGGAATACTTGCAGAAATCCAACTTGCAATTCACGAGTACTCCTCTCACTCATGCGGCCAAGACATGTATCACATCTTTGCAATATCATCCAACTATTTTTGAAACTTTGGTTGTGCCACTAACAATTTTTTTTGTCTATCCAATACAATTTTGATGATATCCATTGTTCCTTTTCGACAACCACTCTATCTTTCACCATCTATAGGCGCTGAATCATGACCAACAAGCTTGACTTTTGTCGAATCCACCGCTCGCAGAGTTATCAAATTCTTTTTTAGTTTCGGAGCACGGCTCACATTCATTAGCATCTGCATATTATCAACAAACATAAAATTTGATGTTCCTTAAGTGACATTTATGTACACCATTTTGTTTACCATAAGAATACCATCATTATATTTGTTAAACATCCTGGGTCATGAATCCAAATTTTGGAGAAAACATGCTTCCCACTATGCAAAGTGAATACATCACACATTTAACTCCCAGGCTTCTGTTGTCACATTGGCTAGACATTTTTGCTTGTATTGACAAAGTTAACTTGATTTTCTAGCTATTGTTTGAATTTTTTCTTATTTCTGTAGCCCCCATCTTTATCCTTCAACTTTCGCCTTTCATCATCATTTAACCTTGATGTCTCCTTTGATGGTTTTGACATTCTCATTATTTCATTATTGAGAAATATCATCCCGTTCATCTTGATAATGTTCTTCCCGTAATTAATTGTTATCACCAAGTGGTCATACGGCGATAAGAGCATAGATAGGAGTACAAGCACTTAATGTTGCTCTAACTTTACTTCAAGACACAGAAGATCGCTCATCACCTTATTGAATAATCCTCTTTTATAGTGGTCACCCTTAGCCCTTTTCTACAACATCAAGAAGCTCCCTTTGTTGTTAAATTTGTCCATATTAACCCTGTCTTCTTCATCCTCAAAACTGAAATAGAGTTTTTTTCGCTCAGACTTTTATGAGTTAGCACTTCAAGATTAACCATGTAAAAAGATAGGGAGCAAACTAATTTTAATTGGTTGCCTTAGCTATGGTACGAATTATTGCAAAAAATCTTAACCTTCTTCCTGATAACAATGCACAAATTAACTTGAAAAATAATGCAACAAGAACACTTGCGTATAAACACAGTTCAATCGAAAAAATGGGTCTACATTCACAAGACAGGAAGGGAAATAATTTTATTGAATCAAAGAAGAATCTTACAAAAAATTGTAGAACTTATTGAACGAGCTCCCTACATTCGTCTTCCTCCAATGATTTCTTAAAGACTTGCTGACCTACTCTCCTGCAACATGTTCACGCTTGGCTTGCAGTTCTACTCTTGGCCTACTCTTCCGCTGATATATTAGGAAGTGATGAGCGTGCAAGAGATGATCTTCACCGAATCCTAATGCTGCAACCTTAATAATAAGGATGTTGGTTTGAAGTGATGAGCGTGCAAGAGATGATCTTCAACTTCATTTTTATGCTATTATTAAACCGTTAAAGTGGAAAATTTTATCAAACCATTTTTTCTATTTCTCACCACTGGATTCTCATTGCTAAGGCTCTCACAAACTAGCCCTTAGTAGGGTGTTATTAGAAGTGTGTTGATTAGCAGCTACTGTGTATCTTTGTTTACTCATGCATCTCCATTTTGCTAAATAATGAGACATTTTTCATTAATATTCTTCTCTAAGAAGGAACTTGCTAAAGGTTCTTCCTGTTACATTGCAATTATATGATGTTAAAAAGAGAGCTTCAGTGCATGGAGTTACCGCTAACGTAGGAGAAATATTTTGCTATGTATCACGCACGGTGAGCACCGTGCATGAATAAATAGACTTTTAACTCGCGGGCCCTACTTCATTTTCGAAAAGCCGCCCGAATTTTTTTTTGCTCCCAATTTTGTCTCCCTAGCCGCTCGCCGATACCGACGAGGAAGACCAATTTTGTGAAGGATTTTTCTCCTCCTATCAAGTCCTCCAACTTGTACTTTCACCAGCGACGAAGAAGAAGAGGAGATGAAGTTCCACAGACTTTTCGTCTGGAGACGCACGTGAACTTGTAAGCATCCCTATCCAGTTCTTATGTTGAGTCTTAGTTATCAACTTCATTTCTCGCCACTCAGACATTCTAGGGTTTTTGTCGAGGGTGGAGTTCCACCACCGGCAGAGGAGCTCCACCTCCGACCATTCTAGGGTTTTGTCGAGGGTAGAGTTCAACCACCGACAGGGAAGAGGAAGCTGAATGTGCCGTAATATTTTTTTTGCTTCTTTTATTGTGTAGTTTCAGTCGGATTGGTGTAGATCCATCCGGTTTTTCTAAAACCAGCTCCGGTCGGAGTGGTGTAGATTTGTCTAGATTTTTTTGTAGTAGCTCCGGTCGGATTGATGTACATGACAGGAGGTAAGTGGAGGTACTTTCCTGAACTGCTGGTGCGCCATTTCAACTTTCAAGAAGCATGCATAGCCACTGCTCGATGTGCTTTCTGAGGATTCAAAGGAGTTGTTAAGAGATGCTTCTCTTATCCATCTATTTTCACTCTCGGAACTACCACAAAATATCCCCCTGTTGTATACACTTTTGAGGTCTTACCATCCAGAGAAGATGACATTTTTACTCAGCAGATATTATGTTATGTTACGGTTAATGAAGTGACTCATCCCCGGAATTCCCAATAGAGAAGTGGAGTTCAAATTTCATAGAACGTCGTATTCTGAGTTCAAGCAGCAAGGCCTAGTCAATGAGCTCAAACAGCTAGCCATTGAAGATGCATCCTGCACGCTGGAAATGCGAAAAATCAATGCATTGGTTAAGTATGTACTACACAAATTTTTCTTTCCGCCAAAGGTACTAAAATCCATCATTGTTTGAGGAAATTTGAAGATTTGAATGAGTTTAAATGATACAATTGGCCCAAGACAATCCACCAATTTCATCAATCACAATTTAGGTCATTGAGTACACTCAACAGTGTAAGAAAAGATCAGGCCAGTTTGGGTTACTTAGAAGGATGCTCCATTGTTCTTATGGTTAGAGTTAAATTATCATGATTCTGAGGTTTAATTTAATAACGATACTCAATACAAATTTTGTTCTTATAGGTATGGTTGTTTGAGCATAATAATATTCAGATACCAGTAAATGACCTTGACAGACCTTGGCTATATAGGTGGCCTGCGAAGATCAATTATAACTCCAAATATAGTACAGAGTTGCGCACAAAAATGTCTAAGAAAGACTAGGTAATTGCTATTTTTAAAAATGTTTAAGCTGAAAGCACTCTTGGTCAGAGAAAGCTGTCAAATAACCAAGCACAACATTAGCTCGACTGTTGGAAGAAGATAATTATGTCCAATAGAGGAGAAGAATGCTACTGTGCAGGTTCTCGACGGAGAAGAGGAAAGCTTTGTGGAGAATATCAACAGAGGAAATGATAAAGAAAATTAAAGATATTGATAGTTGTGGCTCTGACAGACAGTAAGGAAACGGGAATGTACAGTGACCATGATTCTAACCGAAGAAAGGAGGTTTGACATAGGATGCATGTGTGTCAACTGCTGGGAGAAGAAATATAGGATGCACTAGTGTGGATTGTTAAAAGGAATGGCAGAGGATGTGTTTGCGTCGATTACAGGAAGAAATGATGGATGATGTATGATAACAAAAGCTCGATGGAGGATACACTTGCGCTGCAGTGGAGGATGCATTTGCATCGACAATACCAAGAGCTCTACACAAACTACAGATAACAAAAGGCCGACTAAAGCTAGCTGCAGGAGGAGAAGCACATGAGCTAGAGGGAAAGCCCTCTCTGATACCATGTTAAATGAAAAATATGACATAGGACACAACTTTTATAAAAATAAGGAGGAAACCCCCAAAATTACAGAGTGGCCCTTAGGGCGCACAAATACAATTACAAGAAATAATACATAAAATGGATACATAAACTAACAAGAAGAATACCTTCTAAAAAGTCCTCCGTATCCAAGTAATTTGTTGGAATAATAAAATGCATCTCTGAAATTTTATTCACCCATGGTAGTGTTACGGATCGGTCTCGGATCCTTCGCCATTTATCATATTATATGTTGTACTGAGTTTGTATTCAGAGTTAGGTCTTATTATATAAGTATTTATGTATTTTAATATATTATGCGTCTTCATGTAATTACGGGTTTGCCATACGGGGGTTAGGCCCTTAGTGTCATGTAGGAAATCAATCAATTAATGAAGTTCTATTTTCCTAACCCCTAAAAGAGATCATGGAAGCTCTCTCTCCTTGAGCAAGCCCTGCTTAGGCAGTCACGGTCATGGCTCCGTAGAATCTCCTCCACCGCCATCTCCATCTCCGGACACTCCTCCGGCTACCACTGAGTAAGCCCATAACAACTTTGGTATCAGAGCTATCGGTCCTCTTCCGTCGACGCACGCCAACACCTCCTCCTCTTACACCGACACCACCGCTCGTAAACCCTAACTCCTCCAACCCTCCCCACTGTTTCTTCCAAATTGCCCCTACTTCCTCATCGCCAGCAGCAACCGAGCGAAGCTTCCTCGACGCTAGCCGACGACAACTTTGTCCTTCCTCACTCTGCAATAGCATCCCGCACGCATGCGGTTCTGCCATTCGCCGCTGCTTCCTCGTCTCCATCCGCGTCGAACTCCAGCGACACCTTTGCCCCCTCTGACACCAATCTCCATCTCGTACCTCCTCCGTTCGCTTCAGCTCGAACCTCCAGCGGCTTCTCAGCTCTCGTCCGCGTCCATCGTTCTTCCATGGGACGCGCAGGGAACGACGTCGTCCCTCCTCCGTCCAGACCCGACGCGTTAATCCATCGTATCTCACATCGCCTGCTTCTCCTTCCGGCGCTCGACAACAGCCACATCGTTCACTCTTTTTCCGGCCAGAAGATCACGCCGCCCGCCTGCTGTTTTCCCATTGAGCCCCCTGCTAGAAGCTTTTCCCATCGAGCCCCCTGCAGCGTGTTTCTCGAGCCTCCTGTCTCGGCAGCTTTATTATTTCATTATTCAAGCCCACACCCGCACATTTTCTTGTCCCGCCTGCTTGGGGGAGTTTACTTTGTTTTTAATTATTAATTGATTAATCAGATATTTTGATTAATTAATTAATCATTACATCATAATTAAGTGAACCATGGACAAACACAACTCCATCACACCGCTTCCACTGCCTGGAGCCCCAAGCCACCACAAGTCCATCCCCACCCTAAACTCACAATGGCAGACCGCATGCTTAGTGTCGCGGTGATGGCTGCTTTCCAATTGGTGAAGGAAATGCTGACCTCCATGTTGCGACGTCTCGACACGCTCGTCCAGGGATCACTTCCAACAAACACTTCGTCATGGGCGCCAGGCACGCCAATGCCACCCTTGCCTCTGCCAAACATTACGGATCACCTTCGGTCGCAACTTCCACCTTCACCGCCACCTCCTCTCCTTGTGCAACCGCCTTCTTCGCCAGTCGACGACGTGCCACCGTTTCCCTTGCCGACTCCTGCTTTGCCAACCCATGTTCTGCCGGTTCCTCTGGCTATTCTGTCGCTGCCTCCGACCACATTGTCATGGATCCTTGCCACCGCTCCGCCAAATCCATTCATCAAGCCGCCGGCCCTTACTCCTCCGACCACCGTACTGATGTTGCCCTCCACAGCTCAACCAGCACCACCGGAACCAGTCCTTCGGTCGTCGGTCTTCTCATTCGTACCAATGATGCTCACTGTCGAGGCAACCACGACAAGATATCGACAGTTGTTCTGGCGCGAGATTAAGATACCTGAGGACTCGGCCATCCATGCGAGGTTCGAGCTTGAGGACAAGCTCAATTTCATGGGCGGATGAGATGTTACAGATCAGTTTCGGATCCTTCACCATTTATCATATTATATGTTGTATTGAGTTTGTATTAGGAGTCAAGTCTTATTATATTAGTATTTATGCATTTTAATATTTTATGCGTCATGTAATTACGGATTTGCCACCCTAGGGTCCTATAAATAGGCTCTTAGTGTCATGTAGGAAATCAATGAATGAATGAAGTTCTATTTTCCTAACCCCTAAAAGAGATCATGGAAGATCTCTCTCCTTGAGCAAGCCCAGCTTAGGCAGCTTAGTATCTCCTCCACCGCAATCTGCACCTCCGGCCACTCTTCCGGCTACCACCGAGTAGGCCCATAGCAGGTAGGTCCATACCTGATGGATCTAATCATTATATTCACTTACAACCTTATCAGGATGGTATAAAGAAAACTCAAGTTTTCAGTCATCGCAAACTATCCTACCCTAAATCTATTACCTACAGAGACCCTACAAAGCTTCCTGACAATAAAGTATATGCACTAGCAGGTCCACCTAAAATAAAAGAAGCCACATTCCTTGATTTTAAATATTCAAAATACCCTACCAGACGATTGCTGTTCTTCAAGCTTAAATTTACCTACACATCAAATTTCTGAACTTCAGCATGAAAAGAAACTATGCAGTATGAATGATGATAGAAATTAGAGATATCAAATAATAAACAAAACAGAAAATTAACATCAAAATCAATTAGGCTCTGCTCATTTGGACGAAATTGAGCCATTGGAATTGGAATTGGAATTGGAGAGATTAATTCCAATTCCATTGTTCTGTGACAAAATACAAAGAATTAGAAATCATACCGAATTCCGTGGAACTCATTTTATAGTGATCGCATTTCCTTCTTAACAATGCTGGAATTGGCCAGGAATTGATGTTGATCCCAATTCCAATATTCAACTCCAATTTCAACCAAACGAATAGAGCCTTAAGACTCAGCGCTGTTGGAAATATGCCGTACCTGAAGCACATGGGATTCCCAGGTGCAGTTTTGACCAATCTTTCCATTCTGGCACTGATGCAATTGCCACTCCAAAGAAAAGCACAAAGCGGCCTTAGAAAATGTTTCTTGTGTCACTTTGTCTGCTTTTTCCTGGTTCATAATCTGCAGTGCAACATACCACTGTCCAATTTTTGGCGAATTTATTAATAATGGGGTCCTGCTTATGTCAGCAGATTGATCATGTAAAGAACCATGCGGCAATGAACTATATCTAACGTAGCACATAAGACGAATTCCGTCAAAACCTGCCGAACTGTTGGACACAGATGTTTGATTCAACATTAACTCTGAAGCGCTAATTATGAATTTAGAAACAGAGCCTACTATATCCAAAGAGTAAAACTTTAGCTCTTCATCATTATGAATGCATGACGACAGAGAATTGGTACAACTGACCAAATGTTCCGCAGTTAGAGGCACACTAGAATTTATAGCCACTATTTTCCTTTTAACGGCACTGCTAACATCCAAATGATCTCCGGCATCTGTGAGATCGAAACCATTTCTATTGAACAAATTGAGATCTAAAAGGGTCCTGGCTTGCTTAAAATTTGAAGATTGAGAACAAGAAATCATATCAATTGTCTTGTTGCAAGAAGAACCAAAAACTGTTGAAGAAGCACATCCCTCCACATTGATGGTGGCACTTACTGTATAAGAATGGCCTCGGTTAATCTGCAATTGACTTGTAGGTTTATAAGGATTCCACCATCCAGAGAGTTGAAACTAGTACGATGGTGGTGAAATGTAATGGTAAAAGAACTTACCATCCTTGACTGAGTGCGTTCAGGTCCAAGACCATTAAAAAATCCAATGTACCATATTCCTGGAGACACCTGTATTGAAACATTTCTAGTATGAGTATGTACTTTAGAAGCTGTTTAAAATGAAGACGTATAAAATTTCTTATATTTGTGATTGTTCTAATAAATATTTCACAAAGGCCTACCTCATTTCTGCTTAGAATGGGTTACTTGAAATACATCATTAGCATAGCAAGGATATTCTTTTCTAAGTATATCTTTACGAAAATGGAGCTTCTAAAAAAACCAATTTTAGGGTTCGTTTGGGAGGGCGGCGGTGCTCCAGTGAGTTTGCTTCCGCACCGGTGTTGTGGACTGGAAGGAGGGCGCCGGGTTCTGAGACGCTCCGTTCAGCCGGTGTTTGCTCGGATAAATGGCAGCAAACGCACCGGTGGCGGGTTAACAAACGCCCCGGGGCGCGCCGCCGGTGGCGTTTGCTCCTGCGCCAGAGCGCCGCCGCCCTCCCAAACGAACCCTTACTCAAATTGTTATAACTCTATCTAGAAATTTATATGAGCTCATAAAGAACTAGAGCTTAAAGAATTTTCAATACCTACCACACACAAATGATTATTTGTGATTAGGGTGCCAAGTTTTGCCCCAACACCAAAATGCAAATAGAACCTAGAAAAAAAAGAAGGTTTCTGCGACCATCCATGCTGGTTTATGATCATATTGAGTAAGGTAGTTTGAGAGAGGTAATTTGGGATGGCATGGAATCCAATCACCAATCTATTCAAATGAGGCATTTCATACATATATTCCTATCCTATGAAATCCACAATTAAAATTTGAATTCCTTGGGTGGCTCTTTTCCCTGCTAGATTCACGGCAAACAACATTGGAAGAGTGGCAGTGGTGATCAGGTGAAGGCAGTGAGCAAGCAATCGTGTGGCATAGGTGATGGAGATCGATTCTACATTTTTGAGGATTTATATAGTCAGACACTTTTTTTATCGTCAAATGAACGATAGAGACCGTGATTGCGGCAGACCCGATTTTTCGGATTTTTTGGTATTCTTATTTTATTTTTCCGAGTTCTATTTCGAAAGTTAAGGTGTCGGATCCGATTGTGCGATACAAGCCATCGGATTTGCCTAGCTTAATCACCCTATATGTATCAGGTGTTTGTTGTAGAGGGGGTATCGAGTATTCCAGTAACTTTATAAACGCCACTCGGTCGAGTCCCTTCCTCGGTGCGATACTGGGGAGTCTGTGTGATGCCTCCGGCGCCGATCCTAGCTTCCGGGGATGCTGACGCACCGTCCTCCGCCTCCCTCACCTCTGGTGAACCATCTGGCAAACCTACATCACCTTCCCGCCAAGATCCTGCTCAGCCCAGCCACGGCTAGTCCAAGTATTCCCATCCAGTCACCATCTGTCAGCCTGACAACCACCTCCCAGTCCAGAACCACCCCCACAGCCTCCGATGAGTTCCCTCCTTCCTTCTCCAGTTGTCTTATGCCCCATCAAACATCTAGCAGCTCCACCCACCTCCATAACCATCTTACATCCCACATCCAGCCCACCTCCACCTCCATAGCCACCTTCCAGCCCACATTCATCCCGCCTCTACCTCCAACAACCCCAAATCCCCCAAGCATCCCTAGACCAGCCCATCCCCAAGCCTGCAATCACCTCTCTTTGTGCTTCCAGCCACCTCTACACCATTTCACCGGATTCCCCAGCCCTCCATACATCTCTGGCCCCTACGATAGCCCCTTCGATAGCCCCTACACAGCAGTATCCTCCCTTCCGGACATCCATCACTACCATTGGATCTTCCCCTCCCCAACAACATTGATTAATTACTCTGTGAGTTTGTATTTTAGTTTTATCTTCCTTTACATTATATGAGTATTCTCAATTATGTTCAGTAAAATTTGCTCATTTATTTGCTTAGCTCTTCCAGAAGGAGATCCTTGGCGCACCGTTTGAGGTGTTGTCGTGTGGCCTTGAGGTCACGGGTTCGAGTCCTGGAAGCGGACTCTTGCAAAAATGTAGGGTAAGGTTTGCCTACATTTCACCCTTGTGGTTGGACCCTTCCCCGGACCCTCGCTGCGGGTGGATGCTTTGTGCACCGGGCTGCCCTTTAATTGCTTAGCTCTTCCGGTGGGCTCATGTCTTATTCACTTAATACTCGATGTTTTAGTACTCGCAATCATTTGCAGTTATTACTTGCCGCCTGATAATCAATTAAAATCAAGAATGGTTATCTTATGCAAGCTTTTGAAAATCGGATCGGACCAGCCAGTCGGATCGCCGACCGGACAGCCAGACGGTCCGGTCCAGGTAAGCAACCCGCTTCATCTGCGGACCGCCTGGTAGACCTGAAAGTTAAAAACTGAAACCGCAAAAAACAGCAACACCGCACCGATTTCTAACCGCACCGAACGATTTGGTTGTGGTGCGGTTTTGGTTATTGGAAAACCACATGGTTTGCTATGCGGTTCGATTTTTGCCTCGACAAAACCGAATAAACCGCACCGGTGCAGTTCAGTTTAATATAATTTTAATTTTAATTTTATATCTTATAATATATCTTACTGTTTAATTTAAAAAATATGTAAAGGCCTTAAAATTAATGATTTAAGAAGCCTGAACAGCTGAACCATTGAACCCGTGAAGTCCTGAACCCGTGAAGCTAACCCGTGAAGCTATTTCTGGCTGCTGCCTAAACCGTGAAATCGAACCCCGGATATTCCAGTATTCCTATTCGGTATTTCCTATTTTTCCTTCATTCCTCAGTTTTTTCACGCGTCTCTCTTCTCAAGTTGCACGCCTTTGAGCCTTTCTGCCCTAGCCCGACGGACGACGGCGACGCGAGCGCGGAGCGACTCTTCACTTCCTGAGAGGCGACAGCGGCGAGCAACTCTTGTAATTTTAGTTCTTGTCATCAATTTTAGTTCTTGATCTAGTATTTCGGTAATCTGTGATGCCATTTATTATTCTGATCCGTTTTTATGTGTTTGTTGAAGATGGAATGGGAGAGATGCTGGAGAAGCTAAGAAGTAAAAGGCTGATGTTTGTGGGTGATTCTTTAAACAGGGTCTGATGTTTCTGGCATATTTTGAGTGTTCATAATCTGATCCGGAAAAAACATTATGGTTTTAACTGTGAAAAAACTGAAACCGCACCGCAAAAACCGTCTCCAAACAGCACTAATGTCAAACCGCACAGCACAGTTTTGGTTCAAAATCGACCCTCTTTGGTGTGGTTACGGTTTGGGCTCAAACTACACCAAACCGCACCAGTTTCACACAGACCGCCTGGAAGCTGGGGAATTGGGCGTGCTGACCGCAGACCGACGAACCGGAGAGAGTTTTGGAAGCCCGCCCGGTTCCAATAGCAATTTAAAATTCATTTTTTTTAAATACTAAAATAAGAATTTAGGTTGTAAGGTTTCGAACCAGTGACCTCAAGCATAAGAGAGCTCAAACCAACCAGCCAAGAAATCAACTGTGATGTGATGTCAAATATTTTTTACTTATACATATTAACTGTGATGTTTTATGTATTTTTATAAAAAATAATTATATAAATATATGTATAATATGTATATATAACATATCATATTTATTATATTTATTTGTATGTATAATTGTATATTGTACTTATATATATAATATAATTTTAATTTTAAATTTTGATATTTATCAAATAATATTTAATTTGACTTTTTCTTAAATTAACAGCTATAAATATAAAATAAATGAATTAATATATATAAAATAATAAATATAAATTAATATATAAAACTACTTATATAAAAGTATACAACTATAAAACTATAAAAATATGTATAAAAGTATACAACATAATATTTTTATATAGTTATAAATAACTTTTTATATGTTTTTCTTATTTATTATAACATTACGGTTCAACCTCGGTCAAACCGGTTAGACCTTGAACTTTTGATCTCACCGGTTCGTAAACCTTGATCTTATGCGAGTTTTATTTTTATTATTTAATCAATTGCATGTCAGAGTAATTGCATGATTGAATCACTTGTATTTGCACCAATATTAGGGTTTATGACATGATCATGTTACGGGCCCACGATGGGGGATGATGTACAAGCGCTGCACGACATCGCGCAAAGAGTCCAATGCATAATCATGCTACGTTTTATTTTATGTTTCCGCTCTTTTAAGTTATATTAAGTTGTATTAGACCTTAGACTTGGTTTGACCCAACCGATTATAGGGTTGGGATGGGGCTTTGTGTGTTGCTATGAAAAGTATTATCCTAAATCCTCTCTCTCCCTCTCTAATTCTCTCAAACTCTCTCTCCTCTCGTTCTACAACTGACCGCACGACCTAGCCGACGCCGCTTAGCTCCATCGCACGCCTACCTCGCTAGCTCACCTCGGTGGTCTCTCTCCGACGAGATTGGTTCAAGGGGATCCAAGAAGGGTCACTCCGAACTCCTACGGGACTTCTCCTTCGATCATCCTCGTATTCGATCCCAAAAGACAGCTTGTACCAACTTGGTATCAGAGGAATCGTCCTCCGACGCTTCACCGTCGTGCAAGTCCCCAGCCGATGACGACTCCGCCGACCGCGCGCGCCCTACGCGATCTCCAGTCGCCAACCATGACCGCTCACGCTCGCTCCCTGCATCCTTGCCGCGTTTTCCGCTTGCAATCGCTCCGCCAGCTACTCACGCGACCTCGGTGCCCCCCTTCTCGCGGACAACACGGGCTTCTTCGCCACTCCCCCTCGCACCTTTCCCTATCGATGGATGACGGAAACCTCGGCGGCCTCACCTTGGCTCAGATATTGGAGTCCTTTCAGAACATGATGGCGCGAACAATATGGCCCTAATCGAGGCCCTTCGGTCGAATGGCCCCCCACCTCCACCACGCGCCGCTTCGGATTCCTCCCAGGTGGGACACGAATTTCCTACTCCTCGTTCTGATGGCAGTGGAATCCCTCGCTTTGTGAAGATGAACTTCCCGATTTTTGATGGTCGTGAGGACCCCTTGACTTGGCTCACCCGTTGCGAGTAGTTCTTTGCAAACCAACATACGTCGTGGGAGGATTGGATTGGCGTTGTTTCCTTCCATCTGATGGGTTTCGCATAGTTATGGTTCTCCGAGCTACAACGGGAGAAGCCTCATCTCTCGTGGGAGGAATTCAAGACTCATTGTAACCTCCGCTTAGGGCCTCCACTTCGGGGTAACCCCATTGGCGATCTCATCTCCCTTCAACAGACCGGGTCCATTGATGACTATCTTGAGAAGTTCCAGGCGCTCCTCGCTCGTGCCCCCTCCGTTCCGACAGCACATCAGGTGCCCTTCTTTACCGCGGGTC
Source organism: Dactylorhiza incarnata (assembly GCA_033032865.1). Classification (NCBI taxonomy): domain Eukaryota; kingdom Viridiplantae; phylum Streptophyta; class Magnoliopsida; order Asparagales; family Orchidaceae; genus Dactylorhiza; species Dactylorhiza incarnata. Next base: position 1,409,282 of record JAWHQI010000174.1, read on the forward strand.
TCCACGAGCGACTACGTTTGGATGTTGAGTTCCAGTCTCCGCTTGACCTTACGACAACCATGAGTTTAGCACGTGTTTGTGAGAAACACTTGTTGATGAACAATCCGTATTTGAGGCATCGTGCTGGCGAAGAACCTTCGCGGAGTTTCGGCCCGCCCCCACCTCCGACTAGCAATGGAGTTGGCAAGGGCAAGGAGGGGGACCGCCCGCCCACCATTCGTCGACTGTCCACGCAGGAGATGGCTGACCGCAAGGCCAAGGGCCTCTGTTTCAACTGTGATGAATCTTTCAGTCGAGAAAATCGGTGCAAGCGCCTCTTATGGCTTGAGGTGGAAGACCCCCCCCCCCCCCCCGGATGAGGACATGGAGGAAGAGGATCCTGGAGATCCCGAGATCTCTATACATGCTATGACGGGCCCCCATTCTGGGGATACGATCCAATTTCCGATCTCAGTGGCGGGCGAGCAGTTGGTCGCTTTCATGGACTCGGGCAACACACAGTTTCCTTAGCGACCTCATCGCGTAGCATCTTCGCATCCCAGTGACACCTCGTCAGAAACTCCGCGTGTCCGTGGCCAACGACATGGCAATGGATTGCACTGGGGTTTGTCGTGTTGTGCATATTGTGGTGGAGGGTTAACATTCCCATGTGGATTTCTTTGTGATTGCCCTCCAGGGATTTGAGTCCATGTTAGCAGTCTGGTGCTCCGCACCGTTGGACCCCTTCTATGGGACGTTGACGCGCTTACGATGACATGGGGCCGTGGGTCACAACTGACTGTGTGGCAAAGTCGCTCGATGACCACCGACTGATGGGTTTTCCTTGCCCGGGCTGACCCGGCCGAACCCTCCGACCTATGATGATCTTCTACAGAAGTATAGTGACACTACGACTGCCCCAAGGGACTTCCTCCTCCGCGGCGCCAGGACCACCGCATCTGCCTCTTGATGAATACTGCTCCTGTGGTTGTCCATCCTTATCACTATCCTTTTTTCAGAAGGATGAGATTGAACGGCAGTGCTCCGCCATGCTGCGGCAGGGCATCATCCGCCACAGCGTCTCCCCGTTCTCTTCTCCACTCTTGTTGATCCACAAGAAGGATGACTCGTGGAGATTCTGCGTGGATTACCGCGAGTTAAACGCACGAACAGTGAAGGACAAGTTCCCAATTCTAGAAGTTGAGGAGTTGCTAGACGAGTTGCACGACACCCGAAACTTATCCAAATTGGACCTTTGCTCCGGCCTCCGGGTACCATTGGGTGCGCATGGCCTCATCGGATGTGGAGAACACCTCCTTCCGCACCCATCATGGACACTTCGAGTTTCTAGTGATGCCTTTTGGGCTCACCAACGTCCTGTCCACCTTCCAGGCTCTGATGAACGAGGTATTCCACGACTTACTGCGTCGTTGTGTGTTTTTTTTATGATATCCTGGTATACAATATTACTTGGGAGGTCCACCTAGTCCATCTCTGCACAGTATTTTAGCTAGTTCGTGTAAGTGTTCCCAACAGTTCGCGCCCACCGACTTTTCTTGAAGTGGGCCAAATGTTCCTTTGGGACTTACTGGGTCGCTTACTTGGGCCACGTCATCAACAGTATGGGTGTATCCGCCGCCCCCTCAAGATTCAAGGGGTAACCGAGTGGCCCCTTCTTGGCCGGGCAGGCTATTACCGGTGTTTCATCCAATGGTACAACGTGACGGCAACTCCGCTGTTTTCCCTCTTGAAGAGGCAATCCTTCGAGTGGGGGGACAATGCGAGGACTGCATTTCGAGCTCTTCAGCAGGCCTTGGTGTCGGCTCATGTACTTCGCCTACCAGGCTTTGGTTAGGAGTTCCAGGTTGAGTGTGATGCATCAGGGCAGGGCTGCAGCGCCGTACTCCAATGAGGAGCCATCTGATCGCATATTTCTGTCGTCGAACGACACTTCATCATAAGAACTCCAGGCTTACGAACAGGAGCTCATTGGGCTCGCTAAGGCAGTCCAACATTGATGGTCGTACTTGTGGGGACGTTCCTTCCTGATTCGCACCGATCACTTCATCCGCAAATATCTCTTGGAACAACGCCTCACCACAACCCCGTAGCAGTGTTGGATCAACAAACTTCTGGGCTTTGATTTTCAGGTGGAGTACAAGGCGGGTGCCTTGAACCGGGACGATGATGTCCTCTCACGTTTCGACCACCCGGAGGCACTTCTATTGGTCATTTTCCACCCGACCTCGTCCGTTATACACCACCTGCGACAGGAGATTCAGGACACCCCGATCCTCTTAGAGCTTCTTCACCGCATAGAGGAGGTGTGGTTACCCGTATCTTGGCCGTACGGGATGCCCTCATCTTTTACAAGGATCGGATATATCTCTTGGTTGACTCTCCTTTGATTTCAGATATTCTGACGAGCCCACGACGCAACACATGACGGGGTTCACAAGAGCCTTCATCAGATTTGGGCAGAATTCTATTGGAAGGGACTCAAACGCGGCGTCTAGGACTTCATCGCCATATGCCCCGCCTGTTAGCGCAACAAGGCTGACTACCAAATACCAGTCGGGCTTCTCCAGCCTTTTCCCGTACCCACAAAGATATGGGTCGACATATTTATGGATTTCATCGAGGAGCTTCCCACCTCGAGGGGTTAGTCGATCATTTTCGTGGTGGTGGACAGATTTTCCAAGGGGGCACATTTCATCTCCATGAGCCGTCCAAATACGGGGGATGGGGGTAGCACGCACTTTCTTCGACTAGGTGTTCCGTTTGCACGACATTCTGAAGAGCATTTTGTCCGACAGAGACAATATTTTTACTTCGTTATTTTGCCAGGAGTTGTTCGCACTATGCGGTACCAAGCTTGCACTTTTGTCCGCATACCATCCACAGTCAGACAGGCAGACTGAGGTGGTCATCCGGACAATCAAGATGTACCTCCGTTGCATTACAGGGGACCGCGCGAAGGACTGGCAAGGTGGCTTCCATGGGTGGAATATTGTTACAACTTGCCCTATCGTACAACCCTGCAAACCACTCCCTTCCACCTTGTTTACGGTCGGGAACCACCACGCCTACTCACATACATAAGTGCCTCAGCTTGATTGACCACCATTGATAGAGAGTTGCAGACTCGCGATCAGATCCTCAACTTAGCCCATGAGCGCCTTCTTCAGGCCCATACACGCATGGAGACCGCCTACAACCGGGGACACCGCGAGCTTTTCTTTGGACCAGGGAATTGGGTGCGGCTTAAACGCCGCCCTTACTGCAAGTCGACCATCGCCAAGAGCCCACACCACAAGTGGGGCCCCAAGTTCTATAGACTGTTTGAGATTTTATAGTGCATCGACGAGATGGCTTACCGTCTCCGACTACCGGTCGATGCACAGATCCACGACATGTTCTAAGTCTCGCAGCTGAAGCCCTTAGTGGGGGCTCCAGCTCCCGAGTCCTTGATGCACTTGCCTCCACAGCTCCAGGACAAGCTTGATGTCGACGCGAGCGGAGATGTTACGAACCCACGATGGGGGATGACGTACAAGCGTCGCACGACATCGCGCAAGGAGTCCAACGCATAGTCATGTTATGTTTTATTTTATGTTTCTGCTCTTTTAAGTTGTATTAGACCTTGGACTTGGTTTGTCCCAACTGGTTATAGGGTTGGGATGGGGCTGTGTGTTGATATGAAAAGTTAAATCCTCTCTCTCTATATAATTCTCTCTAACTCTCTCTCTCTTTCCTCTCGTTCTACAACTGATCGCACGACCTAGCCGATGCCACCAGCTCCATCGCACGCCTCCCTCGCTAGCTCACGTTGATATCCCTATCCGGAGAGATATGTTCAAGGGGATCCAAGAAGGGTCACTCCAAACTCCTACAGGACTTCTCTTTCGATCGTCCACGTACTCGATCCCAAACAACGACCCGTACCAGAGCATCACGTTCAACGGATTGCATGTTTGATTGTGTTCTTGTACTCGTATCTTCATTTTAGAGTGATCGTAGAATCATTGCGTTTGTTCATGATTGTTTCAATTACATACAGGGTTGGGCATGTTGCGTCTGTTATCTGTAGATTCTTCTTGCGTCAGTTGGTATCAAAGCACTAGATTTGGGCTTTATTTTCATACACAGTAGTAGAGTCTATAGGTTCATTGATGGCTAGTCATTGTCTTCATCCCTCTCCTCTATTTAAGCCTCCCGAGTCTGTCTATACTCGATCGCATAGAGCCCCTCCACGGATATCATCGTACTATTACGAAGATCATCCTCGTCCCCACTTCCACACTCGTATAGATCGTGTTGACCCTTCATCACGATTCGACTATGCTAGGGATGTTGATTATTGTGATCATCATTTCGAGGAGAATTTCGAGTATATGTTTCGTAGAGTTGCCCCACTGTTTGATTGTTTGCCAAGTCCTGAGTCCTTTAGTCATTAGCTCGTGGACATGAGATGTTATTTAGATTAGTTTGAGCTATTCGGTGAGCGTCGCGTCGGATTCGCGAAACATAGACTATTAGGTCAGGCAAGAGAGTATTGGGATAGCATCGAGAGGACTCGTGTGCATGATCGTCTTCCCCAACATAAGTTGGGTGGAGATAAAGTGGATATTGTGTCACATATATCTACCGACGTCATATAAGAGTCGCCTCCTCGAGTAAATATTTGCCCTTCGGCAAGGATCAAGGTATGTTGTTGAGTATAGGGAGTGTTTTGACGAGTTAGCGGCGAGGGATGACATTCAAGAGGAGGTTGCCGCATTTGTTTCTATATTTCGTTCCGGACTTCGATCTACAATGTAGATCTACATAGCGTTGAGTTGTCATCAGTCAGAATCCGTTAAGCAGACATTTCAGCTCACCCTTCGTTACGAGTTGTCCTTGCCATTAGATTTAGTCTAGTAGATCGCACTCTGACAATCCTGCCATGAATCCTCCACAGCTTGAGGCCACCACCATGCCTACTCTTGTCCTCTTTGACACGAACGAGATACTTGATACTGTTTTCTCTCACCCTCGTGAGGTACATTGTCCGATGAGTTGTTTGCCATTTGAATCTGACTAGTACCATATGGTGTCGTAAGAAAGTGAGTATGAGCAACCCAGTGATCCTGTAATGATGTGTCCTCCTTCCTTTACCCCTTGCGTTGACATAATTGTTACCTCGTTCATAGACTTGTCATTTAGTACTCCACTCACTGACCCAGTCATGAGTAGTTATTCTTCTGAGTTTTTCTTTATTCTCCCGAGTCTCACTATGAGTGATAGTCGAGAGCTGATTAACTACCATGTTGTGATTACCATACCCACTAGCGATCATCGGGATGAGCACCACCCATATGATGAGCACCCCATTGATCCTCCTAGAGAGCCACCTGATGAGCTTTTCCCTTTTGGAGACACATCTCAGAGTTACACATTGGTGTCAATGTAGCAGACAACCCATCGGGCGTACGTCGCATTTGCGATAAATTTCTCTATCTACCTCCATATGAACCTCCTAATGAGTCACATTTCATGAGAGACATTTGGCATGTTATGAGCTCGTGTAATAATGCTAATGTCTCATGCAGTCGTTTGAGTGTTTGTTGCACACTCAACGAGTATTTTTACACCATGTCGAATGAACCTCTAGATAAGCCACCCATCTTTAAGAGTTTTCACCACTATGTTGAGTCTGCACTTAGTGATTCTGTTGAGTTCGTTATTTATCATTTGCATATGTTGCATGATTTGCATGTCATACTCTGACGTAAAATTATACTAAATAATGAACATTTTAAAACTTACGTGGGTAATCACACGAGAGAGCAAATGTTTAAAGAAGGTGATTGGGAAATGAATAACACATTATTTGAGAGGTTCTCATTGGGGACAACTATGAATCCGAGTGTTAAGAAAATAGGTTCATACACTGTCTTGAAAGAGTTTGAGAAATTTCTTTGAGCATGATAATCCTAGGAATACGTGCAGTCATCATGTATTCAATGAGCGATACTCAGCCTCGGTAGAAGAGCGTGCAACGACAGTTTACTTTTTACTTCGCCAGACCAGATGCCCACCAAAATATGTGCAGAATCCACTCGTAGAGCAACCGTCATCGAGAGAGCCGATCCACGTCAGAGTAGGCAATGAGATACATAGAGGAGGAAGGCTGTGTTACGCCACCAACCGCAACACTCGTGCGGGATCCACATTGGGGGCGCACATACCACCGACGAGGACAACAAGGAGCGACATCGAGCAGCGCGCCGACATGAGGATCCTTCTCAACTCCCTATGCTTATCTTGTCATAATTTTATAAGATTTGGTTTGTTTTCTTTTGCTTTATTTGGGGCCCACTTGTTAAGCCCAAAGTGGGGGGCAATCTTTTAAGAACTCTATTTATATGTGGTCATGATGGTTGGAAAAGGCAGGCAAGAAGAAATCCTACTTTCTCTCATCCTCTCTCTCTCTCTCTCTCTGACCCCTTTCGTCTTCCCTCTCCTCTCTCTCTCTCTCTCCTTCCCTCTTCCTCCCTCTTCCACCGCAAGCTGGAGAAATTCCCGCCGGACCGCCGGATCACCCGCTCCTCCTCGCTAGCCCGTAACATATTGGTATCAGAGGACTTTCCTCCCCTCCAACCCTCAACCACTACCGCGAGCGCCGCATCCACCGGCCGCCGCGTCACTCGGCTCGTTGAAACAGCGAGCCCAGGCCTCTTACCGACTCCGTCACTACAACCCATGGCCGACCAGGCCCAACTCCTCCAGCAACTCATCGAACGCCTCGACCGCATGGACTCGGCGCAAGGGGATTTGCGCAACCAGGTCGCTCAGCTCTCCGCCGGCATAACGCCGCCGACCCGGCAGGCCAGCCAGCACTCCGCTCCGGAACACGACTACCCCGAGGACCACTCCGGTCCCCGCACTGACGGCCCCTTCTTTCCGCGTTATCCCCGGCTGGATTTTCCGCCGTTCGACGGTCGGGATGACCCTCTCTCGTGGCTCCACAAGTGCGAAATCTATTTTGCTAACCAACGTACCACCGGCGACGACCGCTTGAACCTCGCATCTTTCCACCTCAACGGCGCCGCTCAACTTTGGTTCTCACAACTCCAACGCGAACGCCCCTACCTACAGTGGGACGAGTTCAAGACGGCATGCACAATGCGTTTTGGAACTTCCTACCGCACCAACCCACTGGGCGACCTCATCGCTCTTCGACAAACCGGCACATTGGAGGCTTACCTAGACCGATTCCAAGAGCTCCTTGCCCGGGCCCCGACCGTTCGCGTCGATCAGCAAGTCGCTTTTTTTACGGCCGGCCTCCATGAACGCCTCCGCCTCGACGTGGAGTTTCAAGATCCCGCCGATCTCACTTCAGCCATGAGCATCGCCCGCACATGCGAACACCGCATCCTCCTTGATCGGCCCCACACATACCGACGAGAATCAAACCAACCTTTCCGTATGGCCACGGCATCAACGCCATCATCAACGCCGTCATCAACGCCGTCGTCGCGCCCACCCGACAAACCCTCCCCTCCCTTTCGCCGTCGTCTCTCCAACACGGAAATGGCCGACCGACGGGCACGAGGGCTTTGCTTCAACTGTGAGGAACAATTCGGGCCGAGCCACCGCTGCAAGCGGCTTTTTACCATCGAGGTGGACGACCCGTCCGACGATGAGGACCCCCCAGAGGGAGACACACCAGAAATTTCCATGCACGCTATTTCCGCTCCGCCCGGAGGTCAAATGTTGCAACTTCCTATTCTTCTTGCGGGAGCGGCACTCGTCGCCTTGCTAGACTCGGGCAGTACACATAATTTCATCCGCCGCGCTACGGCCGAGCGCCTCCAAGTTCCGCTTACAACTCGCCGACAGCTACAGGTTTCGGTAGCCAATGGGCACTGCATGCCATGCCCGGGATTATGCAGAAGAGTCCCCATCACTATCCACAAACATCCCTTCGAAGTTGATTTCCTAGCCGTGGACCTCGACGGCTTTGATCTTGTGCTAGGAGTGCGTTGGCTCCGCACCCTGGGGCCCATTACTTGGGACTTCAACAACCTCACGATGCAGTGGCACGACGGTCCACACCGCGTGGAATGGCCCTGCGTCTCTCCACCCGCTCGACCACCGCAATCTTTCCTCCTTCAAGGGCCCTCAACGCCGGCCACAACAACCACAACCGACCAAGACCTCCACCTCTTGCTCAAGAAATTCGGCGACACTTTTACCGTGCCAACCTCCCTACCGCCCCGTCGCTCGCAAGATCACCGCATATGCCTCCTTCCGGGCTCAGCACCCGTGGTGGTGCGCCCCTACCGTTACCCATTCCTTCAGAAAGATGAAATTGAACGACAGTGTTCGGCCATGCTTCAACAGGGTCTCATCCAGCGGAGTGTCTCACCATTCTCCTCTCCGGCTCTATTGGTCCATAAGAAAGATAAAACATGGCGCTTCTGCGTTGATTATCGGGAGCTCAACGCAAAGACCGTGAAGGACAAATTTCCGATTCCAGTGGTCGAGGAACTCCTTGACGAGCTCCACGGTGCGCGCTTCTTCTCCAAACTCGACTTATACTCCGGCTACCACCAAGTCCGCATGGCGGCAGCGGACGTGGAGAAGACCGCTTTTCGCACCCACCACGGCCACTTCGAATTTCTTGTCATGCCGTTTGGTTTAACCAACGCACCCTCCACCTTCCAAGCCCTTATGAACGAGGTATTCCAACCACTTCTCCGTAAATTTGTACTTGTTTTCTTTGACGATATCTTGATCTATAGCAAGTCGTGGGCCGAACATCTTCTTCACATCCATGAAGTACTCACATTGCTCCGCCATCACCGCCTCGCCCTCAAGGAGGCCAAGTGCTCCTTCGGCCAAACCAGCGTCGCCTACCTTGGTCATGTGGTGCACGACCACGGCGTGTCGGCCGACCCGGAGAAGCTCCAAAGCGTCGCTAAGTGGCCAACCCCGCAGTCCCAACGTGACCTCCGTGCCTTTCTGGGACTCACAGGATACTACCGCCGTTTCATTCGCGGCTACAGCTCCATCGCCGAGCCACTTCTTGCTCAACTGCGCCGGGCGACATTTTTATGGGATGACAACGCACAACAGGCCTTCTCGGCCCTCCAACAAGCTTTGATTTCAGCACCGGTGCTACAGCTTCCGGACTTCCAGGAACCATTCCTCATCGAATGCGACGCTTCCGCCCAAGGATGTGGCGCGGTCTTACAACAATCCGGCCACCCTATCGCTTATTTCAGTCGTCGCACTGCACTCCATCACCGAAAACTGCCCGCCTACGAGCAAGAATTGATCGGCCTCGCCAAGGCCGTGCAACATTGGCGGCCTTATCTATGGGGTCGCTCCTTCGTAGTGCGGACCGATCATTACAGCTTGAAATACCTCCTGGAACAGCGCCTCACAACAGTGCCACAACAGCGGTGGGTCAGCAAACTATTGGGCTTCGACTTCACCGTCGAATACAAGGCGGGCGCCTTGAACCGCGCTGCCGACGCGCTGTCACGCCGTCACTCCGACGCCGCCGCCATCCTGTGCGCTATCTCCACACCGACTGCATCCTTGCTGGACACCATCCGGGCGGACAACCATACTCTTCCCGCGCTCGCCGAGCTGCTACAGCAAGTCCACGCCGGACTTCTGTCGGGTGCATGGACCGCCAACAACGATCTCATCCTCTACCACGGCCGCGTATATCTACCACCGGACTCCCCACACATCCCCGTCATCCTACAAGACATACATGACCGCGCTCACGAAGGAATCCACAAGACCCTCCACCGGATCCGGGCAGAATTTTTTTGGAAGGGGCTCCGCCGCACCGTACAGGAGTTCATCGGTCGGTGCACCACATGTCAACAACAAAAGGCGGCCAACCTCCTTCCCGCCGGGCTACTCCAACCGCTACCGGTCCCCACGCAAATCTGGGCCGACATCTCCATGGATTTCGTGGAAGGGCTCCCGCGCAGCAAGGGCAAAAACGTCTTGATGGTGGTGGTCGACCGCTTCTCCAAAGGAGCGCATTTCCTCCCACTTGCTCGTCCCCTCCTCGCTGAACGAGTCGCACACCTATTCTTCACCGAAATCTTCCGACTACATGGATTACCGGAGAGCATTGTCTCCGATCGGGACAAAGTCTTCACTAGTCATTTTTGGAAGGAGCTCTTCGCCTTGAGCGGCACGACCCTGGCCTTCTCTTCAGCCTACCATCCCCAATCGGACGGCCAGACGGAAGTCGTCAACCGCACCGTGGAAATGTATCTCCGCTGCCTCACGGGGGATCACCCGAAGGATTGGGTCGCATGGCTACCTTGGATCGAATATTGCTATAACACTTCGTATCATTCGGCGTTACAAACCACACCATTCAAGTTGATTTATGGTCGCGAGCCACCTAAGCCGCTTACCTACGAACCGGGACGCGCCTCGCTAACCCCGGTGGACCGAGAGCTCGCGGACCGCGATCGCATCCTATCCACGGCCCGGGATCATCTAGCCCGCGCCCAACACCGTATGGAGACCACCTACAATCGCGGCCACCGGGATGTCACCTTCGCCGCCCAGGAATGGGTGTGGCTCAAACGCCGCCCCTATCGCCAACACACTTTGCGGCCGACGACCGCACCCAACAAACTAAGCCCACGTTTCTATGGGCCATTTCAAATCCTTCGACGCATTGGCGAGGTCGCCTACCAGCTCGCCCTTCCGCCAGAAGCGCGCATCCACGATGTATTTCATGTCTCGCAGCTCAAGCGCTTCATTGGCGAACCACCCGACTCACCGATCGTGGCGTTACCCCCTCAGCTTGAGGACAAGCTGTCTTCCGACGGGGAAGGTGATGTTACGCCACCAACCGCAACACTCGTGCGGGATCCACATTGAGGGCGCACATACCACCGACGAGGACAACAAGGAGCGACATCGAGCAGCGCGCCGGCATGAGGATCCTTCTCAACTCCCTATGCTTATCTTGTCATAATTTTATAAGATTTGGTTTGTTTTCTTTTGCTTTATTTGGGGCCCACTTGTTAAGCCCAAAGTGGGGGGCAATCTTTTAAGAACTCTATTTATATGTGGTCATGATGGTTGGAAAAGGCAGGCAAGAAGAAATCCTACTTTCTCTCATCCTCTCTCTCTCTCTCTCTCTGACCCCTTTCGTCTTCCCTCTCCTCTCTCTCTCTCTCTCCTTCCCTCTTCATCCCTCTTCCACCGCAAGCTGGAGAAATTCCCGCCGGACCGCCGGATCACCCGCTCCTCCTCGCTAGCCCGTAACAGGCTGATACACAAGCCCTTATCCAGGGGCATTCTTCAAATACCTAAGAATACGTTCCACGACATGGAGATGAGAGTTCCGAGGGACCTGCATAAAACGATTAACAACACCGACAACAAATGATATATCTGATCGTGTGACAGTGAGATAAATAAGTTTGTCAACCAAACGACGGTAGTAATTTAGATTAGGAAGAAGTAAATCATTGTCGGAGGCATGAGAACATAATTTGTGATTGACATCCATAGGTGTGTCAGCGGGCTTACATACTGAATAGTGGGCATCGCGAAGAAGATTGAGAAAGTATTTTGGTTGAGATAAGACGAGGTCATCAGGACGACGAGCAACCTCAATACCCAAGAAGTATCAGAGAGGACCCAAATCTTTAGTCTAAAACTGTGAGGCCAAATGCTTCTTGACCAAAGTGATGTCGGGGATGTCATCTCATGTTATAAGAATGTCATCAACATAAACAAGAAGTATAATTGTGCATGTTGGACGGCGACGAATAAACAAAAAGAAGTCGGCAGAGCTCCGAGTAAAGCCAATATCACGAACAACATGGTTGAATTTATCAAACCATGCCCTTAGGGGCTGATTGAGGTCGTAAAGAGATTTCTTGAGGTGACACACCAGAGACTCCCCATGGTTTCATAACCAGGAGGTTGTTGCATGTACACAATTTCCATAAGATCATCGTTGAGAAATACATTCTTTATGTCGAGTTGGTGCAATGGCCAATGTCGATGGACTGGTAGAGAGATTACCACTCGGACGGTATTGAGCTTGGAAACAGAAGAGAACGTCTCTTCATAATCAAGGTCATGTTGTTGAGTGAAGCCATGTGCAACAAGACGAGCTTTGAGGCGCTCAATTGTCCCATAGAGTGATGCTTGACGGTAAAAATCCATTTACAGCCAACCAAAGAATGACCAGTAGGAAAGGGAACAAGGTCCCATGTGTGATTGGCCCATAGAGCTATCATTTCCTCTTCCATTGACGCCCGCCACCCCGGATGCTGAAGAGCCTCCTACACAGATGACGGGGTAGGAACAGAAGACAAAGACGTCGCAAACCTGCGAATGAGAAAAGAGAAGTGGTGCAAGGATACATAATTAGAGAGAGGGTGAGCAGCAGAAAAACACACATCTTGGAAGGGAGTCGTAGGCGGATCAACGGTCGCAGAGCATCAGACTGAGGACGACGGCGAGTGTACAGTTGTAGAGGAGGAGAGGGGAGCACGGGAGGAGGTGTAGGGAGTAAGGGAGGGGAGCGCGGGAGGACAGGTAGGAAGCAAGGGAGAAGTGTGAGTGGGAATAGCCGGACATGGGAGAGTATTGGGAGATATAGCAGGAGGAGGTGTTGAGTAGAACAGTTGATCCTCAAAGAAGGTAACATCCGCAGGGTAATCGTTTTCCCCGTAGTAGGAAAATGACACACAACCTTTCTGTGTACAAGAGTACCCAACGAAGATGTACTTGGTAGCACGACGAGCCAACTTATCGACAGCAGGTCCGAGATGATGGACAAAACAGACACATCCAAAGACCAGAGGAGGGAGGGAGAAGGGAGGTGTGGAAGGATACAAAATGGAGAAGGGAGTAACAAAGTCGAGGACGGTCGACGACAAGCGATTAATTAAATAGCACGCAGTGGAAACAACAAAGTGTCAATACTACTTTGGAACGTGCATTTGGAACATAAGGGAGCGAGCAGCCTCCAGAAGGTGGCGGTTCTTCTGCTCAGCGACACCATTTTGTTGCGGTGTATAAACACGAGATGTCTGATGGAGAATGTCGAGGAGGTTACAGGTGTCTTAAAATTCACGACTGGTGTACTCACGAGCATTATCAGTGTGAAGAATTTTAATGGTGCTCAAGAATTGAGTACGAGTTTCAGCGATGAAGGAGCGGAAGTACCGCAATAACTCAGAGCGATCACGTAGTGAGTATAACCAGGTGATGCAAGAATGATCATCAATAAAGGTCAAAAAATACTGATAGCCATACAAACAGACAGTTTTATACAAACCCCAAATATCTGAGCAACCAAGTCAAAGGGGGCAGAGCTCCGAGAACAACTAAGGGGAAGGTAGATCAATGTTGCTTGTCAAAAATGCAAGTTTCACGTTGAAACTAAATAAACGGAAAATCAGGAAGAGATTTTTGGAGGATTGGAAGAGAAGCATGGCCAAGTTGACGATGTCAGTCAACGGAAGTAACCGAGGATAACACAGAGGTGGGGATATCCAAAGTGTAGAGCCCGTTTGACAGTGGACCTGTACCAATGACACGACACGCCCGTCGATCCTGCACCACAAAAGAAGAAGAGGCAAAATTAATAGAACAGTCATGCTCTTGAGTAAGGCGACTGACAAAGAGAAGATTAAAGGCAGAGTCAAAGACATGAAGGATAGAGCGTAGAGAAAGGAAGGGAGTCACAACAATATCTCTGCATCCACAAACAGGGGTGGTAGCGCCATTTGCAACTGTGATAAATTGGGGAACAGGAGCATCCATGTAGCGCTTTTGTGGAGAAATGTGATTGGTGGCGTCGGAGTCCATAATCAAGAGGAGCCGAGGGAAAGAAGCGAGGTAGGCATGGAAGGAAGAGGCAACGGGGCCAGTCGGGCGGTTAAGCAGCTCCCGCAGTTGTCGAAGTTCATCCCGCAAGATATCGAGTTCGGCGTGGGAACCATTGGAGGAAGGTCGGGCTGCAGAGCGGGGAAGCAAAGTTGGAGTCCCCATGGAGAGCAGCGGGAACCAGACTTGAGCAGCAGCGATCAGAAGGAGCAGAGGCAGCGATAAGCATGTAGAACCAAGGCGCGAGCACAACGAGCAGATCGGGTGAGGCACGGTGGTCGCAGCAGCAGTGGCAAGAACATCAAGTAGATCGGGTGAGCACCACGATCACGAGACACAGTGTGCGAACAGACGAGCATCGTGGGTAAAGGGGGCAAGCACAGCAAGCCCGCGAGCAAAGGTGCCGCAACACGCAAGGATGCGAGCACAGGATCAGCGAGCACACGAGCAGAGATGTGATATGGGTCAAGCGACGAGCACGGGATGTTACACGCGAGAATAGAAGGGGCAGTGCGGCGCAGACTCGGCGAGAGCAATCGCGGACGAACCCTGGATGCGAGCTCAGGTTGCGGGTTTTGGTGTGTGGGCTCAATGAGAGCAGTCGCACAGAGCAGGCAACAAGAAATCAATCAACGAGTGCGGCTAGCAAGGTGAGCATCCACGAGTAACCGGCGAGCGCGGCAAGCAGAGGAAGTAAGCGGCGATCAACAGCGGGTTCAGAGGCCGCGCGAGCAGAAGTTGTGCGAACAGGAGCTGCTCGGACTGCGAAAACAGCGGGCGGGCAGGTCGCGCGAGCAGATGGGACATGTTGCACGAACCGGAGTAGAGGTGGGTCCCGGTAGGTAGCGAGAGAATTCTATAAAAGCAGCAGGGGAAGGGGAAAGATGAAAAATACAGAGGCGCAAGCAGAGGTGCGGGCTCCAAGACGAGGCCGCCAAACCACGCGAGCAGGCAGAGGTCGCGAGACCGCACGAGCGGGCAAAGAGAAATGCTAGGCTTAGGCATGCGACAGGAGCAAGAGCTCAACCGAAAAAAAAAACTTTAGGATTCAAATATCTCTGATACCATGATGAAATTGAGAGATAAAATATTATTTCTATATTTTTCCATTCTTTCTCATGTACAACTACACCCTATATATAGGGAGACATAATATAAACAAACTCTCAATACACAATGTGGGACTAATAGACAAGGAAGACAATACGGGCCTTAACATGGGCCAAATAAATAAACAAAAGATAACGGTTATTTTATGGTCTTTGATTCTTCATTCTTCAACAGTAATCAACTATGGTTGTCTTATGCAAGTTTTGATTTTGTTATTTAATTAATTGCATGATTGAATCATTTGCATCTGCACCACATTAGGGTTTGTTTTGTAAGCATCATGTTCATTGGATTGCGTGTTTGATTGTGTGTTTGTACTCGCATCTTTAATTTAGGGTTGGTCGTACATCTGTTTATGATTGTTTACATTGTATATAGGATTCGGGCATCGCACATCCGTCACCTGTAGATTCGTCCTGCGTCAATAGATCATATCTCATACAGATGAGTATTAGTGCAGCAAAGTCCATAAGCTAACAACTGACCATCGGCGAGGCAAAGGTAGCAACATAAGTGAAAGTATTTCAAAATAGCTAAATCTATATTAATTACAATCTCCCAGTTTTTCATTATCCATCATACTTTGATAAGCAAGTGAATAACCTGTTTTTATTTCCAAGGAAGACTCCTTCCCTTTTCAAGTTCAGATTTAGATCCAAGATCCATGAGATCTTCAAACCGATCTATTTGACAATAATCTGAGCTGGAGGAAGCCGAGGACACACCAGACAAGAGCAAGAGCAAAATCATAGGTTGAGTATATTCCCAAAGGACGGCAATGACTTTAGAGGCAGACTAGAGTGACACCTACTCGAGGGTCTCCCTCACGTATCTTCTTTTTCCGCACAGCTATTTTACTATAAATAGTCTTATATGTTCAAAATTTAATTTTCTCTGAATTATTTATGTAAGATCCTAGGGCCGATGCCAAAGAGCTCCCCGGTAGTTTCCTCACTTCTCCTACTTCGACACCTCCAAATCCCACTAGGTAACAATGATCAAACTTGACGCTCTTCGCTCGTGTTGTGCAGTCGTCGGGTACCAATGCCCTCTAAATCTGCCGACCAGACGAGACATCTATTTACGCCATAGGCAGCTTGGATCGACGATGGCCTCTTTCGTCCTCTCAACATGCTCTTTAAAATCTCATGGAGTCTCGCACGACTAATTGCGAGTTCATCCAACAGTCGCGCTCCTCTAGAACCACTCTCAATTCCCTATTCTTGTTGATTTCAATCGTGTTCTCAATCTATCGAATCATATCTCAGATATTGCTCCTTGATTATGAACATGCACTTTGAGTTTAATAAGGCCACCGATTGAAAGATCGGTTCCCCAATAGTTCTCCAGGATTACTCATCCAACCCTAGGGCTTTTATAGGGTCATCGTTCTCCAAGAATTGGCTCTTGATTCTCCCATGTCGGAGCCCCGGTACCTCTAGCGGAGCTTGTTTTGACACAGTGGAACAATCTCTTGACGCCCTCGCCCTACATATGGACAATCGGGATGAGACATTAGCCTCCATTCATCCCACTATGCTACGACTAGAATACAATCCCACTCAGGCGCAGTTATCCCCTGCACACCCGCATCAAAGATATCGTAGTGGATCCCTCACCCCTACTTGGCGACTCCCCGGAGTCTGTGTCGACAAATCCAACGCTCATTATGACCGCCGAGCATGCCCCCCCCCCCTCCCTGCCACCCGGAGGGACACACCTTTAAAGGAATGGATTACATGGGTTGGATAGCCCGGTAGATAAGTTTTTTGACATCCACCACACCACCAAAGCTCAGAAAGTACCCTTAGAGCTCATGAGTATAGAGGACGCCGCCCTCCACTTGGTGCACTGGCTCCACCAAACAACCCACCGCAATGTCAAACAGATGTTGATCTAACGCTATGACCACCGCAATTCAGATAATGTCATTGATCATTTTTATGCCCGTTTCAAGGCTGACGCTAGACCACTGATTGGGCTTCTCCATGCAAAGCCTCCTTCCTCTCAAATTTGTGCTCGTCTTCGGACCTACAACCCCACCAGACACAGCTCGCCTCGTAGAGGTGGAGTTTTCAATCAAACCTTATGATCTTTATTGTTCCTACACACCCTCCCATCCTCCGCAACAGTCATAATCCACCTATAAAAGCAGATGAAGTACATTTATCTGACCAACGAGTAATGTCTAGTGTGACCTAGCTAATGAAAATTCAATGATCTCCAATGCCAAAAAAGACTGATAAAAATATGATGAGCCATAAGGCTCAATCTTGTTCGTAGGAACACAAATTATAGTTCCTGGTTTTAAATGACATGTAACGGGTACACGCTACCAAGTTGTTAATATGAGGAAAGCATGAATCTATTGAGACGTTTAAGTCTCATGGTCAGAAATTTAAGATAATTTTTTGTCTCTTGGCCATAAACTGGTGATTGATTAGAAGAGCATTGTGTTCCTTCTCTCCACCCTACCACCCTGAAGAATGTCATGCATATGCATCAACTCTAAGGGCATTCATGTCATAAACATGCACATTAAACATATGGAGATAAATATTTCAAACAAAACTAGTCCGGGTAAGGAGATGAATAGAGCCAGAGGGTAATATAGCAAATCATATCATTAATTAGTTAACCTGGTCTTTTGTCGAAGTAATTGTTAGGTTCTTCTGAAATGGAATGCATTGCTCCAAATTGAGAAGATACTGTGTGCCATCAAAAGTTCCATTTGCGATGAAATTTGACACTGCCACAAAAACATAATTTTATTCTCTGCAAATGATTACCTTTTATTATGCTTATTAGCAGAACAAAACAACAGACTCGTAGATAGAATGATAGACTTGAAAATGAATGTATATGCCAGATTAGTTTGATATTTAACATGCCATGAAGAATTATGCTTTGGCTTCTAAGCATTTTGAGTTTGTGGGTGCTGCTATGCAAAACATGCATCGCGTTGGATTATGTTGTTACGCGCCTTCTTTGCGTCATTGGAGCATAAAAGACACGTCTTGGTGAGGTTTCTGTTGTAAGGCTATTTTTTTACAAAGAAAAAATAATGTAATAACTCACAACATTTGAATGATTTAGTATTTGTGAAATACCAACAAATATTGAGTCTTTGATATTATGCAAATGACCGCTTGATCTCATTTTGAGATAGATGATAGTAATGAATGATTGATGGGTAGAATGGATGAAAAATCTGATCAAGAAGATGAATTGATGTCTGATGATGATTATAAAGCGGGATGCAGATGTGTCCTGCGCATTGATGCACCTAGGCTCCAGGACCCCTTTGTTCATTGATGCTCTTTGAGCCTTTAGAAACTACGGCACTGGAGAAAGTAGCATACTAGACGGAAAGGGCACTGATAGAAGTACAAAATGAGCAGTTTGAATTTGTGATCCTGCAAACAAATGCATAGAGAGGAAGAAAGAAGAGTGCCAGGTGAAAAAGAGAAGGCAGAGTTCAAGAATTGGAAGGGAAAAGGTACAAGGAAGATACGTTGAGAGTAACATTAAACTAAATAAGGAAACATGCACTACCTTGATCTTCCGAAATAAAATGAAATACACATCAACAAATGGCACCTAAAGCATATAAGATGGACGAGTCAGTGATGAATCGGCATAACCACATGTCAAACTAACTGAGAACCAGGAGTTTCCTAGAGAAACAATGATGGCTGGCAGACCTCGCAGGTTAAAGGCAATAAAAACACAATGGATTAGTTATATGCTACCATGATAAAGAATACAATGGTTATATGCTATAACTACCATGATAAAGAATACAAACTTCATTGTCCTCACACTTGGCAAAAATATTCATTTTATAAAGCATGCATCATATGAACAACAATAAGCATATAAATAATACAAAACTTTTCAGATTAAATAGCATAATAAGAGAAGAACACAGCCTGCACACATACTCAGCACTTCCTCAAAAAAAATCTGCTGTCTTTTTGGAGGCTAACATTCATACAAGATCAGATGAAACATTTTACTTTATGTGGGTAGAGTCGATGTATAATACCGGTATGCGTCTGAGCACTAAACCTTACATAAAGAATCCAAATAAGTATCTGAAACATCTGGAATAGCAGGGCGGCCTTGATTGAAGCATATCACTGGAAGCATGCTCTTTGGAAACTTCTTAATTTGTTCCTTATCCTGTCAATCCAAAAGAATTGAGTACAATGTAATAAGAATTGATAGGAAAATCAAGCCATAAGAATTGAAGACAGATGTTTACCACAGATCCACCTAAAAGAATGAGTACAATGTAACTAGTATATAACAAAATTCATAGGAAAATCAGAGGTTCAGTGATACGTATACCCTTGCGTACGTGTCCCCCGCATGCGCTCGGAAGATCGTCCTCACCTCACGAGAGTCCCTCAATGACGTGTTTACCTTTATAATAATAATGTATTAATTATGTGTCCTTTTGTCCTATAGTGAGGTTGTCTTGTAGCCGGGACTCCACCTATATAAGGAGCCCTTAGGCGTGAAGTCTTTTATATTGGGATCATTTAGGTTTAGGCTCTCATGGAGAGAATGGCACTCTGGAGGAACCAACTTCCGAGTGCAAGGCGGGGGCTTATCTCCCGAGTTATATCTGTTATTTTCATGCAATGCAATCGACCGCTTCTACGGCCACCACTCCCGCGAAGGAGATGGTGTCAGCAGTGTCAGCAGTGTACCGGTCAAACTAATAAATAAAACGGCGAATAAACACCGAGTATCGATCTCTCGAGGAACACGGAGTAGTGGATTTATCAATTCGAATCTTTAGTTATTAAGGCGGATGCGGATAGTTGATTGGAATTGAATTTCCTACACTACATGCACGAAATAAAAAACCTAAACTAAGAGAGCTTGGAGAACACTGTTCTCAACACCACAAAAGCAAGCACACCTCACATCAATCAACACACGTCATTCGCATCCAAGTCATAAACAAATCACAAAAACCATGAATGTCATTGAGAACAAATCAACAAGACATGATTTAAGACACTCTTCACTAAAGAAATCACAACCAATCATCCATAAATGATGAAGAGAAACTCAACAAACAAAGTTGAATTAGACAAAGAGATAGGAAAGAGATACAAACAACGCTCGAGTCTTTTCCTCGGATACCGACGGAGCTCCTGAATAGGTAGCTTTGATCCGCCGCGACCCTTGGTTGCGTCCGGGGTCGAAAGGGAGCTGTGACCTCCACATAAGCCTTTACCCGTCTTCTCGATTGTCTGTAAAGTCCACGTCTCCTTCCCTTTCTCCTCTTGCTTGGAAGCCTTAGATGAGGAAGAAATCTGCTTCTTTGAACTCCGGAATGATGGTGGAAGCCTAGGGGATCACCCTTGCCTTAAAGAGGCAGAACCAGAACGAAAATGAGAGCTATTCCTCGAAAGGCCCGGTCAACTCTGTCAAAAGACGTATTTATAACCTGCATGAAAATTGAACGTGCACGATCGAGCGCACGGTTGTGTCCTCGATCGTGTGCGAAGAACAGAGAAACTAGCGCGAAAATGAAATGATGTGCATCCCTAATATGACTGTGCGATTTAGTCACGCGTGATCCTGCGTGACCAAACTGCACAGACATTTTCATGACAATGGTTTCCTGGGGAATGACAACCAATATAACGCACACTGACATGCAAAATTCTTATATGCATACCACTCGTGTGAATTGTACGTGCAAGGTCATACGTGTGTAAAACACGAACGATTTCGGAATTTGAGATTCTGAATATGTGGCCGTGAATCCACACAATCGTGTGGAAATGAACTCGCGCGATCGTGCGTTTTACGGCAAAATGTAAATCGTGGCGCCATCTCCTCGAGGCGACCAGGGGCTGCACAAACATGGATAAATTATCGCTACAAAGATTATAAAGAAATGATAAGGCATAAATAAAAAAAATGGGAAGGAGAGAAAATCTCACCCAAGCTCAATTCACCTGAAATTCGATCCATTCTAGCTCTGAACCTACTCATGTGTCACTTTAGTAAATCATGACGATATGAACGGGAATTCGATAATGTAGGAATGAATGAAAACATGATAGAATGGTGTCAAAAATACTATATGAAATACACTCATCAAATACCCTCAAGCTTAAGCGTTTGTTTGTCCCAAGTAAACCATTCTGCCTACTAGGGATAAGTGAAGCAAATGAACATTTAGAATATGAAGTAGCAAGTAAACTGAGAAGTCTACTGCATATGGAGTAAGAAGATATAGTTAAATAAATTAACTAAGCATAGGAAATAATTACAAACTTCTCAAAAGTATATTAGATGAGTATTCTACACCTCCTTAACTAGAGTAGATAGTGTATTATAGATATAGTGCACTGAGAAAGTGACCTGATTGCTCAGACTATCGTCTTGGAACTACGGGGCAGTCTCCAACAAAATCCATCAATGTCGACGTTCATAGGCTTTCCCTTCTCCACTCTCTTTGCTACATTGATTAGGAATATATGCTTAGGATCTGTAGGGCTTAACGTAGAATGAAACCTTTAGGCTTAGGCTTAAGGTATGGAAAATAAAGATAAATATGAGTGCTAGACACACTTAAGCACAAGAATTGAGCTTCTCCAAAAATGATAATCTATCATCAAAAGAAATAAAGTGGATCCCCCACAAATTTGACTTTTATTATATGGGATCACTTCACCAAAGAGCTACACCATCAAATTTATTTCACTCACTTTTCTTTTACACAATTTCTTTTTCAATTTTTTTATTTTAGCTTTTCAAAAAAAAATTGTCAAACACTAGAAAGAAGAGATAATGAATTTTATTCTCTTATACAATTTTTTGTAATCACCACAAATGAAATATCATTCATCACAACACAAGAATAATGAAGCTCAATGCGTAAATGTGATAAATAGGATAAGCAATATGGCTTTGGTGATGGGAAAGTGGTGGTGTTATAAAGAAAAGGGTGCAGGCTCAACGTGGCAGTGCAATGGTAAATAGAGATTGGTAGGGTGCACAATCTCAAACTATTCAATGAAAGACCTACTTCATTTCTTAAGCACACACTCAATCTATGCAAATGCTTCAAGAGTTGCATCAGGGCAAATTCTAGTCACCGAGAAAGGATACTCTTTAATGATGATAAAATAATACGACTCAAACAACCTATCACACACTACTACACTAATCGTAGAATACAACTACACTCAAGTGAGAGGTGGAGGATACACATAGATATACGGTGAGAAGATGTAAAAATAGGTTATACAAAGATAATAGATTTAACAAATACTTTGAACAAGACACAAGCCCATAAACTAGAACACGGCACGAGTCTACAATTTACTTACGAGAATATGCCAAATGAAATTTACTACACTACCACTAGCGTGATAAGAATGAAAAGCTAGAAAACAAAGTATAATTCAAAATTTGTTTTTGTTT
Source organism: Dactylorhiza incarnata (assembly GCA_033032865.1). Lineage (NCBI taxonomy): Eukaryota > Viridiplantae > Streptophyta > Magnoliopsida > Asparagales > Orchidaceae > Dactylorhiza > Dactylorhiza incarnata. The sequence goes on from JAWHQI010000174.1 coordinate 1,431,713, forward strand.
TAAGTGAAAATGGGCATAAAAATAAGAATTATGCAAGTGGGTCCAAGTAATAATGTGGCAAAACACACCAAAAAAAACATGTGCTATTTTTTACGTCCTCAGCTGGATTCACATAACCTCCCAAGAGTGCTCTGTTTAACGTTTTTGATCTGGACACAATCCCTATATTAAGGAGTTAATCAGTTATACGCTGATTTGTAATAGTTCTCAACATCAACATGAGAGATCCGGAGACCAAAATGTTAGAATTTGGAAGGGCGCAATTTCCTCCCGCTCTGGTATGCTCCTTCTCCTTCCTGGCAGCCAAGCGGGCTGCACGTTCAGATTTTTCTTTCCGTCGTTCGTCAATGCACGTCGAACACTTCCGCGTCTCCTTCTCAATTTCAGCAACAAATTTCTTCTTCTCCTGAACTGGCTCAGAGTTCTCCACTGCCTGGAGTGCAACATCAGACCAACGAAAAACTTTCTTCTTCACTTGATCAATATTATCATAAGTAAGCAAATTGGATATGGCTCTATGTACCGCCAGATCAGCACCCATGTTTGAAACATCAGCAACCACATTCCCAGGATCATCATACTCCTCACCTAAGTTCTCAATCTACACGCTTAGGGAAATATCATAAACACTATGTTGTGGCATAGTAGAAGTATCATCAAAAATAACCTGAGGGTCCGCGACAATATCCTTCGAAGGGAAAGAAATACGCCCCTCAATCAAATGTATAGTGGCACCTAATGACTTCAGGAGTGAGGCACTAAAACCAGGTGGAGATTCATTCTCATGCGGCCCCATCACCTGAAAATCAGCTATCACCATTTTCCCTTCCAAGGTGATCTTCACGTCATTGACAGCTCCCTCGGTTTCCACTGGTGCACCATTTGCAAGAATAAGCGATGCACGCTCTTCCGCAATAGGTTCAATATCGAATTTCTCCAAATATTGGAGAGCAATCAAATTGCGGGTCGATCTTGTATCACAAAGAACATGTGTTTCAGTGTTATTAATTTTACAATTTACAGCGATACCTCCCTCAAGAGTGGGTGCGGGCTCAGAAGTGACTCGGGTCTGCTCCTAAGGATTAGTCTCTATATTGCTCGGGAGTGTACGGTGCTGCCTTTCAGCAAGGAAATTGGTCAATTGGCCCATCTGACTCTCAAGATTCTTGATGGAGGCACCCTGATTTTGAATGGCTGTTTGGGTGCACTCCATGAACTTCTCCATTATAGCTTCTAAACCACTCTTCTTCTCCTGAGATTGTTGGGCAGGTTGTGGAGTTTGATATTGCTGAGTTGGACGACTCCCACTGGCCTGCCCTACATGGCCATGTTGTCCTTGTTGTCATTGTTGTCCTTGCTGCCCTTCTCTCCAAGAAAAATTTGGGTGGTTGTGCCACCCTGGATTTTACATGTTGGATATGGGTTGTTCCGTTGCTGAATCCTTCCATAATTGACATCTTCATCAACATACATAAAGGGGGAATCACAAGAAGAGTTACCCAAACAACACTCAAAAGAGTGGTCCCCGGGAGCGCCACAATTTTGGCAAGAGATCGCCATGACAGGAGGGGAGGACTTCATGATGCTCAGGTTTTCTAACTTTTTCGACATGGATCCCATTTGAGCATTCAGTGTGGTGAATGCGTCAACCTCATACACACCAACTGCTCTCTTGGGAGCACCTCTCCCAGAAGTCCACTGGAAACTATGGGAGGCGATATCCCGAATCAAGTCATAAGACTCCTCTGGAGTCAGCTTCATCATGTTTCCACCTGCAGCTGCATCAATATTAGATCGATAATGCAGATCAAGAACAAAATAGAAATTATGAACCAATAGCCAAGTGGGGATTTCATGTTGAGGGCACTTCCTCAACATTTCAGTAAATCTTTCCCAAGCCTCGGCCAGAGATTCTTGATCAAGTAGCTTGAAATTTGTAATCTCGCTCCTCAAGGGGACGACTTTCTAAGCAGGGAAGAACTTTGTAAGGAATTTCGTTGTCATCATTTCCCATGTCGTCACCGATCCTGCAGGAAGGGAATACAACCAAACCTTGGCTTTATCCCTTAAAGAAAAAGGGAAAATCCTTATTGATGGCGCGCAACGACCCACACATGTTTATTCCCGCGGGAGGCGGTGATCCATCGCTCGGACGGTCGATCCGAGCCCACGGTTGCGTCCGGATCGTCGTTGTGAGTCGATTTACTATATCCATTTATGTATTTTGAGTTTATTTGGCGTCCGATCGGACCGGACGTTATGAGTCGTCCGTTTTGGGATGCCCTAGGTCTGTTATGATATATAGCCGGTGCAGAGTTCAGTTGGGGTATCGAAGGTTTGTTGTTTTCTGCAGCCGATCGGTCCTCGTTCGTGGGTGCGACGCTGGCGAACCTCCTCCCATTTGGTGCGACTCGAAGAAGTATTTCTGCAGTCCTTCCTCTCCTCCCAACCACTCGCCCCCCCCCCCCCCCCCCCACCCCCCCCCCCCCCCCCCCCCCCCCCCCCCCTCCAGCCTCCCGACCACCTGCAACTTCCCCTCTCCGCTATTCCCAGCCACCCGCAGTTCCTTCTCTGCCACCCCTAGCCACCCGCAGCCCCTTCTCCCCTCCCAGCCACACGCCACCCCTCCCCCGCCAGCCTCCCGACCACCTACAACTTCCCCTCTCCGCTACTCCCAACCACCCGCAGCCCCTTCCCCGCTACTCCCAGCCACCCGCAGTCCCATCTCCCCTCCCAGCCACACGCCGCCCCTCCTCCAGCCTCTGCCACCTACAGCTCCCCTCTCTCCGCAAATCCCAGCCACCCGCAACCCTTTCCCCACCATTCAAGCAACCCGCAGCCCCTTCCCCAACCTCCCAGCCACCACTCTCCATGCAGCCGCCCACTATAGCCATCCCTGTGTCAACCTACAACAACCCCAACTCCCTCTAGTCATACTCCAGCCAACCGCACCTTTTCCCCTCCGGGCTGAGCTCCCCTACCGACTGTTTTCCCACTCGCAGCAAGCCTGGATTCCCCAACCAGACGTTGTTTGTCACCGCATGCACGTGTAAGTCTTGTTTGGAGTTATTATTTTCTATTGTTGTTTGTTTGGCACCTTTATCTGTGTGGTTGCAATTTTATATGTTTAGTACTGGACTCCATATCGTTTGCAGGGTTTATTTAGCGTGCGCTTAAAAATTATTTGCGCCCTGGTGGTTTGCAATCAAATACCTGCTCCTCCTTAATTATTATTTGTGGATGCTTGCGGCACTGCTTACAATATATTAATTAATTACTGTTGTCAAATTTTGAACGAACAGTCTTGCACTCATCACGATTCATCACATTTAGGGTTTGCATTTTACGTGTTCATTCCCCCGTTAGTCTACCACTGCATCAAATTGGTATCAAAGCCCTAGGTTAGGTCCCCTTGCATGTTACGTAGTGGTAGAGAGTTTCGCCGAAATATGTCGTATCGTAATGTCAACGATGATAGGACTGCTAGTACCCAATCGGACATGACGTCCGCGGAATTTCAGAAACTGGTACTCGATCGATTTGATCAGATTGGGGCCCAATTTGAGACCCTTAGGGGCGACATTGCTAGGGTGAGTACGAGTCGATCAGTTAGAAACCCCAAGAGGTCGAGCGGCTCCACCCCCTGCTGACGAGCCACTCGAGGATCCCCGAGACGCCACACCTCTCCCTGTGAGGCGTGGTAGGGGCATTCCCACAGAGACCCCCCTCCTGCGAGAGGAAATCTACATTGTGGTTACCAGTATCATCAGGATCCGGAGAGGAATCCCCGGCCACCACCTCCACCTGGCCGAAGGGGTCGAGCCCCTCCCGCACGATACGAATATGATGATGACGACCAGTATGACGACTATCGCGAGCCATGTCGAGGGATGACTCCCGAGGAGGATGACATCACTCGACGGATCCGCATTGACGTGCCTTCCTTCGACGGTCACCTAGACCGGAAGGCATTTAGTGATTGGCTCATGGAGATGGACCATTACTTTGACTGGTTCGAGATGAGTGATGAGAGACGCGTGCGCTTTGCCAAAATGAAATTAGTAGGGCAGGCGAAGATCTTTTGGTCGAGCGTGGAGAGGTCACTTGAGCGTGAGGGATATTACCCCGTCACCCGATGGGATGAGATGAAGGAACGTTTGAGAGATAAATACCTCCCCGCCTCATATCGTGATCAGCTCATCGATCAGTTGAATGCCTTGCGACAGGGGACCCTTTCTGTTGCCGAGTACATGTCCCGTTTTGACGAGTTAGTGGTCTGTAATGATATTTACGAGGATCCCATTGCCACTGCCTCGCGCTTTCGGACTGGACTTAGGGATGATATCCGTAGGGAACTGATTCCCCACTGGATCAAAATGGTTGAGCAGGTCTTTCAGCTCGCGCTCGAGTATGAGCAATATCTGCGCCCATCTGCCCCTAGGAAGTTCACTTCACGGGTTGATGTCACCCCAGCCAGGAGACCCCCTGCTACCACAGCCACTGCCCCCTCGCACCCCCGTCGATGGGACGGGGAAAGCTATTATTCCTGGAGGCCCCAAACCTGGGGGCGCCCAATGTTATAGGTGTTCGGGCAGAGAGCACTTTGTCGCGCAGTGCCCAACTAGGAATTTACTGATCGAGGAGTCCGACGAGCCCAGCACTGAGGCTGAGGATGCCGCCGCTGAGGAGATTACAGTTGTTGTGGAGGAGGGATGGGAGAGCGACGCTGAGCGGTCGCTAGAATTAGGAGTCCTCTGACGCCTTTTACACACCCCACAAGCCGAGGAGGATTGGCAACGCACCACGATTTTCTTCACATATTTCCCGAGCGCAGGAGGCCCCTGCAAGATCGCCATCAATAGTGGCAGCTGCGTAAATATTATCGCAAAGAAAAGGTTGGAGAGGATGCAGCTCACCGCTGAGCCACATTCGCACCCTTACCGTGCCCTTTGGGTGGACAAATCCACCATCCAGGTGACGCAGCGGTGTCTGGTACCCATTAGCTTAGCATCCACTGAAGATCAGGTTTGGTGTGACGTCATTCCTATGGACGTCGCACATGTGTTACTCGGTCGACCCTGGTTATACGATCGCGATGCCACGTGTTATGGTCGGTCCAACACGTGTGTTTTCTTCGACAAAGGTCGAAAAATTACCCTTACCCCGACCCAGCCCAGGGACCCTCCCAAGAGCAAGGTTGAGTCCTATGTTAGCGCGGGGTCATCTAGACCTCTCCACATTTTGCGGAAGGGTGATTTTCTGAGAGAGAGTTTGGAGGCAGGCGTTATGTTTGTGGTGGCAGCCACGATGTCACCCAAGGCCCCTAGCGAGACCGAGATCATTGATCCAGATGTTCGCCAGTTGTTGGATGCTTACGTAGACATTATACCTGAGGAGCTCCCTGATGAGCTCCCTCCATTGAGGGACATCCAGCACGCTATTAATCTGATTCCCGGGGCATCTTTGCCCAATCTGCCACACTATCGTCTGAACCCTACTGAGCATGCCGAACTGAAGCGGCAAGTTGATGAACTTCTTCGAAAGAAGTTCATTCGTGAGAGTTTGAGTCCATGTGTTGTGTCGGCCCTCCTCGCCCCGAAGAAGGACTGGAGTTGGCGCATGTGTATTGATAGTCGTGCCATTAACAAGATCACGGTGAAGTATCGTTTTCCCATTCCCCGCCTTGATGATCTTTTGGATTCGATGGCTAGTGCCCAGATTTTCTCGAAGATTGATCTCCGCAGTGGGTACCACCAGATCAGAGTTAGGGAGGGGGATGAGTGGAAGACGGCCCTCAAGACAAAGGACGGCTTGTATGAGTGGCTTGTCATGTCATTTGGGTTATCGAACGCGCCCAGTACATTTATGAGGGTGATGACACGGGTCTTGCGGCCCTACATGGGCAAGTTCCTGGTAGTATATTTCGACGATATATTGATTTATAGCTAGGACCGCACCGATCACATACACCACATTCGTCTCGTATTTGATCTACTGCGGAAAGAGCATCTCTATATAAATCTAAAGAAGTGTTCATTTATGTCTGCTTCGGTTCACTTTCTAGATTATATCATTTCCGCATCTGGTATTTCGGTCCGAAGCTATTCGTGATTGGCCTGTCCCGTCGAATATCCACGAGGCCCGAAGTTTTCATGGGTTAGTCACCTTCTATAGGAAGTTTGTTCGAGGATTTAGTTCTATTATGACCCCAGTTACAAGCTGCCTCCGCAAGGGTGGTTTTGTGTGGACGAAGGCCGCCACGCGGGCCTTCGAGGAGATCAAGGAGAGACTGTCGTCCGCTCCTGTTCTCCGTTTATCGAATTTTTCCAAGCCCTTTGAGGTGGCCTGCGACGCATCGGGCGTTGGCATTGGTGGAGTGCATAGTCAGGAGGGTCATCCAGTTGCTTACTTCAGTAAGAAACTGAATGACGCCCGACAAAGGTATTCCAACTACGATCGGGAGTTTTATGCCATAGTGCAGGCCCTTCGCCATTGGCGCCACTATCTCCTACATAAGGAGTTCGTTTTGTATTTTGACCACCACTGCGATATCTTGACTCACAGAAGAAATTAGGCCACCGTCACGCAAAATAGGTGGAGTATATGCAGGAGTGCCATTATGTTATGAAGCACCGAGCGTGTGTTGAGAACAAGCCGGATGACGCTCTGAGTCGCCGAGTCAGTCTCCTCCACACCATGAGCTCCAGAGTAGTGGGATTCGAGCGCTCAGACTTTGATTACCCTGAGTGCCTAGACTTTGGTGAGATTTATGTTGCGTTATCACGGGACCCACCTGATCTTCGTGAGGGCTACACGATCTCTGACGGGTACTTATTTATGGGCTCACACCTCTGCATTCCTCAGACGTCCCTCCGTGATTTTCTCATCTGGGAACTGCACGTGGGTGGAGCAACGGGTCATTTCGGTCATGATAAGACGATTGCCTTAGTCGAGGATCGCTTCTTCTGGCCTAGCCTGAAGAAGGACGTCACTAGAGTGGTCCAGCATTGTCGAGTCTGTCAAACTGCGAAGGGGTCCCGCCAACCCACTGGATTGTACACTTCATTACCCGTCCCTCTGCGACCATGGACTGACATTAGCATGGACTTTGTACTTGGGCTCCCTTGCACATTGAGGAAGCTAGACTCGATCTTTGTTGTGGTGGACCGTTTTTCCAAAATGGCCCATTTTATTCCGTGCCGAAAGACTGTTGACGCCTCGCATGTGGCGGTCTTATTCTTTAGGGAGGTTTTTAAGTACCACGGGTTACCCACGTCCATCGTCTTAGGTCGCGATGTGCGATTCATGAGCTACTTTTGGAAGACATTGTGGAAAAAGGCGGGTACAACCTTGAAGTTCTCCTCCGCCTACCACCCCCAGACGGGTCGTCAACCGTAGCTCAGGGACCCTCTTGCGTTGTCTAGTTGGGGATAGCCCGTCCACTTGGGACTCGGTGTTGTCTATAGCTGAGTTTGCATATAATAGTTCGGTCAATAGATCCACAGGCTTGAGTCCATTTCATATCATGTTAGGTTATGAGCCTAAGAAATTTATTGACCTGATCGATATTCCACTTGAGTCCCGACCCAGTGAGTCTGCAGAGTCCTTCATTCATCATGTGCATGCACTTTATGAGCCGGTCCGTAAAAAAATTGCAACTAGTAATGATTATTATAAAGACCGAGCAGACCAGCACAGGTGTGAACAAATTTTTGAGGCGGGAGCAGGTGTTGATTCGCATTCGACCAGAGAGGCTCCCGCAAGGGCCTGCAAAGAAATTAAGTGCTCGCCGAATGGGCCCCTATACAGTCATGTGGCGGATAGGTACGAACGCATATGAGATTGACATCCCTCATGGTATGGGTATCAGCCGAGTATTCAACTTAGAAGATTTGGCTCCTTACTACGAGGAGCGCATGTATGTGGACCCTCTCTCCACACACACCCCTGAGCCTTTACCACCCGTGATCCCTACTAGTTCCACCCCATCCCCGACTGAGGAGTCACTCCAGGAGGTTCACCCGACGCCCGCGACGGTCCCGCCGAGCCAGCAGTCCGACGGAGGTACATCAAGTCAGAGACACCTACTCCTACCGGCGACATATGTCAGATCTTGGGCCACGACTTCTACACCGTTAGCGGACGGTCTATTGTCCGCTATCTTGTTCGTTGGAGCGGTCGCCCGCTGTTATGAACCTACTTGAAGATCTAGGGAAGAAGGCTACTAGAGGAAGAAGAAGAAGGCTAGGGTTAGGGAAAGAAAGAAGAATACTTGAATATTATATTGCATGCCTCCAAAAGAGGGAGGATTGGGTATTTAAGTGAACCCCAATGTACCTAGGGCCGGCCGGCCCCCATTGGGGCTGAACCGGTGCGGTTCAGCCCCCCTTTCTTATTTATCAGTTGCGGGCTGAACCGGATGGTTCAGCCCAGTCTTCTTTCGGCGCTTCTTTGGATCTCCTGGCGTATTTGTATCCTCGGAACCGAAGATCATCCGGGGGCATAACATTCCCCTCCCCATCAAGAGGCAGCTTGTCCTCAAGCTGAAAGTTGGGAAAGAGCTCCCGAAACTCCAGGAAGTCCACCCACGTGTTGTGAGCCTCTGACAGATCCTTCCACTTAACCAGAACCTCTGAACGGTATTCTGTGCCGCGTTTCTTCCATCTGGACAGCAAGATAACCTCGGGGCAGGGACGAAGCTCGCCGGTCGTAGTGGCGGCGGGGAGGAAAGGAGTGACTGGAACTGTCGCTCCCAACTTCTTTTTCAGCAAGGATACATGAAAGGTCGGGTGAATGCGGGACTCCCCAGGAAGAGCAAGGGTATAAGCGACAGGTCCCACCCGGTGAGTGATCCGAAACGGCCCATAGTATCGGGGGGCTAACTTCTGATTGGCCCGGCGAGCAACGGACAGCTGTCGGTACGGTTGGAGACGGAGGAAAACCTCATCCCCCACCTGAAACTCTCGCTCGGTCCTGTGCTTGTCGGCCTGCACTTTCATCCTCTCTTGGGCTGTATGGAGATTCTCCCGAAGGAGAGCCAAGGTCTGATCCCGATCCTGTAATGCCCGATCCACTGCAGGAAGAGCTGTGCTACCCGGCTCGTAGGAACGCAGAGATGGGGATGACCTCCCGTAGATAATCTCAAAAGGGGTGAGCTTACTGGCCGTGTGGTACGAGGTGTTGTAGTTATACTCCGCCCAGTGGAGCCAGCGTGTCCAAGAGCGAGGCTCATCCATATCAAAGCATCGAAGGTATGTTTCCACCCCTCTATTCAGGACATCCGTCTGGCAAACGGTCTGCGGATGGTGTGCGGTGCTCATACGTAATCGGGTGTCTTGTAGCCGGAAAAGTTCCTGCCAAAAGTTGCTGATGAAAACCGGATCTCGGTCGGAGATGATCGAACGAGGGAGGCCGTGTAAGCGAACCACCTCACGGGCAAAGAGCTCGGCAACTGTCTCTGCAGAATAGGGATGGCTGAGAGCTAGAAAATGGCCATACTTGGACAGCTTGTCAACAACAACCAAGATCACCGACTTGCCTTGTGACCGGGGCAAGCCGTCAATGAAATCCATCGAAATCGTCTCCCAAACCTGTTGGGGGGCCTCTAAGGGAGTGAGCAACCCCGCTGGCGACGTCGTCTCATACTTCTGACGCTGACAGATCTCGCACTGTTGCACGAAGCGTTGAACGTCCTTGCGCAATCCCTTCCAGAAGACACTGGCCCTGAACCGTTGAAGAGTACGGAGCACGCCGGCATGTCCTCCGGACGGAGACGAGTGGAACTCGTGTAACATGACGTCCTTCCAGGAGGACGATGCTGGAATGACCACCCTCCCGTGGTAGTACAAATGTCCCCCAAGCAGCTGGTAACCCGGCGGGGTAGGTTGGTCGTACGTCAAGGCCTCGACAATGTGCTGGAGCTCCGGGTCCGAGTTGACGTCCTTCTGAATATCATCAAGAGACTCGATCAGCGGTCCGGAAATGTGGAGGATGGTGCTCTCCGGAAGTCGGGACAAGGCATCTGCCACTAAATTCTCCTTGCCCTGCTTGTATACAATCTCATAATCGTATCCCAATAGCTTGGTCAACCATTTCTGTTGGAGAGGGGATGCCAGCCGCTGATCCAGGAAATGTTTCAGACTCTGGTGGCGGTGCGAACCTTGAAGTGATGGCCCAGGAGATACGGTCGCCATAGCGTCACAACATGTAATACTGCCAACATCTCTTTCTCATAAGTGGAGAGGCACAAAGTCCGAGGAGCCAAAGTCTTGCTGAAGTAAGCCAACGGCCGCCCCTCCTGCATCAACACCGCCCCAATGCCGACTCTCGAGGCGTCTGTCACCAGCACGGACTCCTTGCTGAAATCCGGTAGGGCAAGCATCGGTGTGGTCGTCATCGCTTCCTTGAGAGCGGAGAAGGCCTGCTCTGCTTCCTCATGCCAAGTAAAAGATTCCTTGTGGAGGAGCTGGGTAAGCGGTCGCGCCAACTTGCCATAGTCCTTCACGAATCTGCGGTAGTACCCCGTAAGACCCAGGAAGCCACGCAACGCCCGCACCGTAGTCGGTCGTGGCCACGAAATCATGCTCTCGATCTTCTTCGGATCCGCCCGAAGCCATGAGCCGACACTAAATGGCCCAAGTACTCCACCTCGGGCTGCCCAAAAGAACACTTCGACAGCTTGGCGTAGAACTGCTGCTGGCGAAGGATGGAGAGGACCTGTGCCACGTGCTCAAGATGCTCTGCCCAACTGCGGCTGTATATCAAGATGTCGTCGAAGAAGATGAGGACCGATTGTCGCAGGAGCGGCCGAAATGTCTCGTTCATCACTGCCTGAAAGGTCGAGGGGGCATTGGAGAGCCCAAAGGGCATCACCAAAAACTCGTAGTGACCATCATGTGTGCGAAACGTCGTCTTGTGGATGTCTTCCGTCTTCATCCGTATCTGGTGATAGCCGGACCGCAGGTCCAGCTTCGTGAATAAGCTCGCCCCGTGGAGCTCGTCCAACAGCTCCTCGATCATCGGAATCGGAAACTTGTCCTTGATTGTCGAGTCATTCAGGTTGCGGTAATCCACACAGAATAGCCACGACCCGTCTTTCTTCTTCACCAAGATAATAGGTGAGGAGAATGCACTGGTACTAGGCCGGATGATGCCCGTCGCCAGCATCTCCCTCACGCTCCTCTTAATCTCTGCCTTATGAGTGTACGGGTAACGGTAGGGCCTGACGTTGGGGGCCGCAACCCCCTCTTTCAACTGAATGGCATGATCCCTGAACCTAGGAGGGGGGAGGCCTCGGGGCTCCTGGAAGACGTCATCGTACTGGGACAGAAGGCCCTGTATCTCTTGTGGAATGCCTGGAGGATCTTGGGCCAATGCCTCTATGCCCACCACCATGGCCATAGGTGAGCCCTGCTCCTCCAGCCGCTGCAAGCTCCGCAACGAAATCTCCTTCAAGGGAGAAGATCGGATACCCTGTAGACAGTAGTCTCTCCCCTGCTGGGTGAACTCCATAGTCAGTCGCCCCCAGTCGGTGGTCACTCGCTATAACTGCCGCAACCACTGGACCCCCAACACCATGTCATATCCTCTGATCGGAAGCAAGTACATATCTGTGTGGCCCACATAGCCCTGCACCCTGATCTCCACCCCTTTCATGACTCCTTCGCACTTCAACCTGCTCGCATCCGCTACCATGACCTGGAATGCTACCTCCCTGTCGATCGTCTGGCCCACCTTCAGAGCCACGGCCGGGTTGATAAAGTTGTGGGTGCTCCCACTATCAACAAGTATAGTCACCCGCTCCTGGACCACCCGTCCCGTGAAACGGAGTGTCACTGGGGCCGTACACCCCTCCATAGCCTGCAAGGAGACCCCAAACTCAGTCAGATCCAGCCCCTCCGTATCGAGGTCCTCCAAGGGCATCTCCTCCTCGTCCTCCTCCCTCAGCATAAACATCTGGATCTTCTGGCAAGTGTGACCCCGGGTGTATTTCTCTCACGATTAAAACATAACCCTTTTCCCTCCGTGTCTGCATCTCTGGCCAGGTCAGCTTCGTCACTGTCGGCCGTATGGTGGGGGGTGGGTCCCTCCGTCCCGTCGTCGGAGCCGCGGGTGGCTTGGTCGTCGTCCTACTCCGCTGCCTGTTGAACCGCTCCTCATGTATCCGAGCGATGTTAATGGCGTGGCTCAGACTTCGTGGTAAGTATGCATGGACCTCGTCACGTAAGTGGTCCTTCAGCCCGGAGATGAAACAGCTCATCATGGTCTGCTCGCCCCACGACACCCGGTTCGCCAACCGTTCAAACTCAGTCCGATACTCCGTGACGGTTCCCCTCTAACGGAGTTTTTGAAGACTGGCCTCCACGTCCTCGTACTCCAGTGGTCCGAATCTAGCCGAGAAAGCCTCTATGAACTCGGCCCAAGGAGCATAGGTGCGTCCCCGCAAAAAACATTTCATCCATTGGTACGCGTCCTCCTCCAGCTGGAAGGCCGTCAACTGTACCCACTGAGCCTCAGGAACCTCCTGATATCTGAAAAACAGCTCGGCCTTTTGGATCCGCTCGAGTGCGTCGCCTCCCCGGAACTTCGGGAAGTTCATCCGGGTCAGCTTGGGTTGCATGTAAGGTCGCTGAAATGCCCCTCCCAAGCTGCCTCCCTCTTGGCCCAGCGGCCCGGGTTGCTCCTGATCTCCTTGAAGCCCTCCATGATTCCACCTCGGAGGCCTCACTGGCCCCATATTGGCCATTCCATATCCCCCGTTAGGCGCATTCGCTGGTTGGGGAGGAAAAAATCCCGTTGCGCCCCCGAGAGGGACCGCATTTGCCCCTGTTGGGCGAAACAGTCCAAATCCTTGGTGTTGCGGCCTCCACGGTTGTGCTGATTGCTGTCCGGGTCCAAACGAGGCACCCCCTCCCTGTCCGGAACCTCCTCCGTGCCGCAGTAGGCCGCCGGGACCCTGCGGGGGTTGTTCGAACCCCCAGGGAGCAGCCGCTCCTCCGCCGACCCCCCAGGGGTCGTATGCGGCTTTCGCCGCTCTGCTGGAGCCCGTCCGGGGTGGCTCCGGCGCGGCCCGGCCTCCCAGTTGGCTGTCGATCAGCCCCCAGCCGTCCGGGGGTCCGCCTGGCAGTCCGCCCGCCCGATACGGGGTTCCGGCCCCGCGTACTGCCTCCTGGGCGTCTCCCGCTCCCGATCCGGATCCGGAGGCTCTAACCGGCAGCCCCGCGCCATTCCCCGCTCCCGTGCTCCCTCCTTGAGGAGTGTTTGTTGTCTCGGCGTCGGAGCCATCGCCGTTCACCGCCTTTCCTTTCAGATTTTGCAAGAGGAGGGATTTCAACTCCTCCATCCTCACCTCGATGCGTTCCTCCAGATTTTGTTGCGAGTTCTTCACGCTTGCCTCGATTGCCGCTACGGAATTCGTCAAGGTGACATAGTTCTCCTCGATGGCGGCCAAGCGCGTCGTTTCCGCCTCCGTACGTGTCACCATGGTCGCAGGAAGGAGGCTCTGATACCAAATGTTATGAACCTACTTGAAGATCTAGGGAAGAAGGCTACTAGAGGAAGAAGAAGAAGACTAGGGTTAGGGAAAGAAAGAAGAATACCTGAATATTAGATTGCATGCCTCCAAAAGAGGGGGGATTGGGTATTTAAGTGAACCCCAATCCCCCTAGGGCCGGTCGGCCCCCATTGGGGCTGAACCCGTGCGGTTCAGCCCCCCCCCCCCCCTTCTTATTTATCAGTTGCGGTTCAGCCCGGTCTTCTTGCGACGCTTCTTTGGATCTCCTGGCGTATTTGTATCCTCAGAACCGAAGATCATACGGGGGCATAACACCCGCAATACGATGCTACATGGCTTTCTTCTGAGGAGCTCGAGAGACTCGCCTCGTAGCTTCGCCGAGAGTATGATCATCTTCACTCACCGGAGATGAGTGCTTTCAAGCCGGGAGAGTTGATGGCGTGCAACGACCCACACATGTCTATTCCCGCAGGAGGCGGTGATCCATCGCTCGAACGGTCGATCCGAGCCCACGGTTGCGTCCGGATCGTCATTGCGAGTCGATTTACTATATTCATTTATGTATTTTGAGTTTATTTGGCACCCGATCAGACCAGACGTTATGAGCCGTCTGTTTTAGGATGCCCTAGGTCTGTTATTATATATAGCCGGTGCAGGGTTCAGTTGGGGTATCGAAGGTTTGCTGTTTTCTGCAGCCGATCGGTCCTCGTTCGTGGGTGCGACGCCGGCGAACCTCCTCCCCTTTGGTGCGACTCCAAGAGATATTTCTGCAGTCCTTCCTCTCCTACCAGCCACTCGCCTCCCCCCTCCAGCCTCCAGACCACCTACAACTTCCCCTCTCCGCTATTCCCAGCCACCCGCAGCTCCTTCTTCGCCACCCCCAGCCAGCCGCAGCCCCTTCTCCCCTCCCAGCCACACGCCGCCCCTCCCCCCAGCCTCCAGACCACCTACAACTTCCCCTCTCTGCTACTCCCAGCCACCCGCAGCCCCTTCCCCGCTACTCCCAGCCACCCGCAGTCCCTTCTCCCCTCCCAGCCACACGCCGCCCCTCCTCCAGCCTCCGGTCACCTACAACTCCCCTCTCTCCGCAAATCCCAGCCACCCGCAGCGCTTTCCCCACCATTCAAGCACCCAGCAGCCCCTTCCCCAACCTCCCAGCCACCACTCTCCATGCAGCCGCCCACTATAGCCCTCCCTGTGTCAACCTACAGCAACCCCAACTCCCTCTAGTCATACTCCAGCCAGCCGCACCTTTTCCCCTCCGGGCTGAGCTCCCCTACCGGCTGTTTTCCCACTCGCAGCAAGCCTGGATGCCCCAACGTGTAAACCTTGTTTGGAGTTATTATTTTCTATTGTTGTTTGTTTGACACCATATCTGTGTGGTTGCAATTTTATATGTTTAGTACTGGACTCCATATCGCTTGCAGGGTTTATTTAGTGCGCGCTTAAAAATTATTTGCGCCATGGTGGTTTGCAATCAAATACCTGCTCCTCCTTAATTATTATTTGTGGATGCTTGCGCCATTGCTTACAATATATTAATTAATTACTGTTGTCAAATTTTGAACGGACCGTCTTGCATTCATCACGATTCATCACATTTAGGGTTTGCATTTTACGTGTCCATTCCCCCGTTGGTCTACCACTGCATCACTTACCCTGGTTGCGTCGTCAGAAATACCAACATAACAAAAGGTGTCACAAATTTCATTAAAAGTATAAAGATGCAGGTGGGGGTCATCTAGAGGTGAGCCAGAAAATTGCACAGAGTTTTGTATCATGTGCATATTAGCAAGCTTAATTTCAAACTAGGGTGTTGTGATTGCAGGCCCACGGGTGGGATAAACACTTCCCAAAGATGGGACAGCGTAATCCATCATGGTGCGTGGTCGTTGTTGCACTTCAGCATTCTCAGCATTCAGGGGTTGTTGACCCATGGGATTAGGATCCATATTTCTTTCAAGTCTTCTTCTTAAAGTGCGTAAGGTGCACTCAATCACTGGGTCTAAAGTGATCACCTTGCTCTCTTCCTTGCATAAACAAAATTAAAAATAAAGTCAACTACAGAAACTATTGAAACAGAAAATTGCAGAAAATAAAAGAAATGAAAACCTTCATAACTAAATACCCAAATCAAAAAATCACGCAGATAAGTTGTGTTCCCCGACAACGTCGCCAAAATTTGATCTCTTCTACGGCCACCACTACGGCGAAGGAGATGGTGTCGGCAGTGTAGCGGTCGAAGTAATAAATAAAATGGTGAATAAACACCGAGTGTTGATCTCTCGAGGAACACAGAGTAGTGGATTTATCGATTCGAATCTTTCGTTATTAAGGCAAATGTGGATCATTGATTGGATTTGGGTTTTCTACACTGTGTGCACAAAATAAAAATTCTAAACTAAGAGAGCTTGAAGAACACCGCTCTCGCCACCACAAAAGATAGCACACCCCGCATCAATCAACACAGCGTCATTCGCATCCAAGTCATGAACAAATCACAAGAACCATGAATGTCAATGAGAACAAATCAACAAGACATGATTTAAGACATTCTTCACTACAACAACCACAACCAATCATCCATAAATGATGAAGAGAAATGTTACGCCTCCTGACGTCATCCGGTTCTGAGGATATCAATACGCGCGAAGGCCAAAGGAGACAGCGGAAGGAGATCGGGCTGAACCATCCGGTTCAGCTCGCCAACACTAACTAAGAAGAAGTGGGGTTGAACCACACTGGTTCAGACCCTATGGGGGGGCCGGCCGGCCCCTTGGGTCCGGGTAATATATATACCCAAACTCCCCCCCTCTTTGGGGATTATCAAAGATTATCATCAGGTATTTCTTCTACTTCCTAACCCTAGTTTCTTCTTCTTAGTTATTCTCTCCTTTTCCATCCTCTCTTGCAAGTTCATATCAATTGGTATCAGAGGACCGTTCTTGCGACCATGGTAACACGCACCGAAGCGGAGACCGCGCGGCTAGCATCCCTAGAAGAGAACTATGTGGGCTTGACGGACACGGTGGCGGTAATCGAAGAACAAGTGAAAACGTCCCAAAAAAAATCTGGAGGAACCCTTGGATGCGCGTATGGAGGAGATCAAAGCCCTCCTTGTGCAAAATCTGTAAGGGAAAGCCACTGTCGCTGAAGGATCGGAGGCTGAAGCATCCGATCAACCGCCGACACCACACATCGGGGGCGGAATGGCCGAAAACCTGCGACAGACGCACGTCTAGACTTCACCTGCGCGGGGAATCGTCGGATCGGTGCCTTCGACGAACGCGGGAGGCGATTCCGATCCGTCCAGGATCGTCGACCTTCATGGCCGTTCGACGGAGGGGCTTCCGGCGTATCACGCCGAGCCTGGGGCTCTTCCAGGAGGCCGCATGGAGGGCGGCAACAGCCGACCGGGAATCTGGAGATCGGCCGATACGGCGACCGGGTTAGCGGGTCTCGTACCCTACCAACCGGCCTGGAATGGAGCCGGACAGCAGCCGGGGCACGGTTGGCGACCGTCGGCTCAAGGCACAGGTCTCCTTCGACCTACGGGAGCGCAGGGCGCGCCGATGGGAGGCATGGCCGGAATTTTTCCGCCCCCACCAGCCTTGGCTCCGCCTACAGGGTACGGGAACGGCAACCCGTGGCAAGAAAGGCCTCCCATGGCCAATCCATGGGGCGGCGGACAGCAATTGGACAACGGACCGGAACGAGGACGACTTCATCAAATGGGGCAAGCGGCGGGGTACGTAGCAGCCCCACCAGGGCCACCCAACCATATTGGAGAGCAACGATGGACAGTCGGCCAAGATCCAGGAGGGTACGGAATGGCCAACCAACAGCCATACATGCAGCCCAAGCGAACCCGCATGAACTTTCCGAAATTCAAGGGCGGTGATGCACTGGAATGGGTACAAAAGGTGGAGTTGTTTTTCAACTATCAAGAGATCCCCGAGAATCAGTGGGTGCAATTGGCGGCCTTCCATCTGGAAGACGACGCCTACCAGTGGACCAAGTGGTTCCTAAGGGGTCGTACCTACGCCCCTTGGGTGGAGTTCGTCGAGGCATTTTCCGCACGTTTTGGCCCTTTGGAATATGAAGATGTCGAAGCTACTCTGCAAAAGCTACGACAGCGTGGGACGGTGATGGAGTACCGGACCGAGTTCGAGAGATTAGCAAATTAAGTCACCTAGGAGGAGAAAACTATGCTGAGCTGCTTCATCTCCGGTCTGAAGGATCATTTGCGGGATGAGGTCCATGCGTATATGCCCCGAAGTTTGAGTCATGCCATCAGCCTGGCAAGGATACAGGAGGAGCGCTTCAACAGGCAACGGAACCGACCCACTGGGAGGGCGCCCGCGACACCGGTGATGGCCCGGAGGGATCCCCCGCCGACCACTCGCCCTACGGTGACCAAACTGACTTGGCCAGAGCTGCAGGCCAGGAAGGATAAGGGCTTATGCTTCAACTGTGATGAGAAGTAAACCCGCGGACATACTTGCCAGAAGGTTCAGGTGTTCATGCTGAGGGAGGAGGAAGACCCTACAACCGCCGTTGAAGAGGAAGAGCTGGATCTCGCTGAGTTTGGAGTATCCATCCACGCCATGGAGGGGTGCAACGCACCTTTGACTCTACGCATAGCCGGGCGGGTCAGCACAGAGCGGGTAACCATACTGATTGATAGTGGGAGCACCCACAACTTCATCAACCCCGCGGTGGCCTTACGGACGGGACATGCAATAGATAAGGAGGTTGCCTTCCAGGTAATGGTGGCAGATAGTAGCAAACTGAAGTGCGAAGGGGTGATAAAAGGGGTGGAGCTACGGATGCAAGGGTACGTCTGCTACACCGGCGTTTACCTTCTGCCAATTCGGGGCTCCGACATGGTTCTGGGAGTGCAGTGGCTGCGTCAGTTGCGGCGTGTCACCGCCGATTGGGGCAGGCTGACCTTGGAATTCACTCAGCAGGGGAAGGACCATTGTCTGCACGGTCTACGGTCATCTCCTCTTAAGGGGATTTCACTTCATAGCTTACAACGGTTGGAGGAACAGGGCAATCCGGTGGCGATGATCGTAGGAATAGAGGCGCCTTCAGCAGCCGCTCTAGAGGTCCCGGATCAGATACGACCTTTATTGGCCCAATACGAAGACGTGTTTCAGGAGCCCCGGGCCTTCCTCCGCCACGGTTCAGAGATCACGGGATCCAGTTGAAGGAGAGCGCTCCTCCCACAAATGTCAGGCCATACAGCTACCCCTACATACAGAAAGCAAAGATTGAACAGAGTGTCCGGGAGATGATGGCAACAGGGATCATACGGCCGAGCACTAGTTCTTTTTCTTTGCCTATTATTCTGGTGAAAAAGGACGGTTCGTGGCGATTCTGTGTTGATTATCGTAGCCTGAACGAGTCCACCATCAAGGATAAGTTTCTCATACCCATGATCGAGGAGTTACTGGATGAGCTGCACGGGGCGTGCCTTTTCACCATCAGAATGAAGGAGGACATACACAAAACAGCTTTTCGGACACATGACGGGCACTATGAGTTTCTAGTGATGCCCTTTGGGTTATCCAATGCTCCGTCTACGTTCCAGGCGGTGATGATTTTTCGGCTGCTCCTACGCCGTTCGGTACTGCTCTTCTTCGATGACATTTTGATCTATAGCCGCAACTGGATGGAGCATCGGGAGCACGTGACACAGGTCCTCACTATCCTCCGCCAGCACCAGCTCTACGCCAAGATGTCCAAATGTTCTTTCGGGCAGACGGAAGTGGAGTATTTGGGCCACTTAGTTTCGGCCCAGGGAGTACGCGCCGACCCCAGCAAAATAGAGAGTATGGTTACATGGCCGCGACCGACGACGGTGCGGGCCTTACGAGGGTTTTTGGGCCTTACTGGCTACTACCGCCGATTTGTGAAGGATTATGGCAAGTTGGCCCGGCCTCTCACACAGCTTCTGCAGAAGGAGGCCTTCAAATGGAACGAGGAAGCCGAGGCGGCATTTTGGGCTCTCAAGCAGGCAATGACGACTACACCGGTCCTCGCCCTCCCAGATTTCAGTAAGGAGTTCTTTTTGGAGACGGACGCCTCCGGGGTCGGTATCGGTGCAGTCCTGATGCAGGAAGGGCGACCGCTAGCCTACTTTAGCAAGGCATTAGCCCCACGCACTTTGGGTTTATCTACGTATGAGAAGGAGATGCTGGCGATACTGCATGTTGTGACCTTATGGCGGCCATACTTATTAGGACACCACTTCAAGGTCCGAACTGATCATCAGAGTCTGAAGCACTTCTTAGAACAACAGCTAGCCTCACCTCTCCAACAGAAGTGGCTGACGAAACTATTGGGCTACGATTACGAGATCGTGTACAAGCAGGGCAAGGAAAATGTGGTCGTTGACGCTCTATCGCGCTTGCCGGAGAGCACCCTCTATCACATCTCCGGACCTTTAATTGAGTCATTGGATGATATTCAGCAGGAGATCACATCGGACCCGGAGATACACCCCATTAGGGAGGCACTTCTACAGGGCCGTCTGACCCAGTCAGGCTACCACTTGCACGGTGGACATCTTTACTACAAGGGGCGGATCGTCATTCCCGCCACCTCCGCGTGGAAGGCAGTCATGCTCCACGAGTTCCATTCTTCGCCGACAGTGTAACAACCCAAGATTTTAAATCAAAATCAAGTGACGGGTTATTTTAATGGCATATTTGTAAATTGCTAAACCCCTCCTCTATTAAATCCCAAGCAGCCCCCCCCCCCCTTTTATTTCCCCAGCCGAGTCTCTCCGATTCAGGATTCCCGTAAATCGCAAGCCATTAGGCTAGGGTTCGCAGCCCCGTCTCCCGCTCTCAATTCCGCTCCCGCTCCCGTCTCCCGCGGGCAGCGTCGTCGCCGCCAACCGGTCCTCCTCCTCCTGCAGTGGCCGGAGTCGCCTCCTCTTGCTTCCCCGTCGTCTCCTCTGCGCCCTAGACGTCGCCTCCTCCTCTTGCTCAGGCCGACGGCTCCTCCTATCTCAAGGCAGGCAGCCCTCCAACCGCCAGCAGCCTCCTTGTCCCGTTTCTGCTTCCAGCCGGCGTCGTCTCCTCCTGCAGTGGCCGATGACGCCTCCCTCCTGCTAGCCGCCGCTGCTCGCCGCCTTCTGCGCCTCATCCTGCTCAAGCAGGCAGCCTAAACTCCTCCTTCTGCCATGGCCGGCTCCTTCTCCTGCTCTGGCCGACAGCAGCTCTCCAGCAGCTCAAATCCCTCCTCTAAAGGCCGACAACCCTCTTCTTCTCCGTTTCCGCCTAGGGTTTTGCTCGAACCCTCCTCCTCTCGGATTTTGGACTCGGATTTGGTTCCTATTGGTAAGGTTCTCCCCCCAAACCCTCATATTCAGATTTTCATTGTTGGAAAGAAAAACAAGATAATAACTGGTGCAATTTATTCATCCATATAGGGGTTATTACACGACACACAAACATGACACATGACGAGGGACTAAACCCACTAGCATACAAATATTAATATAATACTAAACTCATAATCTCCAACATTCATAACCACTAATGATTTATTAGTGCCCCAATCTGCGTGCAATTGTGATTTTAGGTTTTTGCCATTTTAAAATCGTCTAACTGTGTCTTGTTCTCGATTTCCGGTGCCGCTCCTCGATTCAATTGGTGGAATCACGCAAAGCCCTCTCCGATTTAAGGTTTCTCCTAGCCAAGCGCCGTCAAGTCTCCGTTTCCGCGTGATAATCTCTTCTCCCCTCACTTTTGAGGGAGGTAAATCTGTTAAAACCCGTTTTGTTTATTTTCCGCGTCGTAGAATACATGTGTTAGCGTAGTAAATTATGCTACATCGCTTTCGTTGTGTTTGATCAGGTTCAAAATGTGATTTCTGCTTTTGCTTGCGCCGCTTAGCTGTCGCCGTCATATTCAGCCTCATTTAAGGCAAGTAGAGATCTCTCTCTCTTGCAAACATTGAATTTTATTTAGCCTGGCCTGTTCTTATTATTTTATGTTTCACCTTTGAATACATGTTTCATCAAATAAGTTTAGTTTTTGATTGTTTGATTTGTCTTGATAGTAGTTTGAGGTTTCACGCGTTTGTGATAACACGAATTTGAAATGTGAAATTATGATTTTAATTGGAGGATTAGTAGTTCTTTTGAGTATGAACATTAATTGGTATGTTGACAAATGTTAAGATTCCTTGCTAGCAATTAGACGAAATGTGTTTGATATGAAATGTTTGGGTCGTACACGTGTCTACTTAGAAGATATTCGTGTTTTGGATTGACTTAATGTAAATGAGTACTGGTTATCCCGAAATCGATGCATGTCAAACTTGCTCCTGCGCATTTTGCTTGAATAATCTTCTTGTTAATAAAATCAGGCATCTCGGACTCACAAGATTCAAAACTCTTTATTTTGGGGTGTCATCAGCTCCTCTTGCTCCTTAGGTATACTTGAACGCAAAACTTGGTTTAATAACGTTCTATAACTTGATTCCTCTCGTTTCACGTTTGCAAAATATACTATTGTATATTTAAATCAGTATTTGGTTACATGTCTTGATATGCTAGAATCCACGAAATCCTGCGCTAAGTCATTGATAACGTAAGTTAACATTGAAAGGTATGGTTTAATTGATGAAATTCCTTGACTTGGGTTCCCTCTTGAATCCCTAATGGGAACAAAGGACCGGTCATAGCGAGCTTAAATTTCTGAATCACTTAGGTCCTGCGTGTCATAAGCAAATCTTGGGAGCTAGGGTTTAGATGGTGCATCGTCTTGATTGCATAGTCACAGTAAGCAAGAAATACTCTTATTCTAGTAAGACTTACATTTGAACTTGAATGTGAACCATGTGCACCCATTATAAACACCTACGCATTTCAACGATTACAGCTTATGTCATTACAAGAATATTTATGCTATACTCCGGAGTAGGCTAATATTTCCAGATAGTTCTGCTTGTTTCAGTTACTTGCCTGTTTCACTGGCTTGCTTCAGGATTAATTGGTACCTTAGAATTTCTAATTTCTTCTGCACGTACCTAAATTTATAGCTTGTTTACTGTTGATTTTCAATGTCCTGAGGCTTTTCCTTCTTGTTTTGGAATTTGCCTTAGCGTTCGTACTTGCGCCGCCTGCTTTCTGAGCCGATCTGCGCCAAACTTCAGGTTTTGTGTTTGTGTTTCATTTCTTTTACTGTTGGATAGTCTGTTATGTAATAATCACGATCAGCCATTTTCTCCTGTTTCATGGACAACTGCTAGGCTAAATATTATATGTACTAGAATTTGACATGTTTTGCATGTTCATTTCTCTGAGGTGTCATTGCATTTCGATCTGTATCGAAACTTGTATTATGAGCCTTTACTAAAATGCATGTCCACTTGTTTCAAGTTATCATATTTTAAAAAGCTTTCACAATAAATCAATCTGTTTTACTCAAAAGTAACTATTTTAAAACTATTTGTAGTGCTTCTGCTTCCGCCTTAGCGGGCATAGATTCCTTTTCGCCCATGCCTGTGGCATCACGGCCCGCCCCGAAGCGCACTCTGACTTTTGTCGAGACGGGTCGTGACAGTTGGTATCAGAGCGGGGTTTGTTTCTAAAGATAATGTATTTTACAGTTATCAAATATTTAAAATCTTATTTTATAAATATTTATGCATGCATTATTTCTTCACGCAGCTTGTCATTATGTGTTGTTCGCGGCTGAAACACGCACACACTCACTCATAAGCATGAGTAGTATGCACACGAATGTTAAGGGAGTATGGGCAAACTTAACATTTTTGTGCATATGAATTCCACTAGGATATACACCGCTTGCGAATATTA
The DNA here is from genome assembly GCA_033032865.1 of Dactylorhiza incarnata. Classification (NCBI taxonomy): domain Eukaryota; kingdom Viridiplantae; phylum Streptophyta; class Magnoliopsida; order Asparagales; family Orchidaceae; genus Dactylorhiza; species Dactylorhiza incarnata. The sequence continues at coordinate 1,455,067 of JAWHQI010000174.1, forward strand.
AATGGTTATGGGCAGTTTAATATTTTCAAGTGCGTTGGCATTAGAGTCTTAATATGCATGACAAATTAAGTGATATGGGCGCTTAACATGGCATGTGTATTCATTCATTTACATTCATATCATAAATCATTGCACAGTGTGAAGCTAAGAACAACAATAATGGTTGTACACGCATGGTTTTACTATTTGCTTAACATCGCACACGATCTCATGGTTGCACTTGCATGATCATTACCTAGAGTTGTCCAAAGAAAATATTGTAATTATTACATAATTTATGTACCTGACAGTAGGAAATGTTTTAGAATCTCTAGTTCAAATCTCCGATATTCGTATTCAGTCTTTCCGTTCTGCTCGACTATCGATCTCATCTGATTCTCCAGTATCCCCTTCTAGTTAGCTCTTAAGCGCCAACATCGCAAGTAAGTTACTTCTTCGTGCAAAGATTTTTCGCTCCCGAATTCTTGAGTCTTATCTCTCAATTTCGAGCTAAGTAACGCAATTCCTGTGTTCCCCGAATCCAATCCTTCGTGTCTGGCCATACCCGCTAAGATCGTAGAGAATCAAGTACGGAAGCTTCGAAACAAAAATCATCCTTATGATAATTGTGTTTTGAATGCATGAAAAGTCTGAATAATCCTCTTGAGAACTTGAATCTGATATGCGAGACAAGTATCCGCAAATTTTCCCTTGATCTTGGTAAATCTCCGCACTTGTTCTTCTTTCTGTTTCAGCATATTCATAGTTAGCCTCCATGTCTTGATCTGCAAATCTTGTCTGGGTTAAATGGCATCTGAATCTTCGCCATAAGAGGTCCCTTTCAAGGAATCCTCGGAAAGTTTCGGGACGAAACTTCCTAAGTAGGGGAGAATGTAACAACCCAAGATTTTAAATCAAAATCAAATGGCGGGTTATTTTAATGGCATATTTGTAAATTGTTAAACCCCTCTAATAAATCCCGAGCAGCCCCCCCCCCCCCCCCATTTATTTCCCCAGCCGAGTCTCCCCGGTTCAGGATTCCCGTAAATCGCAAGCCATTCGGCTAGGGTTCGCAGCCCCATCTCCCGCTCCCATCTCCCGCGAGCAGCGCCGTCGCTGCCAGCAGCTCCTCCTGCAGTGTCCGGCGTCGCCTCCTCTTGCTTCCCAGTCATCTCCTCTGCGCCCTAGACGTCGTCTCCTCCTCTTGCTCAGGCCGACGGCTCCTCCTATATAAAGGCCGACTACCCTCCAGCCGTCAGCAGCCTCCTTGTCCCGTTTCTGCTTCCAGTCGGCGCCGTCTCATCCTGCAGTGGCCGATGACGCCTCCCTCCTGCTAGCCGAAGCTGCTCGCCGCCTTCTGTGCCTCATCCTGCTCAAGCAGGCAGCCTCAACTCCTCCTTCTGCCATGGCCGGCTCCTTCTCCTGCTCTGGCCGACAGCAGCTCAAATCCCTCCTCTAAAGGCCGGCAACCCTCTTCTTCTCCGTTTCCGCCTAGGGTTTTGCTCGAACCCTCCTCCTCTCGGATTTTGGACTCGGATTTGGTTCCTATTGGTAAGGTTCTCCCCCCAAACCCTCATATTCAGATTTTCATAACCACTAATGATTTATTAGTGCCCCAATCTGCGTGCAATTGTGATTTTAGGTTTTTGCCATTTTAAAATCGTATGTGTCTTGTTCTCGATTTCCGGCGCCGCTCCTCGATTCAATTGGTGGAATCACGCAAAGCCCTCTCCGATTTAAAGTTTCTCCTATTCAAGCGTCGTCAAGTCTCCGTTTCCGCGTGATAATCTCTTCTCCCCTCACTTTTGAGGGAGGTAAATCTGCTAAAACCCGTTTTGTTTATTAGTCGTATAATACATGTGTTAGCGTAGTAAATTATGCTACATCGCTTTCGTTGTGCTTGATCAGGTTCAAAATGTGATTTCTGCTTTTGCTTGCGCCGCTTAGCTGCCGCCGTCAGATTCAGCCTCATTTAAGGCAAGTAGAGATCCCTCTCTTACAAACATTGAATTTTATTTAGCATGGCTTATTCTTATTATTTTATGTTTCACCTTTGAATACACGTTTCATCAAATAAGTTTAGTTTTTGATTGCTTGATTTGTCTTGATAGTAGTTTGAGGTTTCACGCGTTTGGGATAACACGAATTTGAAATGTGAAATGATGATTTTAATTGGAGGATTAGTAGTTCTTTTGAGCATGAACATTAATTGGTATATTGACAAAGGTTAAGATTCATTGCTAGCAATTAGACGAAATGTGTTTGATATGAAATGTTTGGGTGTACACGTGCTACTTAGAAAATATTCATGTTTTGGATTGACTTAATGTAAATGAGTACTGGTTATCCCGGAATCGATGCATGTCAAACTTGCTCCTGCGCATTTTGCTCGAATAATCTTCTTGTTAATAAAACCAGGCCTTTCGGACTCACAAGATTCAAAACTCTCTATTTTTGGGTGTCATCAGCTCATCTTGCTCCTTAGGTATACTTGAACACAAGACTTGGTTTAATAACGTTCTATAACTTGATTCCTCTCGTTTCACGTTTGTAAAATATACTCTTGTATATCTGAATCAGTATCTTGGTTACATGTCTTGATATGCTAGAATTCATGAAATACTGCGCTAAGTCATTGAAAACGTAAGTTAACATTGAAAGGTATGGTTTAATTGATGAAATTCCTTGACTTGGGTTCCCCTCTTGAATCCCTAATGGGAACAAAGGATCGGTCATAGCGAGCTTAAATTTCTGAATCACTTAGGTCCTGCGTGTCATAAGCAAATCTTGGGAGCTTGGGTTTAGATGGTGCATCGTCTTGATTGCATGGTCACAGTAAGCAAGAAATACTCTTATTCTAGTAAGACTTACACTTGAACTTGAGTGTGAACCATATGCACCCACTATAAACACCTACGCATTTCAACGATTACAGTTTATGTCGTTACAAGAATGTTTATGCTATACTCCGGAGTAGTCTAATATTTCCAGATAGTTCTGCTTGTTTCAGTTACTTGGTTGTTTCACTGGCTTGCTTCAGGATTAATTGGTACCTTAGAATTTCTAATTTCTTCTGCGCGTACCTAAATTTATAGTTTGTTTACTGTTTATTTTCAATGTTCTGAGGCTTTTCCTTCTTGTTTTGGAATTTGCCTTAGCGTTCGTGTCTGCGTCGCCTGCTTCCTGAGCCGATCTGCGTCAAATTTCAGGTTTTGTGTTTGTGTTTCATTTCTTTTACTGTCGGATAGTTCTGTTATGTAATAATTACGATCAGTCATTTTCTCATGTTTCATGGACAACAGCTAGGCTAAATATTATATGTACTAGAATTTGGCATGTCTTGCATGTTCATTTCTCTGAGGTGTCATTGCATTTCGATATGTATCAGAACTTGTATTATGAGCTTTTACTAAAATGCATGTGCACCTGTTTCAAGTTATCATATTTTAAAAAGCTTCCGCAATAAATTAATCTGTTTTACTCAAAAGTAATTATTTTAAACTATTTGTAGTATTTATGCTTCCGCCTTAGTGGGCATGGATTCCTTTTCGCCCATGCTTGTGGCATCACGACCCGTCCCGAAGCGCACTGATAACTTCTCAAAAAGAAGTTATCTTGATCATAATTTTAACCCTTTAAGTTATCTGTTTTACTCAAAAGTAGTTATTTTAACCCTTTTAGGAAATCACAATACAAGATTATTTCTCTTAATCGTTAGAAAAGTATTTTCTCCAAGGGTTTATAGTTATTTTAATTAAGAATTATTTACTTATAATTTGCTTTCATAATTGAAATCACAGTATTCGATTGACTTGGATTTAAAGAAAGGACTTAATCGGTATTTGCGAGCACTAAGTTTAACACCTCTCCGTGGGAACGATATTTAGCTCACATTATATTACTTGAACCGGCACGTGCACTTGCGTACAAAATACGCAACCATTTTCGGGCGTATCAAGTTTTTGGCACCGTTGCCGGGGAGGTGCAAATAATTCAGTGTTTCTTTCTTGCAATATTAGTAAAACCCGAGTATTTAAAGCTCAAGTATCTATTTTAGTCTTATTTTATCTGTAATTTTGTCTAGTGCATGTCTTTTTTAGAATATATTTTTATTTTATTTTATTTTATCCTAATCTATTTTAAAAGTTTATTAAGCAGGTTATCCATTTCTGATATAATTTTTCTAGGGTAGTTTATTTTTGCAAAGAAATTATAATTTTATTTTAACCGCATCCATTCAAAAAAAATGTATACACATGTGAGATGCGAGTGGTGTGGATCGTTTAGTCATACAACTGATGCGTGTTACATGGGGACTGTTGGGTATCATTCGTGGCTCGAAAAACATAGAGAATATTTAGGGCCTCAATATTGTGCAGCAAATCATTATAACATTGCGTCCACACGTCAAATAATTCCTCGACCCTATGACTCGACTCCTTGGTTGTCGATCAGTAGTAATGTTAGGAAGTGTTTATTTTGTCATAATACGGACCACGTCTTGAAGGATTGTGTCGCTTACAAAAGTCAGATAGAGAAAAATTATGAATCGGGCATCCAGATCATGTCTACTATCCCCGTACAGTCATGTTTGCGTGGGACTATTGCAGATAAGCCCCTCATAATTGTGGGCCCGTATATTGATATTGATGCGTCATCTCCCCATACTCATTTATCACCTAGTTTTGATTCACCCACGAAGGAACCTGAACATGTATTTTCTGAATTAGATATTAATAGCGTTCCTACATTTTCTTTGCAAAATGTTTCTACACCTATTTTTATCAATCCTGTCGAAGATATTGCGCAAGGTGATGACCCAGAACCTGAGGCTGCGCCAAAGTGGGATGAAGATATTTTTCTCTCCGATGGGGGGAATAATTCTTTGGAGCATGATGACGCGCCAATGTGGGATGAAGAAGATATCCTTTTTAATGAGAAGGTTTGCACTTCTTCATTGGATGAGGAGGTCCAACTCACCACAGAGGCCCTTGAGTTCTCGGGTTCCCCTTGCTATGATGCTTACGATACCGACATTGATCAACCTTTGGAACCTGCTAGGAGTGAAACCGGGATCACTCCTATGATTAGAAATCATTTATGTTCTTCTTCTATTTTATTTTTTAATCTCCTTTCATTATAGCCAAAACAAGTTGATGTGTCACAGATACCACAGGAGGATATTGAGCATTATCCTCAAGTTGACGAGATGGGTATCCACTTAATTGAGATGGTTGATCCCTCCTCCATAGTGGAAGCTCCATTCATTTTCTTCTCCCCATACAGCCTTCCTTTTGATGATGATACCTTGTTGGGCAAAGATACATATTATGGTGAGAATAGTGAGGAACACTCCTCATGTTCTTACTTTTTGTTCCCTCTACCTGTGTTGTGCACGTATTATTATTTGGGTAGATGGGTAGTTGTTTTATCGTTGTATCGGTACCCGCTACCGACACGAATATTAGAACAGTTACCTGTTCATTTTTCTTTTCATCGTCCAATAATCTAGAAATTTAAAATTTCTGAATAAGTCGTGCTGGGAGGACAATAACCCCAGTAGTTATCTTATTTTTCCTGCATTTTTATTGTTCCAAGTCTAGTTTAATTAGTTTAATTTCATTTTTGTTTGTCTATCTTTCCTTGTTTGTTGGAGCTCATCACTGCAGGTACACTTTATTTGGACTTAGTAGCAGGATCTTTGATCTCGTTTCGCCTCCTAGTATGCACAAATCATGAGCATGAGAACATTAGATCAAAGGAGTAACTTTCATAACAGTGTATGTACAAGAAGGGATGTGAAGATGCTCTGGGTTGTTGATTCCAGGGGAGTATTCACATTCAATTTTTATTTTCATTTCTTAAAAACTCCTTTATAAAAATACGATTTATTGTATGCATGCATTTTTCAAGAAATCTTTTACTAGGGACTAGTAAAGGTTAAAGTATGGGGGCACGTCCCTCTGTAATTTATTTGACAAATCGTTTTTGACGTGTAATTCGGGAAATTCTATTCTTATTTTCCTTAATAATTAAACTATTCAAGTCATTCAATTTAATTTGAGGGATAGACTAGTTAATCCTACGAGTTCAGACTATGAAATTGAAATTAGTACGATTTGTTAAAGCTCTCTTAAGAAATCAGTTTATTATGCACTATATTTCTTAAAAAGAATTTGCTCCCTTTGAATTGATTTAATTGACTTCGGAACTTAATGGTGAGAGAGCGAGCAAGATCTAATTCAATGATATTAGCCAATACGTTGAGCGTACGTAGTTAACTTCGCATCCACATAAAGCCTAACCTCGGTGTCATCACCCATTATCCTTTGAGCTTCTTGCCTTGGTTCTGTTTTTCCCTATTTTTCTTTTATTGGTATCTTAGTATGCTTACCAGTTATGGGTGTTTTAATAAAAATATATATATCATAGTGATATGTGGCCTAAGTTTGCTCGCGCATACTTAGAATGATCTCAACTATGATGGAAAAAAAAGTATCTTTATATCATAGTGATATGTGGCTCAAGTATGTTTACGCATATTTGGAATGATCCCAACTATGAAAATATCAAAAGAAAGAAAAAAAAATATTATTGAAAATTAAACCCCATAATTTGGAGAGCTACTAAGACGATTAAATCGAGAAATAGCCACCCATCATACCAAATTCATCAAGTCATTTTATTTGGTCCCCGTTACTACCAAACTCATGTAGAGGTCATATCAAAGTTTTAATCTACTCTTGATCTTTCCGTTTGGTGACGAAGTTTAAGAAAATAAATTAGAAGGGAAGTTAATAATTTTTAAGGAATAGCACACACAACACTTGAATTCTTAATTGAGCTTTATCTTATATCGAACTAAAGGATTTGTGAAGGTTTGAACTTCTATGGATTAACAAGTTTACCAACAGTTAATGTGAATTTCTTGAACAGATTTTGTTTGATTTATAATGAAGAGTAGGATGAATCGAATTTACACTTTCATAAACATTTGCCATTACATGCTCTACAATGATTTACCTCTGCTAGAGACTAGCAAAGATTTAAGTATGAGGGTGTGATAACTTCTCAAAAAGAAGTTATCTTGATCATTATTTTAACTTTTTTTGTTAAGTTATGTGATAATTATGAATGAAAAGTATATATATTCAAATGAATTATAATTTGGAGTTAAAATGATTATTACGTTTAGTTTTGTATGTTTTTATGATAGGATATGTGAAGAAATCGAGTCAAGATCGAAGACTAAGTGTTGTTGAAAAACTGGAATATGTTGTAACATAATATGAAAAATGTTATAACAAAGCTGACAGGTCAAAAAAGGCAGAAAATCCAGATTTTCAACAGTTGCAACATTTCTGCTGAAAAGTTATAACTTGTCGGCAGTTACAGAATTTTTAAATCCGAAATTAATTAGATTTCGGCGGTTACGGATGGAAAAGCAAGCATCTTTTCAGCAATTATAACTTACCAAAAGTGGGCCCCGCCCAGGAGAAAATAAAGGAAGACTTAAATGGAGAGATTCGGCCATTGAAAGGGGAAAAATTTGGAGTTTTAAAAAGAAATTGGAGAACTTGGACGGGAGAAGTTCTATTCGACCATTAGAGAGGAGGAAGAAGGAAAAACTGCTTGGGAAAACCAGTCCAGAATTTGCGTCTGGGCTGCAGGAAACACTGTCAAATCAACGGAGAAGGGAAGATTTACTTGATTTACATCATGTTTAGTAAGATCTACCCTTTATTTTGCTTTTCTCCTTCAAGCATGAACTAATTCCGGCGATCTTGTGTTGTGAGAGTACTACTTCTTGTGTAATTATAACTATGCTTTAATTTTCCTTTATGGATGTTTGGTGAATGATCTTTATGGTTCTTATGATCTTTATTTTGGAACTTTTGGCCAAGGTTTCGTTTTTCTACTGCGCTTCATAATTCGAGAGATGAGTTGCGCAAGGGTATCATAAGTTCGATATAGCGTTTGAAGGGAGAAAGAGACTTCCCCTTGGCGTTAGCAACATAGGTTTTTATTTCTTATGCAATTCTTTATTTCACTCGAGTTAGAGATGACAGAGGAGATAAGGGATTAGGGGAATCCGATATCGAGTGATACGGTTTTCTAAATTAAAATCGTTGCAAGAACATTTCACCATGCAATTTTCATAAAGTTTTATTTGAATAATCATTGCACTAGATTTAGGAATCACAATACAAGATTATTTCTCTTAATCGTTAGAAAAGTATTTTCTCCAAGGGTTTATAGTTATTTTAATTAAGAATTATTTACTTATAATTTGCTTTCATAATTGAAATCACAGTATTCGATTGACTTGGATTTAAAGAAAGGACTTAACTGGTATTTGCGAGCACTAAGTTTAACACCTCTCCGTGGGAACGATATTTAACTCACATTATATTACTTGAACCGGCACGTGCACTTGCGTACAAAATACGCAACCATTTTCGGGCGTATCACGCACTCTAACTTTTGTCGAGACGGGTCGTGACAGACAGGGGGCCATGCAGGCGTGCTCTGCACCCTTCAGCGGTTACGGGCCAATGTGTTTTGGAAGGGGCTACGACGAGACGCACAGCAGTTTGTACAGCAGTGTGAGGTCTGTCAGCGGCAGAAGTATGAGACGACCTCCCCTGCAGGCCTACTTACACCGTTGGAGATTCTGCAACACATTTGGGAGACTATCTCCATGGATTTCATTGATGGGCTGCCTAAGTCACAGGGCAAATCTGTGATTCTGGTTGTGGTGGACAAGTTGTCTAAATATGGGCATTTCATTGCCTCGAGCCACCCGTACTCGGGGGAAACAGTAGCCGATCTCTTTGCTCGGGAGGTGGTTCGCTTACACGGCATCCCTCGGTCGATCATCTCGGATCGGGACCCGGTTTTCATCAGCAGCTTCTGGAGGGAATTATTCCGCTTACAGGGTACCCATCTACGCATGAGTACGGCGAATCATCCCCAGACAGATGGCCAGACAGAGGTGCTTAATCGGGGTATGGAGACTTATCTGCGTTGTTTCGTTATGGACGAGCCACGTTCTTGGACTCGTTGGTTACATTGGGCCGAATATTGCTACAATACGTCCTATCACACAGCCAGCAAACTCACTCCTTTTGAGGTCGTCTACGGGCGACCCCCTCCTTCCCTTGGTACTTACGAGGCGGGGAGCACAGCCCTCCCTGCAGTGGATCGCACATTACGGAACCGGGATCGGACCCTGACACTTCTACGAACCAATCTCCGTGCAGCGCAAGATAGGATGAAGGTCCAAGCCGACAAACCCCGGACCGAGCGGGAGTTTTCGGTGGGTGATGAGGTTTTTCTTCGCCTGCAGCCGTACCGTCAGCTATCAGTCTCACACCGGGCGAATTAGAAGTTGGCCCCACGATACTATGGACCGTTCCGCATCCCTCATCGGGTCGGACCCGTCGCCTACACCCTCGCTCTGCCGGAGGGCTCACGCATCCACCCGACCTTTCATGTGTCTCTGCTCAAGAAGAAACTGAGCGAGACTGTCCAAGTTAGTCCCCTGCTACTCGAAGCCACGACTGTCGGAGAGTTACGCCCCATTCCCGAGAAAATCTTACTGTCCAAGTGAAAGAAGCGCGGTCCCGAGTATCGTCCTGAAGTTCTTGTCAAATGGAAGAATCTGTCGGCTGCACACAACACCCGGGTCGATCTCCTTGAGTTCCACGAGCTCTTTCCGGACTTTCATCTTGAGGACAAGATGACTCTTGATGGGGAGGGGAATGTTACGCCTCCTGACGTCATCCGGTTCCGAGGATATCAATACGCGCGAAGGCCAAAGGAGACAGCAGAAGGAGATCGGGCTGAACCATCCGGTTCAGCCCGCAAACACTAATTAAGAAGAAGTGGGGCTGAACCACACCAGTTCAGCCCCTATGGTGGGGCCGGCCGGCCCCTTGGGTCCGGGTAATATATATTCCCGGACTCCCCCCTCTTTGGGGATTATCAAAGATTATCATCAGGAATTTCTTCTCCTTCCTAACCCTAGTTTCTTCTTCTTAGTTATTCTCTCCTTTTCCATCCTCTCTTGCAAGTTCATATCAAGAAACTCAACAAACAAAGACTAACTTGACAAAGAGATAGGAAAGAGATACAAACAACGCTCGAGTCTTTTCCTCGGGTACTGACGAAGCTCCTGAATAGGTAGCTTTGATCCGTCGCGATCCTTGGTTGCGTCTGGGGTCGAAAGGGGGTTGTCACCTCCAAGAAACCTTTACATGTCTTCTCGATTGTCCGTTAAGTCCACATCTCCTTCCCTTTCTCCTCTTGCTTGGCGACCTTAGATGACAAAGAAATCTCCTTCTTTGAGCTTCACGATGATGGTGGAAGCCTAGAGGACCACCCCTGCCTTAGAGAGGTAGAAACAGAACGAAAATGAGAGCTATTCCCCGAAGGGCCCGATCAACTCCGTTAAAAGACGTATTTAAAACCTTCAGGAAAATTGAACGAGCACGGTCGAGCGCGCGGTCGTGTTCTCAATCGTGCGCAAAGAACATGGAAACTAACGCGAAAATGAAATGATGTGAAACCCTAATATGATCGTGCGATTTAGTCACATACGATCGTGCGTGACCAAACCGCACAGGCGTTTTCAGGAGAATGGTTTCCTGAGGAATGGAAACCAATATAACGTGCACGGTCGTGCGTGTGTAAAAACACATTGTCGTGCGGAATTCTTATATGCAAATCATTCGTGCGAATTGAACGCGTACAGTCGTGTGTGTGTAAAACGCACGATCGATTTCAGAATTTAAGTTTATGAGTATGTGGCCATGAATCCACACGATCGTGCGTAAATGAACTTGCACGGTAGTGTGTTTTACGACAAAATGTAAACCATGTCGTCATCTCCTCGAGGCGACCACGGGCTGCACAAACATGGATAAATTATCGCTATAAAGACTATAAAGAAATGATAAGGCATAAATCAAAGGATGGGAAGAAGAGAAAAATCCATCCAAACCCAAATGAACTCGCACGGTAGTGTGTTTTACGACAAAATGTAAATCATGTCGTCATCTCCTCGAGGCGACCACGGGTTGCACAAACATGGATAAATTATCGCTACAAAGACTATAAAGAAATGATAAGCCATAAATCAAAAGATGGGAAGAAGAGAAAATCCCATCCAAACCCAATTCACTTGAAATTTGATCCATTCTAACTCCGAACCTATTCATGTTGTCACTTTAGTCAATCATGTCGATATGAACGGGAATTCAATAATGTAGGAGCAAAATGAATTGAATCATGAGCTAGAATGGTGCCAAAAACATTATATGAAATCCACTCATCAGCAATTTCCTTGTTCGTGTTCGTAGTTCTTGATACGACGTAGCTTGTACGTATCAATTGGTCTGACCTGCCCTAACAATTAGAGTTTCGAGTTGTAATCTCCCTGCTTCCGCCATGGCCCTCCTTCCAGCCTCATTGCATGCTCACTACGATCAGATCGAAGCTATCATGGATGACCACCTCGCCATTGCGCACACGCTTCGTCGATGGTTCCTTCCTCAAGCGCCATTCCACCCAATGTTCTTTGTTCCCGATGAGCTGTCCAACGCTACCCAGACCGCTGAAGGTCAAATCCAGCCTCCTTCCCGCCCTCTGGTCTCCGCCAACAACAAGACATCCCGCCTTTTAGTCGTTGCCCACCACATCCATGCCCGTTAGGACCAGTCCCAAAAATTGATCCACGCTCCCTCTCTCATTCAGACACAGTCCATGCTTCCGGTCAACCTCCTTGTCCCTTCGACAACCCGCACATGTCGTAGAGTCAGTTTCCAAAGTTGAACCTTTTCCCGAACAAAATGACAATAAATTTCAATATGCTTTGTACGCTCATGAAACACAGGGTTCTCAGCGATGTGAATAACAGCTTGATTATCGCAAAAGAGAATAGTTGGTGATGGAAGTTTGACACCTAAATCAGTGAGGAGACATTTTAGCCATGTAAGTTCTGAGACGGCGACAGCCATGGAAGTATGGAACAATACTCCGCTTCAACTAAAGACCGAGCAACCATAGTCTGTTTCTTGCTTCGCCAAGTAACCAAGTTCCCGCAAAAATATGTGCATTAGCCGCTCGTGGACCGACGATCGTCCAAGGACCCAGCGTAATCAGCATCACAATATGCAATGAGAGACAGAGAAGTAGAGGGCTTGTATACCAGCCCTTGTCCCGGAGCATTCTTCAAGTATCGAAGAATACGCGCAACGGTCTGAAGATGAGAGACCCGAGGGGTATGCATGAAGCGACTGACCACAGTGGCCGCAAAGGAAATGTCAGGTTGTGTGACAGTAAGATAGATCAGCTTGCCAACAAAGCGGCGATAATACTCCGTATTAGGGAGAAGTTGATCAGAGTTCGAACCATGAGCGTGAGCTAATGATTTGCATCCATAGAACTATCCACAGGCTTACATCCAGAGTAACATGCATCATGAAGAAGATTGAGACAATACTTCCGTTGAGACAAGATAAGACCATCAGGTTGGGCTACCTCAATCCCGAAGAAGTGGCGGAGTCGTCCCAAATCCTTAGTTTGAAAATGAGAGGCAAGGTGTTGCTTGATTTGGGTGATGTCGGGAAGATCATCACCAGTAATAAGGATGTTATCAACGTAGACTAGAAGAACCACTATGCCAGATGAACGTTGTCAAATAAATAGGGAGAAGTCTGCCGAGCTTGGGTGAAGCCAAACTCACGAACAACCTGACTAAACTTCTCGAGAAGAGATATGTATGGCCGAGAGCAACTTCTCTGCAGCGGCTCTATTACGCGACCAGACAAGAATGTCAATCTGATCGGCTTTGGTCAGCGAACGTTGATTCTTGGTCGACAAACGGTGAGTGCAAAGTCTTCTTTGGTAGAACACTGAGAAGCTCGGCTCGGTCGGCGAACGGCCTCGGCTTGGTCGGCGAACGGCCTCGGCTCGGTCGGCGAACGGCCTCGGCTCGGTCGGCGAACGGCCTCGGCTCGGTCGGCGAACGGCCTCGGCTCGGTCGGCGAACGGCCTCGGCTCGGTCGGCGAACGGCCTCGGCTCGGTCGGCGAACGGACTCGGCTCGGTCGGCGAACGGCCTCGGCTCGGTCGGCGAACGGCCTCGGCTCGGTCGGCGAACGGCCTCGGCTCGGTCGGCGAACGGCCTCGGCTCGGTCGGCGAACGGCCTCGGCTCGGTCGGCGAACGGCCTCGGCTCGGTCGGCGAACGGCCTCGGCTCGGTCGGCGAACGGCCTCGGCTCGGTCGGCGAACGGCCTCGGCTCGGTCGGCGCACGGCCTCGGATCGGTCGGCGACGGCCTCGGATCGGTCGGCGAACGGCCTCGGATCGGTCGGCGACGGCCTCGGATCGGTCGGCGAACGGCCTCGGCTCGGTCGGCGCACGGATTCGGCTCGGTCGGCGGACGGCATCGGCTCGGTCGGCACACGGCCTCGGCTCGGTCGGCGCACGGATTTGGCTCGGTCGGCGGACGGCTTCGGCTCGGTCGGCGGACGGCTTCGGCTCGGTCGGCGGACGGCTTCGGCTCGGTCGGCGGGCGGCTTCGGCTCGGTCGGCGGACAGCTTCAGCTCTGTCGGCGAACAGCTTCAGCTCGGTCTGCGAACAGCTTCAGCTCGGTCTGCGAACGGCTTCAGCTCAGTCGGCAAACGGCTTCAACTCAATCGGTGAATGACTTCAGCTCGGTCGGCGAACGGTTTCAGCTTGGTCGGCGAACAGGGAACGACAAACAACAATCTTTGATAGATCATTGAATGTTGCAGCAGAGAACCGCCGTCAGCATTCTTATCTCGGATCGGTGATCGAGTACTCGGTCTCAGAACAAGTCCCTGATCGGCAAATGCTTGATCGACAATCTTTGATTCCTTCTGAGCAATCCATGTCATTTCTTCTGAGCTCCTCTTTGGCCTTCTTTGTGCTTCTTCTTTCTGTTTCAGGGTCACTCTAACTTCTTTAGAGGTAGAAATTACTTTCATGTCAAAGTAATCAATATCATCAATCTTGCATAGTTTTGTACCATCAAATCCAAAAGATTTTCCCAAGACATGTAAATCCTTCTTGAAATCATCGTTAGTAGGACTCGTCTTATAGACGTGTCGGCCATATTGAGAGAGATTAAGCAATAATAGTTGTGCAAATTCTTCAGAAGAGTGCGCCAAATAGTAGGGCAAGGTGTGTGCAAGAAGAGCTTGTGGTAAAATGAGTTGGAGTTATAGGTGGACTAGTCAAGCAACTACAACTGGGAGCGGGCAAGAATGTCCGAGCAAGCTAGATTTTGCAAGGGGACTGAGCAAGAGATTGTTGAATTTGAGCGCTCGCAGAGGTCACTGAAATTTGGAGCAAACTCTTTAGATGAAATCGCAGAAACAGTGAGGAAGAAGAATTCGCTGAAGCTCGCGGAAACGGGGGAGGTCGCTTTCGCTGTGGAGGTTGCTGGGGATTGCAGAGGTCGCTGAGGGTTGGAGGTCGTCGGGGTTTGTGGAGGTCGCTGAGAGTCGGAGGTCACCGGGATTTGCGGAAGCTGTTGAGCTGGGAGCGAAGAAGGTCTCTGAGGGTCATTGAGGGTCGAATGGCAGACTAGGTAATGAACTGTGACAGAGGCAGGCTCGGGAACAAATTGTAGGCTCGGAAAGGAACTATTGGCACAGTATTAAGGTGACGGCTAGGAGGAGAGGTCGTTGAATTTACTGGAGCAAAGACAGCGACCCGAGAGAGCGGTGAAGAAATCTCCGCGATGAGAGAAAAAAATTAGTGCTACAAGAGAGGGCAGCAAAAGATGTTGACCAGCTCGGATACCATGTGAGAATGCTAACTTTCAAATATACCATATTAACTTTCATATATTCCATGTAGGGTACATGTACATATATATATAGGTACAAAGAATGAACACTAAGAACTCCTAGACAATGTGAGATTAAACTATATGCAATTATGAGATTTAGTTGGGTCATCAAGGTAGGCCTTTTCTACTGGGCTCCAACAAGGAGAGTGTTTTGAATTAAGAAAAGAACAGGGTACTGTAAATGAGCATACAGTTCATAACATCAACAGTGAAATTGATAATATTAAACACCATCATAAATGAGACAAAGGAACTTTCTAATAAGAAAAGTTCATTTTCTATCAAAAAGGCAGATTAGAGTATCTGCAATGCCTTACTATTTAAAGAAATATAAGAATAATTAGACCACAGTGTACGAATAGAACAGCATACTTACAATGCCGGCATTGGATGTGAAGCTCATTGTTATGGAAGAGAACCAAAGTGGAACGTCAACTGTATCAAGGCATACGCATTAAATCCAATGAAATCCAAGTAAAAACGGAGAAGAAAAAAGAAATTGTTAGGCAAAAAAATTGAGGCTCCAAGTGGATATTGCATGATATATTTATCCAAGAATCCTAGCATGCTAACAGAATTACTGTGTAAGCTATAGTATTTTGCTTTTCCTTTTCCAATTGATAACTAGTTACAAAAATAATAAACTCATATGATGATGAATGGGAAACTTAAGAAATGCAGGGTGTTTGCTAAAGACTCTCAAACATTGCTACATAATTGAATCAACCTCATAAAAGAAAGTACAATAATTTAAGAGAACCCGAGATGATACATAATTAAGGCTCAGTTTATTTGGGTATTTTTCTCCAGTGCGGTTTTGACAAAAACAAAAATGCTATTTTCTGTCTATTTGGAACAGTGTATCCCCCTAAACATCGCTTTATGCCTAATTCCAACTATAGAGAGGAAACCACATTCAGGAGCGTCGATTTATCTATCTCCAACCGCTCCATCTCAAATTGTCGTCGCCCTCCGAAATAGGCCCTAAATTGCATGTCAAGTACCAAGTGGGATGCAACGCACTATGGAGCCTGGTAGATGCTGAAATAGATTGCGATAGAATATAAACAGGATACACTCACAAGCTATACACACGCCCAAACTCATGATGGCTGGTTTCCTCAAGGAATCCTCTCCCTCGGAGATTCTAGACCTAGATTTCTATGATGTATCATAAAACTCCACGTCCCTCCTTATATAGGAGAGGAAATTATTCATAATTATCATATTACCCTAACACATCATAATACTGCTGCACTAACAGGGAATAGTCATTCAGATACGTATCAGGGCCACATCAAATTTCTCTCCGCTCCTACAACAATATGAACATTTGAGAGACACTTGGGTGCTTCTTTTGTACTTGAAGCATTTCTCTATCTAGAAATGCTGGAAATTTAAGTCTAAGGCTCCGCTTGGGAAATCGTTGATGGTGGCTCCTGTGGAAAATGGAGCTCAAAATAGAGTTTTTGGCATTTTTCATGGCATTGGAGCTCCAAAATGGAGGTTGCCCGAATGAAAAACCACGGAGGAAAAGGGCTTTTTGGCACTTTGCACCCCCTAATTCCCCCTCTTTGGCACTTTGCACCATGAATTTATAAATATTGCAGTTTGCACCCCCCATTTCCTTTTTTTTGGCAGTTTGCACCCTAGCCTTAAATTCAAGGGGGTATTTCGGTCCAGATTTGGCCAAATCCCTTAAAATGGCACTTTGCACCCCGAATTCTTTCATTGGCGCTAAGCACTCCGATTTTTATATCTGATTGGCGCTATGCACACTCTTATAATTATCAGCAGCACTATTAAAAAATTCCGATTTCATTAATTTGATGCTGCTCCGATTGTTTGAATCAAAATTCCGATTGTTTATATCTGATTGGCGAATGGCACTCCGATAAAAATCAGATGAATCAAAATTCCGATTTTTTGATAAAAAATCTGATAGTAAGCAAGGAAATTCCGATATCTGGCATTCAACCGCAGTAACAACTATTTGACATAAATACCATAATATCAGCTCCAATATTACATAAATATTACATAAATATCATAATATCAGCTCCAGTATTATCAAAATATTACATAAATACCATAATAATAACATAAAATTAACAATATTCAAAATGTTTAAACTTGGACAAATCCCCCAGATCAGCTCCAGTAGATCACGATCACACATTCTTCGTCCTCCTTTCTTCTTGCATGCTTAGATGGCCTTCCGGGCTTCTTCTCAATATTGCATCATGGAACTAGAGGGTTTAAATTTGCTAACGGCCACTCCTTTGCTGAATTTATTGGATTCAACATGTGTTCATATGCCTTCATGAACATGTCCTTTCTATACCAATGTTCAACATAGTCTTCAACATTTTCCCTCCGATAAAATATGCATGATGTTGCGTGCACACAAGGAATACCCGTTAGATCCCATCTCCTGCAACTACAACTTCGTGAACTCAAATCAACAGTCCATTTGTCTCCTGACCATCCTTCAACTTCAAATTTATGGTGCCCATTCCATATTAAAATATAGTTGTGTGCATTTTTTTTGTTACTTTCCAAAGTGCGTTGTATGGAATGACATACTTCTCCACTAAACTTCAATACTTTATCTCTTTGCGTGTGAAGTCTCTTCATCAGCAACACCCTTATGATCTCCAACATGGTTATTATAGGTTTATCCCTTGCTTTTAGAATCACTTTGTTGAAAGCCTCACAAAAATTATTTAACAACATGTCACATTTAGGCCAATCAACTTCATTGGGAAATGACATTTTGAATTAATATAAACAATCCCTATAAAAAAAACAACAAGTGTAAAAACAATGCACAAAAAAATTACTGCAGAAAATCTTAACTTAATTAGAAATGTTTATAAACAACTTAATATAAACAACTTCATTACTGCAAACAAAATTACTGCAGAAAATCTTAACTTAACAATGCACAAAAAAATTACTGCAGAAATTAATATAAACAACTTCATTAGAATTTTTTATTTTGCAAAATTTTAACTTAAGTGGCAACACATCTTTGAAAAACTGCTCGAACCTGCAATGGCCTGCTCGAACCTGCAATGGCCTGCTCTGAAAACTGCTCTGAAAACTGCTCTGAAAACTGCTCTGAAAACTGCTCGAACCTGCAATGGCTTGCTCTGAAAACTGCTCTGAAAACTGCTCTGAAACCTGCTCGAACCTGCAATGGCCTGCTCTGAAAACTGCTCGAACCTGCTCCGAATCAACAGTGCCCGGCGATTCTAAGAGGAGATACGGCGACGAAACCTGCAATGGCCTCCGGCGAAACCTCCTCTGGACTCCGGCGAAAATGCCCTAGCCTCCAGCGAAAATGATTTCCGACTCCTGGATGTCGCGTGAGAGAGACGGCTAAAGAGGGCGATGCGGGCTAAAGGGTTTACGCTGATTGCTTGCGGACGAAAATGCCCCTTTCAAAGTGCCCTAGGGTGCAAACTGCCAAAAAAAAGGAAATGGGGGGTGCAAACTGCAATATTTATAAATTCAGGGTGCAAAGTGCCAAAGAGGGGGAAATGGGGGGTGCAAAGTGCCAAAAAGCCGAGGAAAAGAGAGAGTACCAAACAGAGCTTAAATTCTCTAGATAGCCTAACAGTTCCATCTAGCAAAGCACGTCTATATCTATGTAGTGACCATGTAGATATCCCATAAATATGAAAGACATAAAGCCACCTGGATGAACAATACTACAATTTGGAGTGTAATATAGTTAGTGAGAGATGAGGTTTGACTTATCTGAACTCATGAAATTTGACATTCAGCAACAATGGTCGTCTTGGCAGCCACTCTGAAAATTTAGTATTGATGGCAACAGTCATAGTCAACTTGACTCGAGTCAGTGTTCAAGAATAACACGTCGGAGAAGTATGCAGTGTAGTGTTGTTTGAGGTTTAGAATAACGCCTAGTGGTTGACAATGAAGAGAAGTGCTCGTCATATATAAATATATGCATCCGTAAAATCCCTAGAGAAGGGTAAAGTATGGTAGAAATCCATTTGTGACATTTGTCTTGGCTTTGGACAACATAGATCAACTTCGTAGAATAGTTCCTGAGCTTGATGTCTAGGAGTTCTGTTTGTGGAAGGGAGAGTCGTTGTTTGAGAAGATTATGACCTAGCTAAAAGAAAACATTAATGTACTAAATAGAACTTAGTCGATCAGCGTGTCAAGACTGTGTTTGAGAAGAGATGTCTATGTTTGTAGGAGTTCGGGTCCTCTATAAAGGAGTCCTTATTCCTGCAAGAATAGTCATCTCCTATGGAAGTCATCGCCGTTTATGGTAATCATCATGGTCAGCAAAAAACAATTTCTGTTACGCGCACGCGCCATCCCATTTTATCATTACTGTTTTTCTTTAAATATATTAGGTTTGATGTGAGCCTCCTCCTCCCTATATAAGGAGGAGGTATGGGAGTGTTATTTTGATCCTCGGATCATTAGGGATTTAGGCTCTCATTTGAGAGAGGGATCATTGGAGGAACCAGCCTTCTTGATCTTGGCCGGACTTCGATCCGGATTGTATCCGTGTTCTTCTTCGATTAATGCAACTTCCTTCGTGTTCGTATTAATTGGTCCGACCTGCCGCTCCGCCCGCTTCTACAGCCGCCGGAGTATCGAGTTCTGCTATACGAGCACCGCTCGACATCACCTCTGTCGCTCGACGATGCCAGATCTGCGCCGCTCCGCTCGATCTTCCAGACCGCTCGACGACGCCACATCGCCTCTGTCGCTCGATCTTCCAGCCCGATCGTCCTCGCCATCGCCATTGTGCGTCCTCGCCACTGCCGCTCGACCACTGACCGCTCGATCTTCCGATCCGCCAACGTCGCACGTCTTCTTAACCGCTGCTACAGACGACGCCGCACAGCACGCCGCCGTCTGCGCCCACTTCCGCCTGCGCACGCTTCGATCAGCTCGGCACCGTGCCAGCCCCTTCGACCCAGCCCCAGCTCCACCCGGCACAGCTAGATCCGCTCGACCCAGTGCCCGATCGGCGTCCTCAGCCCGCCAGCGCTCCCAGGCGCCGCCCGGTGCGTCCTCCTCAGCCCGCCAGCGATCCCAGCCACCGCCCGTGCATCCTCCTCAACCCGCCAGCGCTCCCCGCCGCCGTCCCGGCCCCCTGCGGGCCAGATCTGCCCCGTGCCACACCGATCCGCCCCGGGCCAACCTCCAACTCGGAGCAATCGTCCTCATATGCCAAAGAGCCGGATGGAAGCCCACGTGGAAGCCCTCGAACACTCCCTCGCCACCATTAACTCTCGTCTCGAGGCACAGAACGAGCAGTTCACCTCGATTCTGACCATGCTCCAGAAATTGCAGCCCACCCAGCACTCCGGGCCCTCTACCGCCTCTGTTGTGGGATCCCCCAGCACCGTGCTTCCCGATGCTTCCGCAGCGGTGGAAGTGCCTACTCCACAGTACCGTGGACCTGACATGCCTACCTTCAACGGGTCTGACCCCCTCGGGTGGATTGCCCGCGCCGAGCAGTTCTTCGACATTCACCAGACCGCGTCGACACAACGGGTCTCCGCCGCAATCATCAGCATGGAAGGGTCGGCCCTCCATTGGGTCCGTTGGCTCCGGCAGACCTCTCCCGACCTCTCCTGGCCAGCTCTCTCTGAGGCCCTCCATTGGGTCCGTATTAATTTCTAAGGAATTGCCATCTCCTTAAGAGAAAACCCACCTAGTGAAGGTCATAGTCTATAGAAGAGGATGCAATATATTTGCGCTTTTATGACAGCGAAAGGTTGTCAACTTAAGTTTGATTATCATGAAATTAGAAATGCGATAAGGCCTACAAAAATGCTTTCTCATGAATCAACAAGGATTTTAAAGAGTTACAAGATCAATAACAAGAAGCAAACTAAAGTCTAGACCTCTATATATAGTGAAGTAACAATGCATAATAATAAATCCAAATATAACGCATAACAAGGAAATTAATTATGGTGGCATGATAGTGCCAAAAATCTTGCAACACTTGGAAGAAATAAGCATCAACCAATATCTAGATGCCATCGCCGGCCTTCTTCTCTTCCTCAACCATCTCACCAATAAAGTTTGTTAACACAACTAAAATAGTCAACAACAAAAAATCACAATTTTGGCTTCTTCCATATTTTCCAGTGGAGATGGCAATGTTATCATCAATCTAGTAATCAACGTCACAACGGTAAATGTGGTTGTCCAGCTGGAAGGAGATGGTTGCAATTGTAAAAGTGGAATGAAGCTTCTATTCTACAGCAATAGAAATGAGCTTTGGAGGTATCCATGGGGTCTTTGGGAGGTCATTAGAGCAAGAAGAAAATTTCTGAAATAAATCCCAAGAGAAGTTGGTCACCGGTTAAAGTGTTGTCGTGTGACCTTGAGGTCACGGGTTCGAGAACTGGAAGCGGCCTCTTGCAAAAAAGTAGGGTAAGGTTTGCCTACATTTCACCCTTGTGGTGGGACCCTTCCCCGGACCCTCACTGCGCGGGGATGCTTTATGCACCGGGCTGCCCTTTAAATCCCAGGAGAAGTTGGTGAGAATAATCATTAACTCAGGATGAGTTTTTAGTGTTCAATTACATTGAATGTCATTTTGTTTGTTTTGGAAGTATAATCTACACATCCGGAGTTTCTTCTTTAATGGGCACCAAATCAAATCTCGTGATACTATCATCAGAAATTATATGAAATTATTTTATTTGCTCTATATTTTTCATCCAATTGTCTAAACACAAAAATCGCTTCAAAAATATATATATATTAGGCATGAAATAAAATTGAATCTCTAAAATTAAAATAATTAATCTTGCACAACATCAATTTAAACCTAAAAAATTCTAATCCAAACTAAAACATAAAAAAAATTAGTTTAGCTCTACATCATAACCATTTGAATGGAAGATTTTAATGTGGTCTATAAATTGCGGTGAACAAATGTTGCATTTGGTTATATTACAGTACATTCTTCGCTAACAATTTTTAATGGATATTGTATGGATTGATATAAACTTGAAGATTAAAGGGAGCAAAAGAGATTGTGATGCCAAATACTTCAATCAATAAATTTTGATCTTCTGAATTGCAATGTATATTAGAGGTATGGATTTTGTAATATTAAGCATGAGTCTGAATGAGTCTTTATACTTCTATCATGGTGTACAAACGCCGATAATAATGATATTAAAATAAGTCAAATATATTATATTTTAATAACAATGTTCTTAAATGTTTCACATTATATGGTATATCTCCATCAGGATTCCGACTAGTACTAATGCCCCTGGAGCTCGGATATATAACGATTTGAATCAATATTCTCAAAATCACGGAACCGGTATACAATATGTCTTATGAATGAATGCATCATTCATGAGACCCTTGGAATTTCTTCCTCAAAAAATTGCACCACACATAGTGCTTCCATATTCTTGCCAAATAATCAACATCTCCACAAAAGGATGAATGCCTTTAGAACAGTATAGGAATAATATAATATGAAATTAATTGTAACTTGTTTAGCACAAGCTGCACAACCAGATCACAAAAAAAGCTTTGACAAAAGCTATTATTATACTTCTGAAACATAACTTGATCAACCAGTGGGAATAAGTAGAGATAACAGGGGATAAGAACAGATAACAGGGATGACGATAAACTGAGAGCAAAACAAAACTTGATCAACCAGTGGGAGAAAAAAGTTGACTAAAATAATCAGAACTAATAACTATGGATTTTCTTCAAAGGAACGAGATAGCATACAACCAGAAATTCCAAGTAAGCTTGAGATTTATTCTAGTGACGCGCTAGCAAGAAGTAGTAAACCGACACTACGAAAGATCAAAAATCATAACGGCGGCTTGGAGCAGGAGGAGGAAGAAGAAGAAGAAAATGGCAGTGATGGTGGAATTAAAAGTAAACGGTTCAGGCCGTTACCTCTCAAGTAAGTCCAATCGTAAGGCCTTAACGATATCTCTGGGCAGCTAAAACTCCAAGTTGTGGAGGAGCCCAGCTGCCCGTGCTCTTGTCCGGCGACCATCGTCCACAAGAAAAGCCACAAAAACCAAGGATTGCGCGTACCCATGAATCGTGATAAAGGAGAACGATATCCCCTTCTGGAATCTCTTTTAACCCTATCTGAATCGCCTTTGGTCCTCTAGAAAGTGATTCCGGTTAATGGAGAGCGCGATAGGGATGAGCGGGAACTGATATGTTCTCCCGATGCCTTTGTCGGAGCTCTGCTGCACCGGCACCGCCTGCACTCCGAGCGAAATGGAATAGAGGAGCAGGGCCGCAGGCTCACAGAGAGAGATGCAGTCAGAGCTGGGTGATGAGGCAGGACGGCGAAGAGTGCACAAAAAAAATCATCTCAAATGTAAACACACTTATATCGGCTAAAAGCCTATTAATCCTTATATAAAGCTTACCGTCATAATCATATAATCCAAACTCGGAGAAATATTTAGGTACGTGTAACACACACGTGATCTTAATAAATCATCGGTAGCAAATCCCACCGTATTGAAAAGTGATCGTATTTTAGATCAATTATGTGCAAAAAATTGTGTTACCCGAAATATACGTCGGGATTGGGGGTTGCGCACGATGATCTAAGGTGCATTACACGCACCATCACTTTTTCCAGAAGTTGATATGCGTCGTGGCGGACTCATTGGTTGGACGATCGTGATCACGCTATTAATATTTTGACGCAATTAGTTACTCCACATTCCCGAAATCAAAGCACCGTAAGTCCGTAACACCACCACATTCACATGTCCCTAAGGGTTATATGAACTGTTGTCATTCATGAACGCCCGAACTCAATCGTTCATGAACACCCAAACTCAGTCGTTCATGAACGCCCGAACTCACCTCCTAAAGAACTCCATCTATATTTAAGACCAAACGGGTCCTAATTAGATGGTATAAGCATATCCAAAATCTAAAAACGTGGAAGATTTCGGCTTCGTTTGGTTGGGCGTTTCGCCTCCTCCGTTTGGAGCAAACGCCACCGGACGGCGGGAAAACAAACGGGCGCCGACGGCGTTTGCTCCGTTTGCACCCGCCGGATAGAGGAAAAAGAGTCTAAATGGAGCGTTTCCAACCCCGTCTCCCCCCCTCCGGTTCAAATGCTCCGTTTGGACCCGCCGGTTGCATCCGCCACCGCCGAACCAAATGAAGCCGAAGCGTCCTTCCTTTGAGCCACCAAATCTACAGTGAGTTGTGTATCAAAATAGCTAGCCCCAGCTGTATATACCGTTGCTGATCCAATTTCCATCCTTTTCATTAAATATAAAATTTAAGAATAATATTATGACAGCTTTACAGCCTTCTTCCGTCCAATTACCCTAAAAATAACAATTATAATAATAAATAATGTCGGTTTAGGTGGAGCTATCACAGCAATAATTTAGTTGCCGTGCTATTTCATTGTTTTGGACTACTTCCCTAAAGTACGTGGAAATAGTTGGGTGTTAGATCAACCCTAAATTGGTTCGGAAACTCGCGGCACCATTTTCAATAAAGTTTTCAACATATCGACCTAAATAACTCGAGAAAATCTTGTTGAAGTCAACCCCCGCGTATAAGGAGAATTAGAGGCAACTATTCAAGGGCGCTGCTATTAGCACCGTGCTTTTGTCTATTAGCACTCAAAATTTTAAAATTTTAGGGCTTATTAGCACTCACTTTTGTCTATTAGCACTCAAAAATTTAAAAATTTAGAGTGTTATTTTTAATAGCCGCAAGCAGCCCTTTCCCCTTATATGCATGCCCCTACACATCTCCTCTCGCAGAAACGACGCCGTTGGAATCGGCGGCGATGACGATGGCGTTGGCGGCGGTGACGATGGCGTTGGCGCAGGCGACGATGACGTTGGAGTTTGCGGCGACGGCGATGGCGTTGGCGGCGGCGACGATGGTATTGGTGGCGTTGACGATGGCGTTGGCGGAGGCGACGATGGCGTTGGAGTTGGCGGCGACGACGATGACGTTGACGGAGGCGACGATGGCGTTGGAGTAGGCGGCGACGACGATGGCGTTGGCGGAGGCGACAATGACGTTGGAGTTGGAGGCGTCAACAATGGCGTTGGCGGCGGCGACGATGGCGTTGGTGGCTGCGACGATGACGTTGGCGGCGGCGACGATAGTGAAAATGATATTTTTATTATGTTAAAAAAATTGACAAAAAAGTGCTAATAGACAGGTTGAGTGCGAATAGACAATCACTTAAACAGCGATTGCTAATAGCGGCGAGTGCAAATAGACAAAAGCACGGTGCTTATAGCAGCGCCCTTATTCAACCGCCAAGTACTATTTTCCGTCCCCGGAAAATGCTCCACAACTCTCGGGAAATTTTTGGAATCGGGCTCCGATTCTAAATCTAGGTCCGGGTGAAACAACAATGTGACATGTGTCGCAATCTTGAAAGCACGGAATTTTTTAGCGATTTACTTGTCTAATGCGTACGGGAATGCAATTTTCTTTTTTAAATTTCAGCGAAATGGTTTTTCGGGAGAACAAAATGATCTCTTGGGAGGCCCAAAATGATCTACCGGGAGATCGGCAACGAAATTTGCGCTAAAATAACATAACATTTAGTGGCCTTCCGAGATGACGTCATGTGTTGAGATGTCACATGTCGCCCAGTTGTTTCACCTGTACTTGGATTTGAAAACGAAGTCCGATTCCAAAAATTTCTCCTAGCTCTGGCCGCGGATATATGTTACAAAATGAAATAAACCTCCGTCAGGCTAATAAACCGTGAGTACATAAGTTTTAAAGTTACATAGTGAATATATTATAAATTAACAGAAAAATATAGACTAAAATAATAATAGGAGATTGTTAACCGCAACTCGGGATTAGCTATCCGCATCCCATTGTTAATCACAACCCAAATTTTTTAAATAATTTAATCGCAACCCACTCCTCCTTGGCGCAACTACAATGATATCAATGAGTATTTTTGATCTCGCCACTATTTCGATCGACTACGATGGCCGCTCGACCTCTCCAAAAACTTCTTCGCCACTCCTCCCAATCGCAACCGCATCAAGAAAACCGGTTTTGTCAAGCAGCGTTCGTTCTGGAACCTTTTCCACTGTTTTCAACGCCTCTGCGTGATGCTCATCTTAATCTTCCGTCCGCCATCATCAGCCACGGCAGAATCTCCAGATCCGCGACGTCCAAGTCCGGTCTTTGTCCCTATTCATCTCCGGGGCTTACCTCAGTTTTCTCCGGTTCATTTTGGGAGAAATAATTTGGTACGCAACACATACCTTGCTCATCATGCGCAGAGACCGTGTTAAAAAGGCACGATGTTGGGCGGTTTTTTTTTTTAAATATTTATTTTATTGGTAAATAGGATGCTAAAATAATTGTAAAAAATCGTAAATAATATTTTGTAATTTATTTTATAAAAAATAAAAGAATTGTTAATAAAAATACCTTTTTTTTTCTACATGCAGCATACCATGCACAAAGTACGCAACACTTGCGAAAAATTTCCCCATTCTGAATGCTCGAATACACTAGAGCCTAGTTCGCCGGGAAACCATGTGGCTGGGGTCCGGATCCCCTGGAGTTCTTAGGGGAACTCCAGGGGATGGAGTTCGCGATTCGAGCCCGATTCGTATTGAATCGTAAAAAGTGGTTAACACAAAAGTTGTAGATCTTCCCGAGACGAATAACTTTTATGTTTAGCATTTTTTGATATGAAGTCGTTTAGGCCCCCGATTTGGACCCCGAAAAAACTGACCCAGTCAGTTTTTTCGGGGTCCAAATCGGGGGCCTAAACGACTTCATATCAAAAAATGCTAAACATGAAAGTTATTCGTCTCGGGAAGATCTACAACTTTCGTGTTAACCACTTTTTACGATTCAACACGAATCGGGCTCGAATCACGAACTCCACCCCCTGGAGTTCCCCTAAGAACTCCAGGGGATCCGGATCCATGTGGCTGGGCGTGAAGATGGTCCTCAAGAGCTTCGTGGCTGCCTCTTGGTTTTGTTTCGTCAATAAAAGGAGGGCAGCCTGAAAAAAACAGGTGATTGTTATCCGCACTACAGTTTTGGCTATCCGCACTCTTTTTAAATGAGTTATTACGCTCCTTTTGAAAATACGTCTTGTACATACATTTTTAGGAAAAATGTTCAACACAAACTTTCGTGTTGAACATTTTTTTCCTAAAAATGCATGTATAAGGCGTATTTCCAAAAATTGATATAGTTACGCACATATTTTAATCAGAGCGGCAATACGTCTTGTGCGTGCATTTTTAGAAAAAGTGTTGAGATCTACAACTTTCGTGTTGATCATTTTTCCTAAAAATGCATGTACAAGACGTATTTCCAAAAGGTGTGTAATAATTCATACAAAAAAGTGCAGATAGCCAAAACTGTGGTGCGGATAACAATCACCCAAAAATATGATTATAAAGTTTTTGGGTGCGGACAGCGAATTGTTTTTGGGGTGCGGTTAACAATCACCAAAAAGAATATCTTCTGGCGGCTGGAGATATTACAGTTTGTCAAGGCACTTTGAACAACGAGGATAGGTAAAGAGTAGTAACGAAGTGGGATATCTAAACCCTCATCCCCTCCATGGCTCACCGGCGAGGTCGCCCTCCGTCTCCATCTCTCTGCGCTCCGTCTGCGACTCTCCTCCTACGCCGTCGCCTCCACATCCTACTAATTACTCTCTTTTCTTTTGTACTACTTCTCGCCTTTCTCAGCAGCTGCTCCGCCGTGCTCCGTCGCGCCAACGACTTTGGCCGGAGGTGCATGCCGTACCGATCGACTTTCTCCGGCCTATCTACACCGGATGCAAACCGTTCCTTGAAGATAGCCATGGTGACATTTTCGGAGGAAGCGGGCGGCGACGGCGAGGGGCGGGCACCGAGCCGGCGGTCTTTCAGTGGCGTGATGGAGGCCGTAGGAGGAAACAAGCGAACCTATGCGGCCCGGATGGGGTACGACTTCATTGATGCTCGCGATCTGGTGGATCACAGCCGTCCGCCAAGCTGGAGCAAGGTCCTCGCCGTTCGATCTCAGCTCCCAACTCACGATTGGGTTTTCTGGAACGATGCCGTAAGATCCAGCGCCATATTTCTCCGATTAAAAAAAAAGGCGAACTGTTTATGCCATTCTGATATTTTTCTGATTGTCATAGGACACGGTGGTGACTAACTCGGATATTTCCCTGGTATATTTAGGTTTTTTTCTTCTCCGTATCGTTTTTCCGGAAAATGGAAATTGAATCTTATTTTATTTTGATAAATTGTTCTTCGTTTTAGGAGGATATTCTGGGGGCCGTAATTGGGCAGGAGGCTTCAGATATTTCTCCCGATTTGGTGGTGACGGAGGATGTTAACGGGATAAACGCTGGTAATCTTATGCACTTATTTATGAAATGGCGAAATGGTCTTTCAACGGTTCTATTTTATGGGAGATGTTGTTAGCAGTCCAATAACGGCTATTTGCAGTTCAATAACGGCTATTCGCAGTCCTATGACAGCTATTCTCAATCCTACAAACAGTTAAAACGGCTATTCGCAGCCTTAAAAACACTTAAAATTGCTATTCGCAGTCCTAAAACACTTAAATGGCTATTCGCAACCTTAAAAACACTTAAAACGGCTATTCGCAGCCTTAAAAACACTTAAATTTATTGAAATGCGAATTTCAATGGACTGTGTTTAGCGGTTATAGGGCTGCTTATAGCATTGCCCTATTTTATTTGGGATATCGACTAGTTGGATGGTTTAACTTTTCTTCTAGGAGCAGTAAGCTATAATAGTTGCCCCTAAATATATTTTGTTTATTATAATAGTAGATACGAGTGATAGTGCATGAGAGTTCTCCTGTGAGGTCGCGATAGTACCATCGATCACTCGTGCCCTTGTAGGTAGTGTGAGATGACGACAATACCACTATGCCGCATAATGTTTGACAATGATAATAGGTGATTGTTAACTGCAGCCCATCTTTGGCTATCCGCACCTCAAAATTTCAAAAAAGCTTATTTTTTGTGGTTAACCGCAACCCGATGTCTTCTTCTCCCGCTGAAGCCGCCCGCCTCCTTCCTGCAAGTTGAGTCGCTGCAAAGCAGCAGATCGCCCACTGCTTTTGTTATTTTGGCTTGAGGCTGCACATTAAGCTTCCAAATCGAACACCCAAGAAGCGACGAGTTCATGCAATAATTGGCGTAAATTGTTGCAGGACACATTCAGCAGAATTCATACAAGCAGATCATTGCCTCCAATGGATTTCCTGGGCCGAAATATTGTGAAATCTGCATTAACCAATGGCCTTGCTGGTCGAGCAGGTCAGCAACCCGATCAGGTAAAGGAGGAAACGTCAACGGAACATCGGCAGCGCGCGAGAGGAAGCATTCCGATCCAGCAGTCGTTAACAGATGCAAATCATTCAGATAGTGTTTTCTTTAGCCACATTACCACCCAAGCAAATTGTCTTCCAGAATTTTGATTTGTTGCAGGTAGGTTTGAACATGTCAGAGCCCAAATACTTAAAGGGCAAAGTGCCAGAGAGCTTTGTCAGTTCCTGATTGCCGTGGAGGAAGCAGGAGGGGGAACACCACTCACCTATTAATGTACAGGTTAATAATGGGGTGCGTCAAGTCAAAAATCGGGTTGCAATTCACATTGTGGTGCGACAAGCTAAATACAGGTTGCGGTTAACAATCGCCTAATAATATTGTCTCTTTTATATACCTGTTGCGGATCACTCGACGCTCTGATAGACCGGTCGAATTGAACCACCTTAGCTCACAAGCGAGCCGAGCGCGCAAATAGTCAATGAGAGGATTACTGAATGACATGAACACTTTTTATCGTGGAAAACCCGGAAAGGGTGAAAAACCACGCGGTCGGAGCCGTGCCGACCAAATTCCATTATCTTCTGGTTCGTTACAATTGAAAGCTGAGAACTCGAGCGCGACAGGCCGCTGCTCGTTATAATGATAAAAATGAGTAAACCTCGAGGGTGACAGACCATCTCTTGAGAGACTAAGTATTTCTCTGGGAACGAAAGTGAGATTCTCGAGTCGCCTTTCGTAACTTGAAGGATTCTCAACCCGCTTGGAAGACTATCTTCCGAAACGAAGAAAAATCTTCAAAGGCACGAAGGAGACCTTCGAAGACTCGAAGGAGATCTTCGAAGATTCGAAGAATATCTTCGAAGGTCGAAGGAGATCTTCAAGCGCCGAAAGAGAACAAGGAAATCTTCAAAAGAGCTCTCTCGGGCGTAGAAGACAAGGTGTCTTGAAATGAAAGTCCTGAGCTCCTTTTATAGCCTTGGGCAGTGGTAGCCCGGTAACTTCGCCGCGTAACCACCTCACGAACGAATCACGTTAGTTGATTTGGAGCACACAGATCGCCATTTTTGGATATTTCAGCCTTGCCCCTCGGGCAGTTCGGTCAACTTGGGCAGTTCGGGCAGTTTCGTTGACGACGTTAAGCGAAGTGAACTTGATCTGCAATCTAGGAAATTGGGAAAGGTTAACTGGCGCGCGCGTCACGAACATGGAAGCGTTCTGAGCGCGCAACAAACACGGGAGTGTTCTGAGCGTGCAACGAACACCAGAGCATTCTGAGAGCGCATCGAACACAAGAGCGTTCTGAGCGCGCAACGAACACTAGAGCGTTTTGAGCGCGCTTAGCTCGTTTTGCTTGTGGAAGGCCAAAAAAGCTATCGCACGCGAGAACGACGCCCTCCTGAAAAGGAGGGGTGCCTGCAACCCGGTCGCCTCCTGAGAGGGGCACAGTGTCGGCCGCACCACAAGGGGGTGCCGGGCCGTCGGCGTCGGCGCACCCCATAGGGGTGCGGCGCCAGCCGTACCCCCATGGGGGTGCGGCGTCGGCCGCACGCCACGGGGGTGCGGTACCGGCCGCACCCTTATGGGGGTGCGGCGCAGGTCGCGATGCGGCGTCGGCTGCACCGCCAAAGGGGTGCGGCGCCGGCCGCACCCCTATGGTGGTGCAGTGCCGACCCCACCCCAAGGGGGTGCAACGCCGGCCGCAACCCCATGGGGGTGCGGCGCCGGCTGCACCCCCTTGAAGGTGCGGCGCCGGCAGCACCCAAAGGGGGTGCGACGCTGGACGCACCCCCCCGTCGGGTGCGGCGCCAGCTCCGGCCGCACCCCACCATGTGGGGTGCGGCTTCGGCCGATAGTGGCAGGGCGTGACTTCGCCGGCCCATGAGCGGGCCCCATCGTTGTGGCGGTTCATGCCCCACTCTAATCTCATGGGAGGTAACACTCCCCCACTAACTCCACTCTCAAGGTGGATATGCGGCTAAACGCACCTCTGGATTATTATATAAACAGGTGCATATCATTTGCCCCCCCCCCCCAAAACTTCCTTCAAAGTTCGCATTGCCTCTTGAAGAAATTTGGAGGTTTTTCCCACTCTCTTGACGTTGACTTGAAGGTTTTGCACGCGGGAGGCGAATTACGCTATGCCGGAGGTAATCACTTCTCCAATTTTGTGCGGGAAACGAAAAAAAGAGGGAAATTGTGCGAGCGGCGCTTGCGCGGACGTCCGGTGCTCGGCCGCGGTGCGTCCGACGCTCGCCGTCGTGCAAGGTGCGGGCACGGCCGGTTGGTGCATGGCCCGCGCGCGGCGATCGCTTCTCGCGCGTCGCCGATGGGCAGCTTGCGCGCGGCCAGTGCGGGTCGGTGCCGGCCAGCGCGCGCGGCCGGTGCACGGCCGCTACCGGCAAGCACGCGTGCGGCCTGTGCGCGGCCAACGCCTGCGCGGGCGGCTGGTGTCGGCCTGCGCGCGCGTGGCCGGTGCATGGCCATCGCTCACGCGGCCGACGCGCTTGCAGCCGCGGCACCGCGGCCGATGCTCGGCCGGCGTGGCCACAGGCCGGCGTGCGTGCGACCGACACGCGGCCGGCGCGCGACCGTTGCTCCGCTAGTGTGCGGGCCTCGCGCTTGTGGCCGGTGCCTTCCCGGCGTGTGGCCGATGCCTGGCCTACGCATGTGCGCCTGTCGACAGAGTCTGACTAAAGCGTGTACGTTCGGGCTCTTCGCTCCCTAAGTCGCGCGTGTTTGTTTGGTGGCTCGTCGCGCGGCTCTCGCTAGATGTGCTTACACATTTTTTCTTTGTTATTTCAGGCTTCAAAACGGAGTGGCCAATTGAGGCCGATGCGACTGCGCTCCACTCTTGACAGTGCGTGGATCGACATGTGGCAGAAGCGCTTGGAGTTGCCCTCGAGCGTTGAGGTGAAGATTCCACGAGAGGAGTGTGCTCAGAACCCTCCTACCGGCTTCATAACTCTTTCAGAGAGTTGCTTGAAGTTCGGGTTCCGTTTTCCTCCCTCGGATGAGGCTATCGAGGTGTTCCGATTTTGTGGAGTGTCGATTTCTCAGTTTACCCCAGCTGGTATGACGAGGATTATGGGGATGATAGTACTCTTCCGGGAGCACGGTGCGCGATTTACTTTAGAGATTTTCAAGGACTGGTGTGAAATATTCACTGATCCAGGTGGTCGTGTTGAGATTTGTAGCAACAAAAGGTGGTTCCGTTTTGGGAAGAAGAACGATTATCGCTACGGGAACACCCTTTATGGGTATGTTCGGAACCGATGGGAGTTACCCGAGCTTTGGAGGGATCATCCCGGGCGTTGTCGTCGACAGACGGGCCGGGAGAACGACTTCTCGCCAATTTCTGGCTTTCCAGATCGAGACGGGTTGGCGAAAGCCTTATATTGTGTCGCTAGTTGCGTGGAGGAGAGCAGATTGCTTTCAGTAGGGATTTCCTGGGATGCCGAGCGCGCGGCTGCCGTCCCCTTGGTCCAGGGTAAGAAGAGGAAAATTATTTTCAAGAACGGAGACGTTGATTCGGGTTCCGCCTTTTTTGCTCTGAGGAGTCATGACCGCGAGATTGGTCCTAGTAATCGGGGGGCAGAAGCGCCTCCAGCTGACCCCGAGGTTGAGATCTGTTCATCTCCTGTCGCCAATCAGGTTTCGCAGGAGAATTTTGTCGCCGCCTCCTCCTTTGTCGTCGGCGTGGCGAGTCTCTTCCTCACTTCAGGCAATGATTTCTGCGGTAAACACACTTACTTTTACTGTGGTTTTTGCTCTCCCATTCTTTATTGTGGGTTTATGTATTATAATCTTTTTCTTTTCTTTTGCAGACATACGCTTTGAACAGCGTTGCACATACATGGAATGATTGCTATGTGGGCCTCAAGGACGGCTACATCGTCCTTCGGAAGGAGCTGGGCGCAGCGAAGAGTGCCTTATCTGATTCCAAGAAGAGGAGGGACCGAGATTCTGCCCGCATCCGACGGTTGGAGTTGGACGTCTCTTCATCCCAAGCGGAGGTTGAGAAACTGCGAGGGGAATGCGATGGTGACAAGATGCTGGCTCAGGATGCCCTTCACCAGCTATCGGAGGCGCAAGGCGAGATATTCCGCCTGGAAGGGGAGCTGGGCTTTATGAGAAGCGAGGTGGATAGGTTGATATCCGCGGAGCGGAGCGTCAAGGAGACCAAGGCTGCAGGGGTCGTCGAGTACAATGACTCCCTTGCCTTTGTGGAGGAGCGATTCCAGATTGTAGAGGAGATCCATGCGGAGATTATGACCAAGGAGGTCGAGCCCTTGATAGAGGACGAGAGTGAGGTCGCCTTCCAAAGAGGCGTCCAAAAGACTCTTCGCATGATGAATAGGAAGTTCGGGTGCGATATTGTCGGGCTTGGAGCTGGGGACCTCTCAGAGGAGGATCGTCCTGACGCGGGCGAGGATTGATCTTTGTATTCGATGTATCTTCTATTTACGTTTCGTTGATTTTGTTTTCTCGTTTTGTGGTCTTGTTCAGTCATGTATACCGTTGTAGCGTTAACATTGTATCCAGAGATTTTAGCACTTCATATAATATTTTCTCTTTCATGTACTTGGTACTTATTTGTTCCGGCCATTTATTGTGTGCTTATCAGGGGTTCGGTTACGGAGTTGTCGGCGATGAGCGTTGGTCTTTAAACCGAGGATGATCGACGAGAGACAGACCCTTACTGTTACAGGGGGAACAGGTCTCGAAGTCGACGGTGAAGAGCGTTAGTCTTCAAACTGAGGATGACCGCACGAGAGACATGCCCTTACGACTATAGGGGGAACATGTCCCGAAGTCGACGGTGAATAGCATTTGTATTCAAACCGAGGATGACCGCACGAGGGACATGCCCTTACGGCAAGGGGAACATGTCCCGAGGTCGACGGTGAATAACGTTTGTATTCAAACCTAGGATGGCCACACGAGGGACAGGTCCTTACGGCTATAAGGGGAACAAGTCCCGAAGTTGTCGGTGAAGAGCGTTAGTCTTCAAACCGCTGGTAGCCGTTCGAGGGACAGACCCTTACGGCTACAGGGGAACGGGCCCCGAAATTTTCCTATGGTGATAGGGTTGGGAGTAAAAAGAACAAGTTATACTGATTCGAGACAAATTCTAATACATGCGCAAGTATGAACTTGCGATTTTTGAACTACTGACAGTTTCTAAATATAAACAAAACGAAATGTAGATAACGTAGAGATTTTCTTCTCGACTCTTTGTCTCCCTGGGTAGCGCTTATATGAGTTTTCTTGAGTCTTCGACATGACACGTAGTGGTAACTTCGGCCCATGTCACTCCAATGACTAGTCTTCGGTGGCTTCTTCCCGAGTTTCCTGCCTCTGAGGTGTCTTGCGAATAGTCTTCAGGTGTCCCAACTGGACGAGGTGCTCGATTTCGTCCTCCAAGCACAGACACTGCTTTGTATGATGCCCCCGATCCCGGTGAAAGTCGCAAAACTGGAATTGATTCCCGAGCGGTCCCGGCCATTTAACAATCATGCGCTTTGTCACGACCCGTCTAATAACA
Organism: Dactylorhiza incarnata; assembly: GCA_033032865.1. Classification (NCBI taxonomy): domain Eukaryota; kingdom Viridiplantae; phylum Streptophyta; class Magnoliopsida; order Asparagales; family Orchidaceae; genus Dactylorhiza; species Dactylorhiza incarnata. Next base: position 1,489,831 of record JAWHQI010000174.1, read on the forward strand.
ATTATCAGAGTGCGCTACGGGCGGGTCGTGATGCCGCAGACATGGGCAAAGAGAAACCATGCCTGCCAGGCGGGTGCTGTAATACCAAAATATCTGTAGAAAATAATTAGATTTTGAAACACAATACCAGTTTGATTTATTATGCGGAAGCTTGAATTAAAAGTGATGTTCATGCACTTTGATCAATTCTCATGCTATAATTATGATGTAAAAGTAGAGGCTAGTAAACCGCAGAAACAAAATGAACATTTATATAATGCTGAAATACATCCATACCATCCTAAGAGTTGTCCACGATACAAGGAAAATGCCTGACAATAACTAGTACAGGAAAGATAAATCCAAAAGTAAAAGAAACAAGATACAAAGGACCTGATGCAGCAACTACAAAAAGTAAACCTCCAACAGACAGGAGCTGGGCGAGGAACCACTCAGGAAGTAGACGGCGCAGTCACGAACCCTAAGGCAAGTCCAATCAGAAGGAAAAGCCTCAGAACAAGATAAATATTAGAGATTCAAGTTAATAAAATAAACAAGTAAACTGAGAAACAAGCATAGCAGTAAAGTATGTCAGAGACTAACTGAGATTCTCTAGTAAATTTTTAGCCTACTCCGGAGTTTAGCCTAGACACAAACGCATAAGCAGGAATCAATGAAAGGCGTGTGTGTCGTCGTTTGATGTACAAGGTTCTAGCATGGGAGTAGATGCAAGGCTTAAGCTACCGCTGCTCGCAAAATTCCCTTATTGGTTTCTGTTACCAATTCAAGTGTAAACTCAATTTCCGGTGTCACATCAAACGACACAATCCCTTTCATTGTTTGCCTATGGCGTCTAATGAGCTTACTTATCTGCAAGTAATAAATTCAAGTGGGGCTAGTGCGGTACAAGTGTGACTTAAATAAAACTTGTTTGCAAGCGAGAGAGTTTTCTCTACTTGCCTTAAGGAGGAGCCGGGCTTGAAGGCGGCGGCTAAGAGGCAAGGTCTAAACTCTAGCGGAACCTGTTCAAGATGCGTTCACATGAAATATTTATTTCAATGCTTATTCCTACGCGCACACAAGTGTTTCTATTGCGTAATTAATTCAAGGGGGCAAGTTAAGAAATATACCTCCCTCGGCAAAGAGGGGAGAAGCGGTTACCACAAGAGATCTGAGGGTTTTGGCGGCGGTTGGATCCGGGAAACCCTAATTCGGAGAGGGCCTTGAGCGATTCCACCGCTACATTCGATGAACGGCACCGAAAACCGAATAAAACTTAGGATTAGTCGAGTAAACCACCACCTCAAGAGGGATCGATGAATTTTACGTCGATCGGAAAACGAACATTACACGAACGCTAGGGCACAAATTCTGAAATTGCAGGAGAGGAGAAGTTCTTACCCACGGAGACTAGATCGGGCCTCAAAAAGTCCAAATCGGGCGGATCCGAGCAAACCCTAGACGTTCCTCGCGGAAACCACCGCTGAAATGCACAACGGGAGAGGGACGGGGCAACCTACACTTGAAAAATGAGAAAGACGATGGAGGATAGCTTAGAACCACAGTTTCGAAACCGAAATAATGGGAAACTTAGGGTTTCCTTACCCCTATCAGTCGGAGGAGAAGAAGAAGAGGGGGGAGACTTTCCCGTCACTGTCGTCGGCTAGAGAGGAAGGAGGAGGCGCAGGTGGCGGCGGCGGCAGGGGGAAGAGCTGGCGGCGGTGGCAGGAGGAAGAGCAGGCGGCGTCGACGGCGTCGCCGAGTCGTGCGGGAGAGATCGGGAGCGGAATCCGGCGCCCTAGCAGCGTGCGGTTTGCGGGAAATTTAGACCGGGGGCGGTTTTAATCGGGAGAGGGAGGGGGTGCGGCTAGAGGAATTAAAAAGGGGGGAAAATCTATTATATTCTTGTTATCCTTATTAATATTAAGTGCATAATTAAGGGTTGTTACACGCTTGTAAATTACAGATAAGATATGCTCGCGAAAGACATTTAACGGGGTGTAGATTCGGGTTTTTCGGTTCATCATCCCTCGGGAACAGTCTGGCTGGCTCTGGTTGTGCCGATCGACTTTAGTGATCGGTTGGTGTCCTTTCCTTTTCCGACCCATGGTTTCGTGTTGCGGCGGACTGGATGACGTGAGAGGTTAGTTTCTGCGGTCGGCGCTGGTGCTATGCGGCTTTTCTCTGAGCAACGCTTCTTGGGATGTAAGCTTTGTGGGGGGTCGTTGCTAACCCAAGGAACACCGGCCGTCACGTTGCTGATATGATGAACGGAGTCCTGGAGGATCTTTCCTTTGCTCGCCATATGACCCGCCATGGAAGTGTCATGCTGCAGCGTGTCGAGCAAGGAATATTGTGTCATATAGTTAATCAGCTTCTGCGATGACGAACAGGACTTCGTATTGGACATGGTCTGAGAGCGTCCCTATGTGCACAAGGAGGATGATGTTTCCTATGGTAGGTATTATTGTTCCGTCTGGAAGTTTCGCTTCGCTCGCTCTGAGCTTGAGGTTCTCGCCAAGAAGCATAAGTCGTGTCACCGTTGCCATGAACAGGATGTTGAACGATATGTGGTGGCTTATCAACGCCCTCCTTAGCTCAAATACCGGGTCCCCAATGCTTGCGTGTATGGCAAAATCCAAACCTCCGCGGAGATTCTCTTGGTGCGATCTTGTGGTGACGTCCTCCTGGCGCCAGTCGTGCTCCGCTTGCTTTGAGGGGGAAAGTACCTCTTTCTCGAGCTTCTTCGTTGTATGAGTTAGTTTTCTGACACTCCGTTCTCGGACCTCGTGCCATCCGGTGAACAACTGGGATAACTCGGTGAAGTTGTGAATGATTCCCTCTGGCAGCGATTGATACCAATTGAGAGCGTCGCCACGGAGTGTGGCGGGGAAAATCTTGCAAGTTATCTGATCTGGGAGCCCGAATGCTTTCATTGCGGTTATGAAGTAGTTGACGTGCTCGTACGAGTTCTCTGCTCCGTGGAACTTCCTATACCGCAGGGGCTTGAGCCAAAGTGGAACGAGATATGTCAAAATCTGTTTTGACAAGGGGGATGGACTAGCTTGGAGCACATTGTTGTCCAGAACTTGCTCCGTTGTCAGAGGCATTTGTTTGCCGGTGATGTCAGGCCGTTGAGGTAGGATAGGTGCGACGACGAGCGCGCCTCCATTTGAATTTGTGGGATGAGAGGAATTGCCCGTGTCCGAAACGGCGGAGTGAGTATCCATCCTTGCCGATCCTTTGGGGGAGATTGCTTCTAGTTGTAACCGGGAACCCCGTTCCCACAGACGACGCCAAACTATTGTGGGTCACTCGACGCTCTGGTAGACCGGTCGAATTGAACCACCTTTGCTCACGAGCGAGCCGAGAGCGAAACAGTCAATGTGAGGATTACTGAATGACAAGAACACTTTTTATCGTGGAAAACCCGGAAAGGGTGAAAAACCATGCGGTCGGAGTTGTGCCGACCAAATAAAACTATCTTCTGGTTCGTTACAATTGAAAGCTGAGAACTCGAGCGCGACAGGCCGCTGCTCGTTACAATGGTAAAAATGAGTAAACCTCGAAGGTGACAGACCACCTCTCGAGAGACTAAGTATTTCTCTGGGAACGAAAGTGAGATTCTCGAGTCGCCTTTCGTAACTTGAAGGATTCTCAACCCGCTTGGAAGACTATCTTCCGAAGCTAAAGAAAATCTTCAAAGGCACGAAGGAGACCTTCGAAGACTCGAAGGAGAGATTCGAAGACTCGAGTGAGATCTTCGAAGATCGAAGGAGATCTTTAAGCGCCGAAGGAAAATTCCAAGAAATCTTCAAAGGAGCTCTATCGGGCGTAGAAGGCAAGGTGTCTTGAAATGAAGGCCCTGGACTCCTTTTATAGTCTTGGGCAGGGGTAACCCTGTAACTTCGCCGTCATAACCACCTCACGAATGAATCACGCTGGTCGATTTGGAGCACACGGATCGCCACTTTTTGGATATTCCCGTCTTGCCCCTCGGACAGTTCGGTCAGCTTGGGCAGTTCGGGCAGCTTCGTTGACGGCGTTGAGCGAAGTGAACTGGACCTGCAATTTAGGAAATTGGGAAAGGTTAACTGCCGCGCGCGTCACGAACGTGAAAGCGTTCTGAGCACGCAACGAACACGGGAGCGTTCTGAGCGCGCAACGAACACGAGAGTGTTCTGGGCGCGCAACGAACACGAGAGCGTTCTGAGCGCGCAAAGAACCCGGGAGCATTCTGAGCGCGCAACGAACCCGGGAGCATTCTGAGCGCGCAACGAACACGGGAGCATTCTGAGCGCGCAATGAACACGGGAGAATTCTGAGCGCGCTTTGCTCGTTTTGCGGGTGGAAGACCAAAAATGCTGTCGCACGCGAGAACGTGCGCCCTCCTGAAAAGGAGGGGTGCCTACAACCCGGTCGCCCCCGAGAGGGGCACGGTGCCGGCCGCACCACCAAGGGGGTGTGGGGCTGGCCTCACTCCAAGTGGGGTGCGGTGTCGGCTACAGGGGTGCGGCGCCGGCTGCACCCCCAAAGAGGTGTTGTGCCGGCCTCACCTCCATGGGAGGTGCGGCGCCGGCCGCACCCCCCGTCGGGTGCGGTGCCGGCTTCGGCCGCATTCCCCGTCGGGTGCAGCGCTGGCTCCGGCCGGCGCCGGTCGCAAGTGGCAGGGCGTGACTTCGCCGCCGCATGAGCGGGCTCCGATCATTGTGGCGGTTCATTCCCCACTCTCATTTCATGGGAGTTAACAATATCCCACTAACTCCTCTCTCAAGGTGGAGATGCGGCTAAACGCACCTCAGGATGATTATATAAACGAGTGCATATCAATACCTATATGCATTTATTACATAAATTCTCATAAAAGTTATTAAGGGTAGTTGGTAAAATATGTATGAAATACTTTTGGTCTCAGGTTTAAGCCCTGCCTTCGTTAAAATATCAATTTGGTATTTTCAATACGATTCTGTTTAAATAATTAATTTAATTTTTATATAAAAATATTTGATTTGACCAGGTCCGCCAGGCCTTTTTGCAACCCTACTTCCACCATGCCCCTTTGTAGAACAATGGATCGATTAACGTCGCCTTCGATGTCCCTGCGATCACCCGTTAGACATCTTTCCTGCATTCCAGCCTCATTCTATAGGAAACATTTGTTTCTCTTTAAAGCAACATAATTTTTTTATAAATTCACTTATCTGCACCTCTAACCTTCAGATCATCATCGGCATGTTCCCTCATTAGCTCATGACCGTTGTACCTCTTTCAATCACCATCACATCCTACCTCACCCCCTCCCCCACACAAAAGTCCATTTCTTCCCTAAACCAAATCTCTTGTGAAATTTCAAGATCTATAAAACACTGAGACAAGCACACCAAGAATGAACAAAAAACACCTTTTTATTACTTGGCAGAAAAGTTACAACAATTACAAGAGAGAAGACTTAATACAAGTTGCATACAACTTGATTTACAACAGCCGAATACAACGAGGAAACAACTTGTCGCGAACAGATGTCCGCTTCTCCACCTCTTCACTAGCGCCGACGGTATCGCTAGCGCCTGCGCTAGCTCGCAGTCCCACGAGCTCGCACACTCCACAGACGAGACCGTTGATTCAGACCGCCAGATCACTTCTCCACTATCGTCTGCGCTATCTCCTAGCGCCCGCGCTAGCTCGTGGTCTCCCACACTCAAGAAACCTGCTCTAGGTCGCTTGCCGAACTCGCTCCGAGTTTGCTCTAATTAAGACCGCCAAATTGAGACTGCTCAAGCCTCTAGTTCTCTCTGATATTCTCTGCAGGAGGATTGACCCCCTATTTATAGATCCGAGAGACTCCTTCTAGAAGCCGAGCTAGTGTCGGCGCTAGCGCTAGCGCCTGTACTAGCGCCTGCACTAGCTCACTTCATAATTTTAACACTCCCCCTTGAAGTGAGCTCTGTCAACAACTCCGAGCAACGAGCGAAGCTTCCTGAACGACCCCGCAGGCAGGGGCTTTGTGAATATATCCGCGATGTTGTCTTCGCTCCGCACATGCTCCACCGTGATCAAGCCACCCAACACCTTCTCTCTGATGAAGTGATGCTCGATCTCAATATGCTTTGTTCTTGCGTGACACACTGATTTGGTTACCAGTTTCAAGGCGCTCTCGTTGTCACCGCGAAGAACAGTAGGTCCACTGACCTTCTCGTCCACATCTTCCACCAGCCTCCTCAGCCAGACACACTCTTGGGCTGCTAAGCACGACGTCTTGTACTCAGCTTCAGTGGTGGAGAGGTAGATAGAATCTTGTTTCTTGCCACACCTCTAGATAGCAGCAACTCCGCATAAGAACACGTAACATGATGTCGACTTGCGGTCATCAGCGTCACCTCCGTAGTCTGCATCCGTATACCGGTGTAGCTTGAAGTCAGCCTTCTCTTCATAGATCAACCCCATCTCAAGGGTCCCCTTCACGTATTTCAGAATTTCTTTAGCTGCCTCCAGATGAGGCTTCTGTGGCTCCTGCATATACCGACTTACTCGGCCGACAGCAAAAGCAATGTCCGGCCTCGTGATAGTCAGGTAGATAAGACTTCCCATCAGTGCCCAGAAGACCTTCCGATCAGGAAGAATCCTCCCTTCTTCCTTCCGAAGCTTCAGCCCAACCTCCAGTGGAACAGAGTCGCTCTTCCCCTTCTTCATGCCGAATCTCTCGATGATCTTCTCTGCATAAGTCCTCTGAGAGACGAACAGTTCGCCACTTATTTTCTCTACTTGAAGTCCAAGGAAATGATGCAGTTCACCAAGATCCTTCATCTCAAAACGAATGGATAACTGTTGTCTCAGCGCCGCGACCTCCTCATTGTTGTTCCCGGTCACATTCATGTCGTCGACATACAACAGCACCGGAACATAAAGATCTCCACTCTTCTTCACAAACATGCTAGAGTCTGAGTCTGAGACATCATAACCACAAAACTGCAGATACTCCGCAATCTTCCTATACCAGGCTCTCGGCGCCTGTTTCAACCCGTAGATGGCCTTCTTTAACTTGCACACATGATGTGGCTGAGACTTGGACACGTATCCAGGTGGTTGCACCATGAAGATGTCCTTGCCAATCTCTCCATACAAGAACATATTCTTCGCATCAAGTTGCCACAGCTTTCACCATCGGCACGCTGCCAGAGCAATGACCGTCCTCACTGACGTCATCTTCGCCATGGGACTAAACGTCTCCTCGTAGTCCTCTCCATAGGTTTGTGAGAAACCTCGAGCGACAAACCTAGTCTTGTACCGCTCTACTCATCCGTCAGCTTTCTTCTTAACCTTGTACACCCACTTGCAAGTGACAGATTTGATGCCCTCCACCATGGGAACAAAGTCTCATGTCTCATTCTTCTCTAAGGCCTCCATCTCCTCAGTCATAGCCGCGTCCCACTCTTTAATGCCAACCGCATCTTCAAAGCGGGCAGGTTCCCTCTCGTAGAGTGGTCCTGCGAAGAAGCAAGAGACCAAACGAGTTCCCCTCATAGCGAGCAGCGGGATGATGGTCCGCTTCGACCTCCTCAAGGCTTGGCCACTCTCTACCACTCCGGTAGACTCCTCCTCTACAGCTCTTCTTTCAGCATCTCTTGGAGCACTGCTCCCCCTGCTTCTTGAACTTGAAGCTCCTCCTGAGCTGGATGGCAATGGAGCACTTGGATATAGCTCCAACTCCACAGTAGAGTCCTCAGTGGCTCTCTCTTCACTCCTGCTTGAACTTCCACTCTCCGACAGCACCACAGAAGAGACTCCCTGATATGAGATCAGTTTGTCAAACACTACGTCACACGAGACGACAAACCTGTGAGTCTGCGGATCCATGCACTTCCATCCCTTCTTCCGCTCATCATAGCCGATAAAGACACACTTCCGTGCTTTCGGCTCCAGCTTGGTTCTCTGAGCATCCGGAACGTGCACGAAGCAGGTAGAGCCAAAAACTCTCATGTGACCCACATTTGGCTTCTTCCCGAACATGAGCTGGTGTGGAGACACCATCCTGTTAGGACTCAGAGGTAGCCGGTTAATCACGTGAGTAGCGCACGCCATTCCCTCCGCCCACAAGGCCTTGGGAATCCTTTTGGCATGTAACCAACTCCTGGTAGTCTCTACTAGATGGAGGATCTTCCTCTCTGCGACCCCATTTTTGCCGAGGGGTATGAGCGCAAGAGAACTCTCGCCGAATGCCGTATTTCTTGCAAAAAGAAGCAAACTCGTTAGAGGTAAACTCCCCCCATTATCACTTCTCAACTTCTTCACCCTCAGGTTCAGCCTCCCCTCCACTAGTTCCTTCCACTCCTGGAACTTTTCAAACACTTCTGACTTCTCCTTCAGAAAGTATACTCACGTGTAGCGGGTGTAGTCATCCACTAGAACCAACGCATACTTATTGCCTCTATAAGTAAGGATAGCACACGACCTTATCACATCAACATGTACGCACTCAAGAGGTGCCTTACACCTGGTCTCAGACTTGTCAAACGGAAGTCGATGTGACTTTCCATATTGACAGCCCTCGCACACATGGCCGTCGCCGCAGGAAGAGAGATTAGGCAGACCATTCACCAGGCCCTTTGCAGTCATCATCTTCAGCTTGTCCATCCCCACATGACCTAGCCTCTCATGCCAGATTGCAGCGCTGTCGTTTGTCTTCAGCTTATCAACATAGATATTTGCAGAAAGAACATACAAATCCCTCACCCTTCTCCCGGTGAGCGTGATATCAACATCAACAGAAGACAGGTTCTTCAGAAACTTCACCTCCTTCGGTCCAAACATCACGTGGTATCCTGCATCCACTGCATTTGCAACTGAGAACAGATTCTTCTTCATGCCCGGCACATGATACACACTCTTCAGTGTCACAGGCTTCTCTTCACTTCCAAAGGATACCATCCTTTCTTGCTCAACTGGATGAACTGTATAATCAACAGTGATGATCGCATCCGTCCCTCCATATGCCTTCACAAAGGGAAACTTGGACACATCTCCAGTGAGATGGTGCCCGCAACCTGAATCCACAATCCAGTCGTTCTCAAAATTGATGGAGGCTAAGACGTCGACTGACGTTGTCGTCATCTCAGCCAGGAAGCAGTTGTCTCCGTCTTCACCACCCTGGTGACCTCCACCTCTCGCTCCACCTCTCCAATGGTCTCCTTCCTTCTCAGCAACGTGACCGGCCTTCAGATTGGACCGACAATCCTTTGTCATGTGCCCGTATTTCTTACAGGCATAGCAAAGAGATCTCCCCTTCTCATCGCGAACAGGAAGGAACTTTCCTCTATCTCCTTGAGAAGACGTTGAGGGTCCATCTCCAGAGTTCTTCTTCTTGTCCCAGGACTTCTTCTTTCCTGAGAACAACACCTCGCTATCTCCCCCTGAGACAGACATTCCTGTCATCTGCTTCGCCAAACTCTCCTGTGATGACATCAAATTCTCTAGCTCCAGTAAGGAGGGCTGAGTAGCCCATCATTGCACTGATGTGATAAACGAAACATACTCCTTTCGCAGACCTCGGAGTATGTGCCTCTTCAGCTTCGCCTCAGAGATCGGCTCATCAGGATCCAAGGCCGAGATCTCTGCACACAGATTCTTCACCTTCAAAAAGAAGGTGGATACCGACAACTCTCCTTGAGTGGACCGCGCCAACTCATTCTCCAGAAACTGTAGCCGAGTTACATTCTTCTTGTTGAATAGCCCATCGAGGGCCTTCCAGATCTCAGAAGCTGACTTGCAACCCATGATGTGGTCGAACAAGTCAGGAGAGATAGCTGTCTTCAAAGTGAACTCTGTTTTGACGTTTGTCTTCCTCCAAGCTCTCACCTCTTGATCATTACCATCAGCAGCTACAACTTCCTCTTGCTCATCTCCACCGACGACCTCCCATAGGTCCTCTCCAAGAAGGTAGCTCTCCATACATGACTTCCACTTCTTGAAGTTGTCTGAGTCAGTAACTCAATGCCAAGACCTCTCGCATAGCCTCCTCCTCCGTCCATCTTGGTTGCACAGTGCTTACAATTCAGTGCTTATTCCAACATGCCTCTGATACCATGTGAAATTTTCAAGATCTATGGAACACTTAGACAAGCACACCAAGAATGAACAAAAAATACCTCTTTATTACTTGGCAGAAAAGTTACAACAATTACAAGAGAGAAGACTGAATACAAGTTGGATACAACTTGATTTACAACAGCCGAATACAACGAGGAAACAACTTGTCGCGAACAGATGTCCGCTTCTCCACCTCTTCACTTAGCGTCGGCGGTATCGCTAGCGCCTGTGCTAGCGATCGGTCTCACGAGCTCGCTGCTCGCACACTCCACAGTTGAGACCGCTGATTCAGACCGCCAGATGACTTCTCCACTACTGTCTGCGCTATCTCCTAGCGCCCGCGCTAGCTCGCAGTCTCCCACACTCAAGAAACCTGCTCTAGGTCGCTTGCCAAACTCGGTCCGAGTTCGCTCTAATTAAGACCGCCAAATTGAGACCGCTCAAGCCTCTAGTTCTCTCTGATATTCTCTGCAGGAGGATTGACCCCCTATTTATAGATCCGGGAGACTCCTTCTAGAAGCTGAGCTAGCGTCAGCGCTAGCTCACTTCACAATTTTAACATCTCTAATGACCTCTACCGCCCTAAACACAACCACATCCCACCAATCAATTTCCACTACTATCCTCTTTGCAACTCTTCTTTTACACCTTACTACAAATACTCAGTTGCTCCTTTCCTTACCGCCAATGACCTCTTAGAAATGACTTGTTTTATCATAGAACTTAATACCTTCTTCCACTTCTCTATGTATCCATTTCACCCCGAAATTCGCAAAATTCTTTCCCTCTTCTCACCTTAACTAATCCCCACAATCTCTCCCTCTATTGCATCCCATCACACCAGTTACCACCCCCATCAACAACATACCAAACAATCCTAACGCCACTCCTAATTATTTTCTGGCTCAACGTTGTATCCCCGACAATTCCCCTCACATTCACAACCGTCTCCGCTCAGGCTGCCATGACTACTGCCCCACTAGCTACACCAATCATATCCCCAATATCTATAATGACTTGCACACTCACACTTAGTTGCGGCTCGTCATCTCAGCGACCTTACCACCAAGCTCATCAACCACATCATTTGTGCTTACCCCTTCATCTGCTGTCTCGACAGCAAAACACAACCATCAGCAACATGCGCAGTGGCTACCCATCCGCACCAACTGCAGTGTCTACCGATAAACTCCTGAATTTGTGCCTATAACAAGTCCAAATGTCCCTCTACGTTTATTCATGGCCCTCCATTAAGGCATCGACTCCCAACACACCAACCACTTCTCATCAGCCATATCCATCCCAGCCTCCATTACGACCATATCTTCCACCACAACTTACGCTCACTCACTCCTCTGACCCAACATGCAACCTCCACATTTCCATCCCTCGCTCACTTTTCCACAGCCCACATACCTTCCTCTATGACCTCATTAACCCTCCTTAACAACAAATATTCCATCTCCCTGTCACATCCACACAATTGCTTCCCTCTAAGTACCACCTCTTTATCCAACTACGCCACCATTCACCCGCTCACCTCCCCTACTCCATCCAATGCTCCCTACTCAAGGTCCATCTCTTCACCAACCTCCACCAGTAGCACTCTTTTACCTTTACAAACCCCACACCCAATCACCCCCACCTCATCACTTACAATCAATCCCATCTAGTCTCCCACGCAAGTTCGCCTTCCACCACTATGCACACATATACATACAATAAAATGTGCCTTAATCAACAACCATGACTACATCACTTCAAAACCTACCTAAGCCTATGTGTCATCAACCACACTGCTAATCTCTTCTTCATTGATGAATCCATTGGTAATGATTTGTTTCTTGATGACCTAGCCAACGTTGTTGACCACCTGGCATTTGTCATATCCAAACTCAACCCCATATGGACAATTATTTTGAAAACACAGGGAACGACAGACTCACCTACATACTGTATATCTCATACAAAATAGATAATGCCAGATAGTGTTGACGAGTTTGTCCGAGAGTAGCTCCGCTGGGTAGCCTACTGCGGCGCTCTTCGAAAGTGCTGTTTGTTGAGTACACCCTGCAGAGTACGCCTACTCAACCTGCCTGTCGAATAGCTCCGATGTAGGCCTATGACGAATACCCCCGCATATATTTTGTTAATCATATCAATAAAGAATTTTCTTGTCTTTTATGTCTTCTCTGTGTAAATTTACTTTCCTACTCCTATTGGAGTTGTTGAGGGCAGCAGTGGTAAGACGGTCGGAGGGGCCGGGGCCGGCGACAGAAATGGATTCGGCGGAGTGGCTGTGAGCAGCAATGGCAAGACTGCCGGAGGAACGACGACCGGCAGCAGGAACGGGTCCGTCGGGGTTGACAGAGCAGGGGGCGGCGGAGCAAGGTCCGACAGAAGAAGTGGCGATGTGGTCGGAGGTTCTGTGGCTGGCGGTGAAAGCGATGACTGCGCCTTGGCGGCCCGGAGTTGTTTGTTATAGAGTTTCTCAAACGACATTAGAAACTCAATGATGCGCCTTCCAAGAGCCTGGAAGCTAATGATGTTTTCCATATTGGAATTAAAAAAATGAAATATTGATCAATAATTAATCAAGGAACTGATTAATTATTAATGGCATCCAATTAGGATTGATGTGGGGCCCGAGGGAGCAATTCTGCAGGCGGCTTGATGGGAGAAGAAATGTGTGCAGCCCGGTGCTCGAGGGAAATGGGATGTTTTTGTGCTGGGGTGGTGGGCTCGAGACGGAGACCTGCAGGCAGTGCGACAGGGGTTGACAGGGCACTCGTCAGGGACGATGCCTGCGTGCATTGAAGCGTGTCGAAGATGAGCTGCTGGAGGGGCGCGCTGTCTTCAGGTGCGATGACCCTCGTCGATCAGAGCGGGGGGGGGGGGGGGGGGGGGGGGGGGTCCGACGTCGAGCTTTGGGAGGAGAAAGATCACGCAGGGGGTTCGATCGGAGGAGGGAGATGAGGCGGTGCCTCTGCTGTCGAAGACGAAGGGGGTGTGCGTCGTCGTCCTTTGCTGTAGAGGGCTTTTTCTGTAAAGGGAGAGCAATCAACGTAGGAGAGCAATCAACCGAGGTGTTCATCGCTGGAGGCTTGCTGCGACTGGGTCGAGTTGTCTGGAGACGGAAGCCAGTTGGAGGCGAACACGTACGAGGCGTAGTGGGATCGAAAAAATCGTTGGAGACGGGTGATGACCCTCGTCGATCAGAGCGGCGGGTCTGACGTCGAGCTTTGGGAGGAGAAAGATCTCGCAGGGGGTTCGATCGGAGGAGGGAGATGTGGTGGTGCCTCTGTTGTCGAAGACGAGGGGGTGTGCGTCATCGTCCTTTGTTGTAGAGGACTTTTTCTGGCGGAGAGCAATCGACGTAGGAGAGCATTCGGGGGAGGCGTGCTGCGACTGGGTCGAGTTGTCTGGAGACGGAAGCCGATTGGAGGCGAAGGCATGCGAGGCGTAGCAGGATCGAAAAAATTGCTGGAGACGGGTGATCGTGCGCGAGAACCCAGTGAGGCGGATGATTTAGGGTCTACGGACAGCGGCGTCGGCGGAATAGGAGGAGGTGGCTCTGATACCAAGTTGTTATGGGCGTACTCGGAGCTTGTCGGAGGAGTGGCCGGAGGTGGAGATACTACAGAGTCTTGACCGCGACTGCCTAAGCGGGGTGTGCTTAAGAGAGAGATTTCAAGATCTTTTTTAGGGTTTAGGAAATTAGAGTTTCATTAATTGATACTTGATACAAGACTCTAAGGGTCAATATATAGGACCCCCAATGACAATTATAAATATATCAATAGACGCTAAAATATTAAAATATAACGACGACTACGACTAGACTCATACGACGCTAATAATACACTCGACTCGACTCAATATTTATAATAATAGATAACTGACGGGGAATCCGTAATAGATCCATAACAACCTCCTTCCAGCTCCTCCAATGACACAAGCTATCAAGGTCTACTCTTACGAGATTCACTGTTGGTGAAAGTCCATTTTTTTTCTATGTCAGGCTCTACCCGATGCCTAAAACTCCCATTACTACTCTCCATGCTCCCCGCTGACCGCTGAGCTCTACGTAACATGCGCCGAGCTCATCAATCCCCTTTGAGATTGTGAAGCTCTTCCCGACACCGCGTTCTTTGCTTGAAAGATAAACAAAGCACCCACTTTGGACTTTTTTTGTTGAGCATCTCCATAACTATTATAAAAAAGATATTAACTCCATGCTAATCCTTGATTTTAATCTAAACCCTAAACCTATTATTGATGGGGATCACATTTCACAGGCGGGTAGACCCTTATCAGGACCCACACGAGGCTTACAAACGCGTGAGACAAAGTTAGAATTGTTGTATGGACAATTTGAGTCTGTGGTCGCGTTCAGAGCGACGACGAAATATTTTCATGTATTGTTATTTTTTTCCATGTATTATTAGGAATTGAAGTTCCGGACGATCTAGACCCTTCATAATGACCTCTAAATCTATAAATAGTGGTATATGAGCTGATTCTCAGGCATCACATAATTTTGAGAGAATTTCCGAACTCATGTAGTCTTCTCACGGTGCCGATTCCGTGGATCCTTAGTGCCGAAGCTAAGTTAACTGTCTTCCCACTACCCTCCCAGTCATAACCACCAATAACTGCCCACAATCACACAACACACACACACACACACACACACACACACACCTGATCGGGCTCGAGATGCCTGCAGCCCAGCCTCTGTGCAAATCCACTGCTCAGACACCCCTCTTCATCTCTATAGCCTCCTAGACCCACATTGCAACCCTCACATCTACATTCCAACCCCAATAACTCAATTCCTATCCACAGTCGCCCACATCTCCCTCCCAGATTCCAGGAACAACTTGTTCACACCGCTGACCACTTATCTAGGTCAATTCCTGCACGTAGATACCTGATCCCTCCTGGGAAATACATTTCCGGCCATATTCTTACCAGTATACTATTCCTGTAGCCTTTCCAGCCATTCGATCAAACCCCTGGTGCAGGAGATTGACTCCAGGAACCGGAATCAGGTACTGAACTGCCATTATCTCACTATCTAGCCCCACAAATCAGCCACCTCTCACCGTCCTGCTCCGATTACTTGTGTAAGTTCTCGTATGAAGTTTTTCTACATTTTGTTGAATGCTGTTGGATAATCATATGTGTTGCAGGTCACTCGACGCTCTTCCAGACCGAGCGAATTGGACCGTCTTAGCCCGAGAGTGAGCCAAATGCGCAAACAGTCACAGAGAGAACAGACAAATGACAAGAGAACGTTTTTAGCGTGGAAAACCCACGTGGTCGGATCTGCGCCAGCCAAATTTCACTAAGTGTTTGAGTGTTACAAGTGAAGTTGCGAGAACTGAGAGCGACATGCCGCTTCTCGTTACAATTGCAGTTAAAGGAAAGTCTCTGAGGGTGACAGGCCACCTCTCAGAAAAACTAAGTACTTTGTTGTTGCAGTAGGTCTTCAAGGTCCGAAGAAGATCTTCAAGTGACGAAGGAGATCTTCGAATCACGAAGGAGATCTTCGAACCGCGAAGGAGATCTCTGAAGGAATTCTTCATGGAGCTCTCTCTGGTGCAAAATGCCAGATCCCCTACAATGAGGGCTCAGAGTTCCTTTTATAGACTTGGTCGGGGACGACCCGGTAATTTCGTCGTTGTAACCACCGTAACCACCTGACGGGCCGATCTTGACCGTCGATCGAGTGCATACGGATCGCCACTTTCTGAATATGACGATTTTTCCCCCCGGTCAGTTCGGTCATTTCGGGCAGTTCGGGCAGCTTCCTTGGTATTTTCCTGATTGCAATGTGCAAATCCTGTAGCGCGCGCGGCAGCGCGCATGCGGTTGCGCGCGCTTGGTCGCGTATGTGTGGCTGGGTGTGGCGTCGCGTGCGATTGCGCGTGGTTGTTTGAGGAGATAGTGGATTTGACTCTCTTTCAGTTAAACCCACTTTCTCACCCATGACCCCATTATCTTAGTGGAGGTGTTGTGTTTTTATCTAATCGTAGCCCGAATTTCTCTACATAATAGATGACAACCTATCAATTGCCCCCCAAATCCTCGGAGTTCTTTACTGTTGCTCAAGGAAGTGCGAGGATTTTGTAATCTTTCAGCGTGATCTGGGCGTTGCGGTGGAGCTGGAGGAGTCCCGTGTTGGAGTCCGGTCGGAGAAGGCCCTTGTGGAGGGTTCAGCTCGTTTGTTGGAGGATTTGCGAGCTACAACGGCTCGTCTGGGGGCCGAGTTGTTGTCTTTGGAGATGGGGGTGGAGCGCCTCTCCTTACCGGAGCGGACTGCTGAGTTGAAGGCTGTTGGAGTCGCTGAGTATAAAGCCTCTATAGCTTATGTGTAGGATCGTTCTCGGATTTCATAATAAGTTTGCGAGGAGATATGGAACAAGGAGGTGGAGCCTCAGCTTGAGGACGAGCGCGAGGTGGCGTTCACACGCGGGATGGGGAAAGCCCTCCGCTTGGTTGCGCGAACACGAGGTTGCGATGTGTGCGGATTGGGTGTCGGAGATCATGACGAGCTTGTCGTTTAGCGTTGAGGCCTGATGAGCTTGGTGGCGAGGTGCATAAGCAACGTGGTGGTGAGGGGCCCAAGTAGCGCGGAGGCGAGATGCCCGAGCAGCGCGGAGGCGAGCTACCTAAGCAGCGCGGAGGCGAGATGCCCGAGCAGCGCGGAGGCGAGCTACCTAAGCAGCGCGGAGGTAAGTTGCCCAAGTATCGCAGAGGCGTGGTGCCCAAGCAGCGCGGAGGCGAGATACCCAAGCAGCGCGGTGGCGAGGTGCCCAAGCAGCGCGGAGGTGTGGTGCCCAAGCAGCGCGGTGGCGAGATGCCCAAGCAGCGCGGAGGCGGGATGCCCAAACAGCGCGGTGGAGAGGTGCCCAAGCAGCGCGGAGGCGGAAGCAGCGCGGAGGCGGGGTGCCCAAGCAGCGCGGTGGAGTGGTGCCCAAGCAGCGCGGAGGCGAGATGCCCGAGCAGCGCGGAGGCGAGGTGCCCAAGCAGCGTGGTGGCGAGATGCCCAAGCAGCGCGGAGGCGGGGTGCCCAAGCAGCGCGGTGGCGAGGTTGTCTTTTGGGCAAACTTAATTAAGATTGTTGTCGTAGGAGGCCTTTTCTCATCACCAAGTTTGGCGAGTTAGATGCTTGGTGTTAGTACCGAAAGTCATGGCTTTAACGTTCATAGCCTTGCTTCAGGAGATTCGTATCGCTAATGGAGTCAGAGAGTAGCAGTAGTAATTTTTTAGATACACAGTGGGTATATGCGCGCAAGTACAATCTTGCGGCTTACTATTTTAGAAGCAAAAAACTGGAAGAAGCAAAAAATAAATAAATAGAAATTGATGATAGATGAAGCGCGGGATGTTATGCGCTCTACTAGGGGGGAAGTTCCACTGCCTGGTTCCTTTGGCTCATCCGCGGCGGGGTACGACGTCATCCTCTACTGGATTGTCAGTCTGAGGTCCGTGTTGGTTCGGGACTTGGTTTAGTAAAAACCTTCCGAGGAGGCCCTGCCGGACAAGACGCTCGATTTCCTCCTTCAACCGGTTGCAGCCTTCAGTACTGCGTCCATGCCCGCGATGGAAGTCACAATATTGCGACTGGTTTCCTCTGTTTGGTGCAAGCGGCTCGGGCCGGCGAAGCACGTTGCTATCACGGATGGCAAGAAGAACGTTAGTTCTGGTAGTGTTCAAGGGAGTGTAGTCCTGATGCTGCCGAGATCATCGGTCTCGGCTGGCGTTGTCGTGATGCTTGTTGTTCTTATTGGGAACAGTCTGTGGCAACGACTCCTCTTTCTTCCTCTTCGAGCTCCCCTCGAATTGCTGGCGGTGCGCTTCAATTGCTTCATCAGCTGCTATCTGGGCCTCAATTCGGTGAATGAGGTCTGGGTAGCTGGGTACAGTTTTCCGCATTAGTGCGGAGTAAAAGCCACCGGGGCGGAGCCCTCCATGAAAAACTCCTCGCAGAAGCTCGGGGTCCACCCCTGGAATCTGACGAGCCTCAGTAGTGAAGCGGCCGGAAGAAATCCTTAAGTGTTTCTCCGTCGTTCTGGCGGATCCCCGAAAGATGGGAGGGGTCTCGAACAATCCTGCGGTTGGCGATGAACTGGGCGGTGAACTGTCGTGCCATTTCCGCGAAGCTATCTATGACTCCATCTCATAGAGAGTGGAACCAAGTGCGCGCTTGACCTTTGAAGGTTGCTCGAAACACCTGACAGAGGAGCTGATCTGGAGCGTTGTAAATTCTCATGATGGTAGTGAAATGGTTGACGTGCTCCAATGAGTCGTCCGTCCCATCGAACGTTTCTATGTTGGGGAGCTTGAAGCCGTGAGGGACTGGGTGAGCTAGAACGTGAGGCGCTAACGGGGAGCCGCTGTGCAAGGGACGGCGAGCGAAAACAACACGCCGCCCGACCTGACCGTACTCCCCTGCTACTATATCACGTATTTCTTCTCGAGTGGTCTTCCCTACTGCCTGCCGAGGGTCGACTCTTCCTTGGCGTTGGTGATGATGGTTGCCTTCTGGTCCCCTAGCTGGAAGAGCAGGATGAGCGGAGCTTGCTGCGTCTGAAAGTTCTTCTGAGACATTATCCTCCTGAACCGCTGCCTCGATTGGAGCATGATTCGAGGCTGGGGGGAGCAGATCATTCAGCAATGGAGGTGGAGCAGGAGTTCGAGGAACCTCGAGATTTCTCAGCAGGGTTAGCATCTCAGTTTGATGCTCCTCCATTTGGCGCATGCGCCCTTCTAGCGCGGCAACGGGTGCTAATGGGGCCTCTTCGGCGAGAGGTGCGTTGATGAGCGAATGAGAGGGAGCGGGATCAATGCGTCCTTCTGGGATGGAACCATCGGTGGTGCGAGGACTTCTTCTTGCCATTGTTGTTAGTCACGAGTATCGCTATGAAGCGAATACTGTCTTCGAAAAGTCTTTGCAGAGTTTGGGGAACACCTTTCCCACAGACGGCGCCAAACTGTTGTGAGTCACTCGACGCTATTCCAGACCGGGCGAATTGGACCGTCTTAGCCCGAGAGTGAGCCGAATGCGCAAACAGTCACAGAGAGAACAAACAAATGGCAAGAGAACGTTTTTAGCGTGGAAAACCCGGAAAGCGTAAAAAACCACGTGGCCGGATCTGCGTCAGCCAAATTTCACTAAGTGTTTAAGTGTTACAAGTGAAGTTGCGAGAACTGAGAGCGACATGCCGCTTCTCGTTACAATTGCAGTTGAAGGAAAGTCTCTGAGGGTGACAGACCACCTCTCAGAAAAACTAAGTACTTTGCTGTTGCAGGAGATCTTCAAGGTCCGAAGAAGATCTTCAAGTGGCGAAGGAGATCTTCGAATCACGAAGGAGATCTTCGAACCGCGAAGGAGATCTTCGAACCGCGAAGGAGATCTCTGAAGGAATTCTTCAAGGAGCTCTCTCGGGTGCAAAGTGCCAGATCCCCTCCAATGAGGGTTCAGGGTTCCTTTTATAGACTTGGCCGGGGACGACCCGGTAATTTCGCCGTTATAACCACCGTAACCACCTGACGGGCCGATCTTGACTGTCGATCGAGTTCACACGGATCGCCACTTTCTGAATATGACGATTTTCTCCCCCGGTCATTTCGGGCAGTTCGGGCAGCTTCCTTGGTATTTTCCTGATTGCAATGTGCAAATCCTGCAGTCTTAAGAGGGAAAGTGGAGTTAGCAACTGCGCGCACTATGAACTTTGCAACGTTCAAGTGTGCGCATATCAAATGCACGCTATGGACTTAGCGGCGCTAAGCGTGCGTCGAGCACCGAGCGGGAACGCCATAAAAATATGATCGGAGCCGCGCGAGGACGACGCGAAGGGGTGGCGGGCATGCCGTGCGGCGAGGGAGATCGACCGGCACCGCGCATGCCGTGCGCGGTCGTGCGCGGTCGTGCGCGTCACCGCCGCACGCGGCAGCGCGCAGGCCGCGCTAGCGCACGCAGGCCGCGCGCGCTAGCGCACAGGCCGCTCGCGCTAGCGTGCGGTTGGCGGCAGCACGCGCGCGGTTGCGCGCGACCGCGATGCAGTGTGCGGTTGCGCTCGCTTGGTCGCGCATGTGTGGCTGGGTGTGGCGCCGCGTGCGATTGCGCTCGCTTGGTCGCGCATGTGTGGCTGGGTGTGGCGCCGCGTGCGATTGCGCGTGGTTGTTTGCGGAGATAGTGGATTTGACTCTCTTTCGGTTAAACCCACTTTCTCACCCATGACCCATTATCTTAGTGAAGGAGTTGTGTTTTTGTCTAATCGCAGCCCGGATTTCTCTACATAATAGATGACAACCCATCAATATGATTTGTGATACTATTTGGTATTAGTTTACCCATCAATTATGCCACTTGCAAGATTTATTTGCTTACCATTTAATTGAAACACTTTCTCTTTAATTTAATTGGGTTTTGCTTGTTTCAGTAACACCCAATCTCAAACGTGAATGCTTGTGGACTCTATTAATTGTTTCAGAAATTATTATGATTATTTATGGGACTATTGCCTGTGCATCTCATCATTTTCGAATTCCCGACATATCCTCACTAACACCAATCCATCAGTGTTCCTTTAAGGCATGATTACAATACTCACTGCAAATATCCTGCATCATACATATCTTTAATAGCTTTAAGTCATGTTTGAGACCGACCTCATTTTCTTAATGTGTATCAAATCAAATCTCGTAGTACCTGATAAAATATCTATTCAAGGTCTCAGTTAGAACATGTGAATATTTTTTTGAATATATTTCTATTAGCTCCTTAGAAGGGCAGCCTTGGCGCACCGGTTGGGTGTTGCCGTGTGACCTTGAGGTCACGAGTTCGAGTCTTGGAAGCATCCTCTTGCTAAAATGCAGGGTAATGTTTGCCTACATTTCACCCTTGTGGTGGAACCCTTCCCCAGACCCTCGTTGTGCGGGGATGCTTTGTGCACTGGGCTGCCCTTTTTTATTTCTATTAGCTGCTTACCCAAAAATTGTTTCCATAGTAATCATCGTGACATTGGATTAACTTGGTTTCCTGAAATTGACGTAATATGTTTATTTTTTTCTCCACAACTCTTTCTTTTGGCCGCATTATTTGACTTGTAAGTTTAATTCCTCTATAATTAACACAATTTTGAACATATCATTTATTCTTAAATATTGGTGCGATTGTGCATCTTCTCTAGTCATTTGTCATCCTCAGTTTTCAAAATTGTATTAGAAATTATTGTCAATCAAACCACTACAATATACCCCATAACTCTCTAAGGCTCCGTTTGGAGGGACTTATTTTCACTCGTCAAGCGGTTACGACCGTATGAACCGGACCTTAATTAAGGTTCGGTTCATGCGGTCGTAACCGCTTGACCGGTGAAAATAAGTCCTCCCAAACGGAGCCTTAAATTTCAGTTGTCTCATCGGGAGCAGACCTAATGCTTTAAATTCATGTTATTTCACTTTACTATATAAAATATTCCTCGTTATTTTGTTTATCATGCTCTTTCAAAATATTTTCTTCTTTAAAGTTCTAATTTAATAACTTCTCAATAGCAATTTAATTTGTTCTTGATGTCGTTGTCTTTGATTATGAATCTATTGTCTTCTATTTTAATGCATCTAGGTTGATCAAAGTCCCCAGATCTCTTAACTGTTGCCTTATCTCTTCCGTATGATGAAACCTAATTTATTTGTGGCTGTCCACTGTTACAGAGCAAAATGGATACAAAAAGAGAAAATTGATGAAGAAAACAAAAATAATGGGCACCTCCTGATCAAAGAGTAGAGTAGAACAAATAAAGTTGTGGGGGATTATTATTTTGTTATTGTCTAGAATATTGCTTGGTTATAGCTTTAAAAGAGAAATAATGAACTGGGTCTGAAGTAGTATGAGAATTCGAGCTGGTTTAGAACAAGAGATTTTGAGTTAGAGAGTGTGTTGGAAAATTAGATCCAAATTCCCATGGCTCATCCCCTGTATTTATAGGGACCCTTAGATGTGGACCTGTAAGGGTTAAGTCCCGCAAAAGATAAATTGTTGGGATAATAGCGATAAAAGGTCATTTTATCATCTTATCATGCTGTCATGATCTGGTGAATGTCTTTCGATGAGGACCTTTACGAACTATTAGGATACAATATCGACCTGCTTCTCAATCGAGCATCCTTTCTATAAGACTAGTTATTGTCCAGGTCAATCTATCAAGCTTCTCTTTTGTTTGTTGATGTCTTGAATGAATCCTAATAAGCAAAACATGTTTCTCGAGGGTAATGTTATCTTCTTTTTCGTTTTATTCTTTTCTATCTCATTTTGGTTCATAACAATTGGTTCGATCCTCCGCTCTATTCTACCATTTTCTTCGGGTGCAAGGACTTTTATCAACCCTACCACTTCCTCGTCGCAATATACCACACTCGCTGTCAGATTTTCTTACACGGGATGGATTCTATGCACGAGGATGCACAACGGCCATTGCTGTGTCAAGGCATCCGCCAGTTCCCATCCCGAACACCGGCCATCAATGACCCCCTCTCTAATCTTCTCCCAGCTCCTAATAGCTTTTGTCCCCATTCCGCCATTCACTCTCCCCTCCTCCTTGTGCTCACTCATGTAGTCTCCTGCACCGGCCTGCTTCCTTCCAACACTCTGCACTCCTGCTGAGAACAAACCCCCATCTCCCAAGCCCTTCCTCGACAGTAGTTTCTCTCATTCTTCACATCTTCCATCTTCCTTGTGTCGACGAGCCCCCACCTTCTCTCCTGGCACCGCCAACCAAGGTACAAACCATTCTCTCCCCTCCTGGCTCCGCCAACCAAGGCACAAACATGTCCCTCCCCTACTGGCTTCGCCAACCAAGACACAAACCAATCCCTACCCTCCTAGGAACGACCACACCCCTGTCACCCACCATCCCCAGCCGGTTTCCCCTTTGCTTCGCTCTCTAGTCTCACTTTTGCGTTGACCACAATGATCTCTACCGCGGGGCCAAATACCCATCTCCATCGCTTTCAGTAGTGTCATCGTTCCTATCACAACTTCCTCACACTCGTTCCCTTATGTCATTTCTAGTATCGTTATCTCCAACGCCTTTCCTCATAACGATAAAGCCCTCCGACGTCATGGCTGCATCACACCTCTCGGGTCAACAAATACCTGCCCGCCATTGCTACCACAATTGCCCTTACCAAATCATCGCAGTATCAAATCTGTCACTTTGTCCTCCTTCGGGCCCACCAACCCCCACGACATCGCTACCCCATGGCATCCCCACTTTAGCATCACACCATTAATTCCGCTCCAACAACGTCCACTACCCGCCATCCAAATTATCGACGCGGTTGAAATTAAGTAGTATTATGTTGTAATGCATGCCGCCTATCTGTATAAGGAGGCCTCGGTGTATCAAGGAGGGTCTCGTGTTATAATCTTTTGGAGTCGACCTAGTATTGGGCAGGCGAGAGATCTAGCCCTTGAGTGTATTTTTTTTGGAGAAGGCCTCTCGAAGATTAATGTTATCTTCAGATTCGTGCTATTCTCATTGTTGCGGAAATTCAAGTAGAGTGAAAAACGAAAATAAAATAAAATAAACAACACAGACGACACATATTTACGTAGTTCACCCCAAGATGGGCTACGTCCACGGCAGCAGCAGCAGTCGGATTTTCACTACTAAGAACAGAGGCGGTTACAGATATTGGGCGGATATCCAGATTATCGGAGGTCTTCCAAACCAAGAATGACAAAGTTTATATAACACTCCGTACACAAAAATTAGGTTGACACGTTGTTAGACCAGGGTTCCAAGAAGAGAGATTATGGGAGGGAGGGAGAGAAGAAAGGAGGGGAAGATGAGGAAAATCTCAAGACACAATAATAATTCAACATATCTCAAAACAAGGGTTCCCCGGGCTTATATACTACCCGATGCATAAAAGGAAAATACAATAATGCGGTGCGAGAATAAAAGACTGATACAACGACGCCCTCATGCTTCGGCGCGCGTGCCGTGTTCCCTCCTTCGATAGACCCGCCACACCGGCGGCCGCCCCTCGCCATCCCCGTCGCCGCCCGTAACAATGTCGCCCGCTGGGAAATTTGCCTTGTCCCCAAGACAAAAATCTGGAAATTGCTGCTGCAGCTCGGCACGGTCGACCCACGTCGCCTCTGAGTCAGGGAGGCCATGCCATAGAACCAATACCTGCTCCACTGCCTGGTCCACTCGCTGTACCGTGCGAGTGTCGATGATTCGCTGGGGGTGAACTGCTGGCGGAATAGTGCCCGGATCCGGTGGTGGAAGCGCCCCCTCGATCGGATGATCTCCAATCACCCGCTTTAGCTGGGGCATGTGGAATATCGGGTGGATACAGCTCTCAGGCGGAAGACGGAGGTGGTAGGCCTGAATGCATACTCCGGCAAGGATCTCGAAGGGGCCATAGAATTTGGCTGCCAACTTGGAATGGGTCCGCGAAGTAGCCGAGACTTGGCGGTGTGGCCGCAACTTGAGGAAGACGGAGTCCCCCTCGCTGAACTGAACGTCGCGACGATGGCGGTTGGCCGCGATCGTCATCCGGTCCTAGGCGCGCTGAAGGTGCTGGCGTAACTGCTGGAGTATGGAATCCCGATCTCGAAGTAGACTGTCCACCGCAGCCACCGCGCACTCCCCCGGAAGGGTGCGGCTCAAGACTGGGGGGGGGGGGGGGGGGG
The DNA here is from genome assembly GCA_033032865.1 of Dactylorhiza incarnata. Classification (NCBI taxonomy): domain Eukaryota; kingdom Viridiplantae; phylum Streptophyta; class Magnoliopsida; order Asparagales; family Orchidaceae; genus Dactylorhiza; species Dactylorhiza incarnata. Next base: position 1,514,612 of record JAWHQI010000174.1, read on the forward strand.
GGGTCGCCCGTAGACGGTTTTTCAAATGGAGTAGTGCCGGTACCGGAGTGGAAAGAGGTGTTGAAGGAGTATTCTGCCCAGGAAAGCCACTCCGCCCACGCCCGCGGGTGGTTGCACACGAAGCACCGCAGGTAGGTTTCGAGGCACCGGTTCATGACCTCAGCTTGGTCATTTGTCTGCGGGTGGTACGGTGTGCTCATGCGTAGCTGTGTGCCTTGCATCCTGAAGAGAGACTGCCAGAAGGCGCTGAGAAAAAGCGGGTCGCGGTCGCTGACAATGGAGCGCGGTATCCCATGCATGAGGACGATGCCATCGACGAATGCTGCGGAGACAAGAGGGGTTGTGAAAGGGTGGCGGAGCTGAATGAAGTGTGCGTACTTGGGCAGGCGGTCCACCACCACCAGGATACAATCCCAAGTCTTGGAACGGGGCAGGCGAGAGATGAAATTCATGGAAATGTCTTCCCAAATCTGAGTGGGGGTGGGTAAGGGCTGAAGGAGACCCCCAGGAAAGGTGGCCTCGTACTTGGCCCGCTGACTCGGGAGGCACGCTGTGACGAAGGCCTTGACCTTCTGAAATATGTCGGGCCAGCAAAGTGAGGCCGCGAGGCGGCGGTACGTCCGGAAGGCGCCTATGTGGCGTGGAACTCGACGAGTAGGCGTGGGATCAGCTAGGACGAGGAGGGAATCACGAGGCGCTGCTGGTAGTGGAGACGGTCCCCCACGAGGTGGTATGGTGGGCAAGACGACGGGTCGGCCCGGAGAGCCCGTACGATTGTCTGAAGTGTTGGGTCGGCGGCCACCTCCCGCTGCAATATGTCGGCATCCTCCCAATAAGGACGCGAAATGGCCGCCAGATGGGCTTTCCGTGGGTGGCGGGAAAGAGCGTCGGCTGCACGGTTGGACGCGCCGGCCCGAAACTCAATGTCAAAATCATATCCAAGGAGCTTGGCCACCCAGATCTGCTGCGTCGGGGTTGCGATCTTCTGATGGAGCAGGTAGCGAAGGCTATGATGGTCTGTCCGGACGGTGAAGTGGCGACCCAGCAGGTATGGACGCCAGTGCTGGACAGCGAGAACCAAGGCCATCAACTCTGACTCGTAGGCGGAGCGGGGACGAACGGTGGAGGCGAACGTCCGACTGAAGTAGGCTATAGGCTGCCCGCCCTACATCAAAACTGCGCCGACTCCAGAGCCTGATGTGTCGCATTCCACCACAAATGGCTGCGAGAAGTCTGGCATGGCGAGAACGGGGGCGGTACTCAAAACTCGCTGAATGGCCCGAAAGGCACCGTCGGCTAGGAATGTCCACTGAAATCTTCCAGCCTCTTCCTTCTTCAACAACTCAGAGAGCGGCTTCACGAGCTTGTCGTAATCCCGGATGAATCGACGATAATAGCCGGTGAGGCCCAAGAACCCGCGGACGTCGCGGAGGGAGCGGGGAGTGGGCCACTGAAGGACGACCTGCACCTTCTCTGGATCCATAGCCACGCCATTGGCCGAAATAGTATGGCCCAAATAGCTGACTTCCACCTGGCCGAAAACACACTTCTTGGGGTTCACGCAGAAAACGTTCTCTCGGAGGGTGGTGAGGGTGGCGCGAAGGTGATCCAAATGAGCCTGCCAGGATGAGATGTATACAAGAATATTATCGAAGAATACCAATATGTACCTGCGCAGAGCCGGGTGGAACAAGTCGTTCATGGTAGCCTGGAAGGTGGCGGGAGCGTTCGTTAGGCCAAAAAGCATGACTAAAAACTCATAGTGGTCGTCGTGGGTGCGGAACACCGTCTTGGGCACGTCCTCCTCGCGGACCCATATCTGGTGGTAGCCGGCCCGAAGGTCCAGCTTAGAAAAGAAGACCGCGCCCTGCAGCTCATCCAAAAGCTCCTGAATGACGGGGATCGGGTACTTGTCTGGGACCGTGGCCTTGTTGAGCTCACGGTAATCCACACAAAAGCGCAAACTCCCGTCCTTTTTGCGGACCAGTAGTACGGGGCTCGAGAACGGGCTGGCGCTGGGGCGGATGATGCCTGCGGAGAGCATGTCGCGGGCTAGCGCCTCGATCTCGCCCTTTTGGGCGTGGCCGTAACGGTACGGGCGGACTGATATGGCAGTCACCCCATCTCGTAACGGAATATAATGATCTGTAGGTCGAGGCGGAGGGAAGCGTGTCCCGTCGGCAAAAACATCCGGAAAGCCGTCCAGGAGGGCCTGTAGTGCTGGAGCGGGTGGAGGTGGTGGGTCGGCTGTGTCCGCTATGTGCCATAAGGCGGCGGTCCACTCCACCTTGGAGGACTTCTGCAGAGACTGAAGAGAGACAGCTCGACGGAGAAGGGAGGCCTCGCCTTGCAGGAGGCAGGGCGTGCCCCCATAGAAGAAGCGCATCGTTATGCGGTTCCAATTGACGTTGATGTCTCCGAGAGTCTGGAGCGACGCCACGCCAAGGATGATATCGACTCCGCCCAGAGGAAAAGCGTAAAAATGGAAGGGACTCTGACCAATCATGAGAGTAAGACCCGCACAGATTCCTCCCGTAGCCCGCCAGTGGCCGTCCCCCAGGCAGACTGTAAAGCGATCGACGGCTTGCACCGGGAGAGCCAAGCGATCCACAAGAAGCTGAGAGATGAAATTGTGGCTGGCGCCACTGTCGATCATAATGACTACTGATGTCCCTTGGAGAAATCCCCGCATCTTCATTGCCTGAGGGCTCGAAATCCCGCCGACCGCAAAGAATGGAAGGTCCAGATGGTGAAAAGTGGCCTCAGGCGGAACCTCGGTGGTGGTGTCAGCCTCCAGAGCCTCAAAATCAGCCAAAGTCACCTCTGGTTCCTCCTCGCTGATGAGGACCCGAAGGGTTTTGAGCGGGCAATCATGTGTTGGTGTATACGGCTGCTTGCATCGGAGACCCTTTGGTATTCCTGGTTGGAAAGCCATGGATGGGTTGGGGGCCGGGTGGCGCGCGACGGTTGTGCTGCCCGTCCCGGTCCGGGTGGGGGTTCGAGCGGTGGGGGACGAGGGAAAGGTGGAGGACGAGGTGCCGGCCGCGGCGCGGCGGCGGGGGGTGGTCGGCCCGGATCGGGCGGCCGAGACTGGAATTCCGCTTCAACCAAGCAGGCAAGATCCATGGCCTCCGTCAAGGAGGGGGGTGATGGGTACGGACACGTGCCCGGATGTGAGGTCGCAACCCATGCAGAAAGAAACTGAGGTAGTGGTCCGGCGGAAGGCCGGGAACGTGGGTGGCGAGGGCGATGAACTCATCAGAGTAGTCGTCGAGGGTGCCCGTTTGACGGATGCCGCAGAGCCGCTCCACGACGGTACTGGAGTAGCGGGAGTCGTAGCGGCTGATGAGGTTTTGTTGGAGGGCCGACCATTGCAGTGTCGGGTTGGTTTGACGGAGCCAGCGGACCCAGTGGAGGGCGGAGCCTTCCATTCCGATCATGACTGTGCTGACTTTAAGATTGTCGGGCGTTTGTTGGAGTTCAAAGAATTGCTCCGCGCGGGCGAGCCACCCTAACGGATCGGTAACATTGAAAGAGGGTACCTCGAGGGACGGGGGCTGCCGGCAATGGTGGGGAGAGGGGGATTAGCGGGCGGAGAAATGTCCGGAAGGGTGCCCAAAATCGAAGGGGAATCGGCGTTGGAGGTGGCGGATGGAGAGGGGCGGCCGACGAGGAGGGCATCGATTTTGGAGTCCATGCGGAGGACGAGTGCTTGGAGGGAGGCGATGGAGGCATCGTGGTCTTCCAATCGGCGAAGGACGGCCGGATTGGAGGCCGGAAGAGAAGGCGTGGAGTCTGGGTTGCCCATGAGACGGTTGGAACGACGTGGTATGCACGCAAGAAACAGAAAGAGGGCGGGGGAGGAAGCCGGGACTGGAGCGAAGCTGCTGGATCGGAAACCTGGGCGCCAACGGGGTGGGGATCTGGATCGGGGAAAGGGGATCGGGGAGCCGACTCGGGAATAGGAGCGGGAAGTGGATCAGGCCGCGGTTGCTGCTGGAGGTCGCGGGATCGGGACTTGAGCGCGGGAACAAGAGCGTAACCGGAGCGGGATCGGGACCTTGATCGCGGAAATAGAGGCGTTGGTTCGACTTCAGGCAGTGGAAACCGCGACCGGAAGAGGGCAGGTCGGATCACTTGTTAGACTAGGGTTCCAAGAAGAGAGATTATGGGAGGGAGGGAGAGAAGAAAGGAGAGGGAAGATGAGGAAAATCTCAAGACACAATAATAATTCAACATATCTCAAAACAAGGGTTCCCCGGGCTTATATACTATCCGGTGCATAAAAGGAAAATACAATAATACGGTGCGAGAATAAAAGACTGATACAGCGCCGCCCTCATGCTTCAGCGCGCGTGTCGTGTTCCCTCCTTCGACAGACCCGCCACACCGGCGGCATCCCCTCGCCTTCGCCGTCCCTATCGCCGTCCGTAACACACGCCCTCGTCACACGGCTGTGTTATTTGGGCGTGTCACTCAAAAGTCGCATTGGTCACGGGTAACTATATCTAGGTGTCTCCAGGCCGTGTAACTGCTGAAACGCCCTCGATTCATGGCCGTTTCAACCGGGCGTGTCGCTGAAAAGTCGCGTCTGGATGAAAAGTCGTGTCTGTCTGAAAGGTCGTGGCTCTGGGGCGTTTAACTACCGGCACGCCCTTTGCACACGCCCGTGTGCCTCGGGCGTGCCCCCCGAAAAATTTCGGCCAAGGTCGCGGCCCCAGACCCCACGGGTCGTGATCAACACCAATCGTCGTCTTCTAGTTAGGATTCGAGGCATATAATTAACACTCATCTCTCTCAATTTGGTTCGTAACAAAAACGCTCTTTACATTTATGTAGAAAAAGAAGTCTATTTATGATGTATTGATTCTACTTTTGTATGTAACTCCATGATTTTCTCATTCCATCAAATAGGTGTTCGATATTGCAAGATCAGTGCTACAAGCAGATCAAGTATACTCACCATAAATTCTCTCATAGTCCGTCCTACCAGAGCCTACATGCTCATTAAGGGTCCGTTTGGCACTGTGGTGGTGGTCGTGAATGCGGTGGTTACGAACAATTATCCGTTTGGCACAGTGGTGGCGCTCATTAAGGGTCCGTTTGGCACGGTGGCGGCGGTCATGAATGCAGTGGTTACGGACAATTATTCATTTGTCGCAGCGTTTTTGCTCCAGTGAGTTTGGATAAAAACACCAGCGTAATTAAATGTGTTTGACATGACAACGATTATGACCGTCATACGACGGTCATGCTTAGTCTTCCATCAAATGCAGAATTATTCATTCAATCTCTCCTCATTCTCAATACATATCAGTTCAGGCTGTCTTAGTAGTCTGTGTGACAAAAGAAACACCTTCGCTTTCATTTCTGTAACAGGCCCAAACATTTTTTGAGGAACATGGCATAAAACTCTCGGCATATAAAAGAGTTGATTTTCCGGTCTGTTTCTTTCCTGTAGGTGTCTTCTTTGTACGCAGATCGAAATGGAGCGAAAGCTTTCTGAACGCTTGGTGGAACCAAACATCATTCGTGCAGTTTGGGTCGACCAAGAGCGGCGACAACGATGCCTTAAAATTTCTGATTAGGAGCCAGACGTCTCACGAGCGGCGACATCATGTGCGAATATCGCCGATGCAATGCCTCTTCAACTCGTATCCATGGTACCCCTCGTGGAAATCGGTTTATCAACTCATTTTTTCGCCGGGAGCTGTATGGAGAGGTTTGCTCCTCGATCGGATAATTACGACTTCACCTCCCTTGATGATTTGGTGCTGGTTTCATTTTTCTGATCATTTTGTTTGCAATATATTTTCAGGAACATATTCTAGGGGTGATTTCATGGTGCATCTGGCAGGTATAGATGACAAGAAGAAATGGGCTGCTAGGATTATCCAAGAGCTCGAAGATGAGAGGAGAGATTATGCATATTTAGCAAGACGGAATTCGCTCTATACTCCTTAGGGCGTGTTGGGGAACACGCCACCGAATGACACGCGAAAGATAAATGAGGACGGGAGGCGGAGGAGCGCGGTCAAGAACGACGCCAAATCGGCGAAAATTGGCCAAGCCCTGTTCGTCTTTGTAATATATTTGTACTGATAAGGGTGTTTGTAAGTAAATTTATTCTTCATCAGCAGGTATTCTTAGTATAGAACTGTTTCAAAATAGTCATGCATGTATTAAGATGTGGGTTTGATGTGGGTGCAAGGATGGAAGTGTAGAAATTTATATGTCCAAGAACACTTAACCACTCGCACAAAATCCGTTCTCAATCGCAATGAAATCCAATAATGATAAACCCAAGCGGGATAAACTCCACGCAAATCAAATTTAAAAACATGGTTTAAAGTTTGCTTGCAACCGGAGAGACAACAAAAACTGAGAGACCATAGCGAGACATGCTTCGATCTTCACGGACAAACTTTCACGAACTAGAATTTTTTCTTCCAAATAAATGATGGCTGCACTTTCACCGCCAAACCGTGGAGATAACAAATTTTTTTCTGGACACTTTAATGTTGGCAGCACACTATCACCAACGAGGAAAAGAAACTTTTCTTTCTTTTTGGACACCTTTTCTTATGGCAGCCCCTTCTATCTCCAAAACAACAAAACAAGCAAGAAGAAAACTGCAGCCCTCTTTTTACGAACCAGGAAGGAAGAAAAAACTTACTTATGCCAGTTACAAAAACACAGGGAGGAGACTAAACCACGCGCCGGTTCTATTTAATTTTGGACAACAGTTATAATATTTAATGGAGGAGAAAATACACACTTTCCAAAAAACTGCCGGCTGCTTTAAATAAAAACTGCAAGTTTTTTTTCTTTTTGTTTTTCCCTTTAAAGAAACAGCACAAAAAAAGTCACAACCTATTTTTAAGAGGTTGCAAAATTTTTTTCTTCACTACCTCATCTTGATTATTTTAATACTCCCCCTCAAGATGAGCTCCCGATACCATTCCGAGCAAACCACGAAGACGCTCGAATGATGCTTTTGGTAAAGGCTTAGTGAAAATATCAGCCACATTATCATGGCTACGAACAAAATCCACCACGATAACACCGTCAAGCACTTTCTCCCGAATGAAACGGTGCTCAATTTCTGTGTTTCGTCCGAGCATGAAACATTGGATTCGACACGAGCTTCAAAGCGCTCTCGTTGTCGCCACGAAGCACTGTAGCCTTTCCAATTTTCACAAACAAATTCTCCACTAATTTACGAAGCCATATACACTCCTGAGCCGCCAAAGATGAAGTTTTATACTCTGCTTCGGTAGTGGAAAGGGACACCGAGTCCTGCTTCTTACTACACCATGACACTGTTGTTGAACCACACATGAAAACATACCCCGACGTCGACCTTCGATCATCGGAGTCTCCACCATAATCCACATCTGTGAATCCGCGTAGATTGAAGACTATGTTCCGTTCATACAACGACCCCATGTCCAAGGTCGCTCGAACATATTTTAGAATTCTCTTCGCCGCCTCCAGATGAGGCTTCCTCGGCTCCTGCATATAACGACTTACTCGACCAACTGCGAACGAGATATCCGGCCTTGTAATCGTCAAATATATCAAACTTCCCACCAGAGCCCGGAAAAGCTTAGGATCCGGGAGGACCCTACCTTCATCTCGACGAAGCTTCAACCCAACTTCTAATGGGGTAGAACTGCTCTTCCCTTTCTTCATGCCGAATCTATCAACGATTCGCTCCGCATAGGCCTTCTGGGACACAAGCAACCCGTTCTTCTTCCTCTCCACCTCCAAACCAAGGAAATGATGTAATTCTCTCAAATCCTTCATCTTGAAACGAATAGATAGCTCTGTTTTAAGCATTGCCACCTCTTCGTTATCGTTTCATGTCACAATCATATCATCGACATACAACAAGATGAGGACATGTAGACTACCCTTCTTCTTCACAAATAAACTCGAGTCCGAGTCGGATGCATAGTACCCACAAAATTGTAAATACTCCGCAATCTTTCCATACCAAGCCCGAGGTGCTTTATTCAAGCCATACAATGCCTTCTTCAATTTGCAAACATAATCAGGATGAGATTCAGATACGTACCCCGGTGGTTGCACCATAAAGATGTCCTTGTCAATCTCGCCATAAAGAAAAGCGTTCTTCACGTCGAGCTGCCACAACCTCCAACCTTGGCAAGCCGCCAATGCAATCACCATCCGTACTGAAGTCATTTTTCGCCACGGGACTGAACGTCTCATCGTAGTCCTCCCCGTACTGTTGTGAGAAACCTCGAGCTACAAGACGAGCATTGTACCGCTCCACACCACCATCTGCTTTCTTCTTGATTTTGTAAACTCACTTGCATGTGACTGGAGTGACACCATCCACCTTGGGTACAAGATCTCAAGTCTCATTCTTTTTTAGGGCACTCATCTCCTCATCCATGTTATTTTCCCACTCCTTCACGCCCGCGGCTTCGTCATAGCATGACGACTCCCGCTCATCAAGTGGACCTGCAAAGTAATATGAAACCATGGTTACCATATTACCTTCCTTATAGTGAGTCGGTGGCACGATGATCCTCTTCGATCTTCTAAGAGAAGAACCGTTCTCCACCTCTTCGACCCTTGCCTCTGCATATGCTCCCCCGTCACCATGACTTGAAGCACTGCTCCCCCTTCTTCGTGACTCCGTCTCCACCGACATCGAACCAGAAGAGCATGGAGCTCCTGGAGACATAGGTAATTCAACTGATCTTTCATCAGTTTCTTCTTCATGCCTTGCTAGTCCCACGTTCCCTTCCAATACTGTGCTAGGACCTTCACCATAAGATGCCAACCCGTCAAACACAACATTGCGAGAAACGATGAACCTTCGAGTGTGAGGGCCCATACACTTCCAACCCTTCTTGCGCTCATCATATCATATGAAGACACACTTCATAGCTTTGGCATCAACCTTCGTCCTCCGCGCATCTGGAACATGAACATAGCAAACCGCTCCAAACACTTTCAAATGCTTCACACTCGGTACCTCTCCAAACATGAGTTCATATGGAGACTTTTGGTTGTTCGGGCTCAATGACAACATGTTGATCACATAAGTTGCACACATCATTCCTTCTGCCCATAAGGCCTTAGGAATACTCTTAGCATGCAACCAACACCTGCAAGTCTCAGAAATGTTGCGGTGTATAAGCACAGGATAACTCTCTCCTGATCCCATTCTTCCTGAAGAAAGAAGAGAACTCCGTGGAAGTAAATTCCCCTCCATTGTCTGTCCTCAACTTTTTGATCCGCAGATTCAGCACTCCTTCAACTCGCTCCTTGAACTCCAGGAACTTGCCAAACACCTCTGACTTCTCCTTCAAAAAATACACCCATGTGTAACGTGAGAAGTCATCCACGAACAACATGTACCTATTTCCTGAAAAACTTGGGGTAGTAGTCGGCCCCATCACATCGCTATGAATGCACTCCAGTGGTCTCGTGCACCTCGAGAGAGACGCGTCAAATGGAAGGCGATGTGCCTTGCCAAACTGACATCCCTCACATACATGTCCATCACCAAAAGAAGGCAGTCTAGGTAAGTCTCTAACAAGACTCTTCGTCACCATCGCTCTCAGCTTCTCCATGCCGACATGCCCCAACCTTCATGCCAAATCACATCACTATCGTTGGCCTTCATCTTGTCCACATAAGATGTTGTGGAGAGAACATACAGATCACGAACCCGCCTTCCAGTGTGAGTCACCTCCGCCTTCACCGAATCAAAGTTCCGTAGGAACTTCACTTCCTTCGGCCCAAATAACACGTGGTACCCAGCATCAACTGCATTCGTCACTGAAAACAGGTTCTTCTTCATACCTGACACATGATACACACTTTTCAATGTAAGTGCACTCCTATCACTGCCAACTGTCACAGTCCCCTCTTGCTCTACCGGATGAACAGTGTTATCCGCTGTCACGATTACATCACATCCATCATACTTCCGCAGAGATGAGAACTTGGACCCGTCACCGGTAAGGTGATGTCCACATCCGAAATCAATAATCGTCTTCGAAGTTAACTGAGGCCAAGGCGTCCACATTGGAGACTTTCTCTGCAAGGCAACACCTCCCCCAGCCTTCGCCTTCCTTTGTACCTTCCTTCTTCTCTGCTGCATGACCCGGTGTGAGGTTGACTCTACAATCACGCTTATAGTGTCCAACCTTGTTGCATCTAAAGCACCTGACATTCTTCTTTCCTCCATCATTCTGGGAGGGAAACGAGCACCACCCTCCCTAGATGAGGTAGAAGAACCTTCTCCGTCATTCTGCTTCTTCTTCTTATCCCATTGTTTCTTCTTCCCGGTGTACAAAACATCGCTCCCTTCACTAGAGATAGACACCCCCGCCATCTGTCTAGCCAAACTCTCCTGAGACGCCAAGAGTTTTCCTAAGAAGATCCGCACGATTGCGGAGTGCAGTGTGCGCACATAGAATATCCGGAATTCCTCCGTATGAGGACAGAAACTTGTAGATTTTCTGCAGATCGAAACTGCAGCAGCCATACCGCAATCACGTTCAAGCATTCGCTCCAGCGTCCCTCGCTAGCCCTACCCTAACACCGAATCTGGATCAATTTTTGTAAAATTATATAAGCTAGTCAATAGTTCTTTATCCTCCATTTCTTTGTCTCTCTTTGTCCCAAGTTTGTGAGCAGTTGTGCTCGCCATCTTCGCCAATGGTGGTTTTCAACATGGTGTGGTCTCGACTCTCCACCAAGGTTAGCTGTTGAGGTGGAGGTTGTCGCTGAAAATGAAGAGAATGTTGTGTTGACGACGATGGGTTGCATCTCACTGGGAGGTTGTGAAGATGTTAGGATCAAGAATAGGTAGAGACTTAGGCCCCGTTTGGCGCGGCGGTTTAGCTGCGGTGGTGTTTATTTAGAAACATCACAGCGTAGTGCTGGCCGTTTGGGGGCACGAAAACGCCACTACTGAACGCAATTTTTGCTCCCTTTTAGACTATTTTTGGACCGCAGCCCCTCCCCACGCTCGCGTTTCTTAAAATTGCGATTCTTGGATCTCCGCAATCGTGTGGATCTACTGCTTCCTAAAACTGCCTCCGCTGCACCAAACGACGCCTTAGGGAGATGAGATTAATGGAGAGGAATAACTGTGGTCAGTTTGTTTGGAAGAAATTTGGGTCTTGTGATTAAAATTGGAGGATCACTTTCATTGTAATTAGACATCTAGGCTCCGTTTGGTACACTGGTATCGGTCATGAACGTGGCGGTAAATCGTCATTCATGAACGCCCATCTAAGGAACTTCGTCCACTTGAACATAAAAGTAGATGGAGTTCCTTAGGTGCCCATTCACAAATGAAGATTTTACCACCGCGTTCACGACCGCCACTGTCGTGCCAAACAGAGCCCTAATTCTGATTCAGAAGCCCTAATTCCGTGCGATAAAAGGATCCTTAGAGAGAGAAAGAGTGCGTGCACGAGGGAAGAGATACTCGTTGGGAAAGAAAAGGAAGCAAGATGATAGGGAGGAGAAGGGAGCTTGTGTTTCACGATTTATCATATTTGTGATTTTCATTTAACGGGCAACACAATTTGAGGAGCTCATAAAACGTGATGGTCAAATTGATTTTTGATCAACTGTTGCGGAAATGAGAGTAGAACTATCAAAAATATAGGCGGTTACAAGGAAGTGAGCGGATTTTAGATTTATGAATCCCGCAACTCTAGAACTTGAAAGAGTTTATATAACACTCCATGCATTTACAAAAAAAAAACTGATAACTACCCCGGGCCCCGCGGGTCGAGATCAACGCCAACGTCGTCTTTGAGTTAGGATTTTAAGCATATAATTCGTAATAACAATAACACAAGCATTTATCACACTATAGTGGGGTCGGCTATTTGGATCTTTAGTCGTCATTGTGCCCTATCTTTAGTCGTACTCTCACTAATGCCAAAGTACATCATGTCTTTCCTTATAGTCTCATTCAAGTCTTTATTGGTCTACCCATCCCCCGTTTAACATGCCTAGTGACTAAGGCTCACATTGCCAAGGTGCCTCTAATTAGTAACAACAATAACAAAAAAATATAAGTCCCAATTTTAAACAATCAATTCCCCAAAATGCAGTTTTATGTTTGTTTCCAACAACAAGGAGGGAGAAGCTCCCTTTAAGAACACTGTTTTATTTTTATTTCCAACTGTAGCCACCCATCCAAACAGGCGAAATTTTTGGAACCGGTCTCTGTTTCCAAATCTAAGTCCGCGTGAAAGAGGCACTCGGCGCGCGGCGTCTCGACATATGACATCATTTCGGAAGGCTTATTTTATTTTAGCGCGGATTTCATTTTCGTTCCCCTAGGAGATTATTTTGGACCTCCTAGATCATTTTGGACATCCTAGGAGAACGGTTGCCCAATGTTATTTTATTTTGGACATCCTAGGAGAACGACTTCATTTGGGGGATTTATTTTCACCGGTTGCAAAATATTATTTTATTTTGAACCTCCTAGCGCGGATTTCATTGTCGTTCTCACAGGACGAAAGAACGGTTGCCCAATGTGCTAGCTCCACATGTGTGGGTAAATTTGTGTACAAAGGGGCCCACAAGCCATGTTTTTTTTTGAAAATATGCAATAGCATTGCAGAATGAAAAAAGGCCAGCGGCCCAACCTACACCATGATACAACCATTCAGATCTTCATTTATAATATCATGAAGTTCTAAATCAACTGACTCTAAAGACTCCCAAAGAAAATCTATACCCGATTTAGCACGTTTAGCACAATAGTCAGCTGCCCGATTGGCGTCGCGAGGGACAAGGTTGAAAACAACCTTGCAAAATCCCCCCATGAAAGATAGATCCACATCGGCTATACGAGCATCATTCCACGCTTCCCTCTGAAGACAGCGCGCACAGAAATCAACCACATTGCGACAGTCGCTCTCAATGATAACTCCCCTGCCAGGAGTCACAGAGGGTCGCACAACCCTCCTTATAGCAAGGATAGCCTCCAGTTCCACCTAACCTGGGTCCCAGTGGAAGAAGGAGGCGCCGGATGCAAGAACCATGGCGCCTCTCTCATCTCGAATCACCAAACCCACGCCCGAAGAAGAGTTGCAGCCATGTTTTGTTATTGGTCCCCAAGAAAGTCTAGGGCGATGACATTCCTGCAAAGACAATGGACATCATCAACAATTTATTTTTGGGCGCTGCTATTAGCACTGTGCTTTTGTCTATTAGTACTTAAAATTTTAAAATTTTAGGGCTTATTAGCACTCACTTTTGTCTATTAGCACTCAAAAATTTAAAATTTTATAGTGTTATTTTTAATAGCGGCAAGCAGCACTTTCCCCTTAGATACATGTCCCTACACATCTCCTCTCGCAGAAACGACGCTGTTGGAGTCGGCGGCGATGACGATGGCGTTGGAGGCGGTGACGATGGCATTGGCGGAGGCGACAATGGCATTGGAGTTGCCGGCGACGGCGATGGCGTTGGCGGCGGCGACGATGGTGTTGGTGGCGGCGACGATGGCGTTGGCGGAGGCGACGATGACGTTGGAGTTGGCGGCGACGACGATGGCGTTGGCGTTGGAGTTGGCGGCGACGACGATGACGTTGGAGTTGGCGGCGACGACGATGGCGTTGACGGAGGCGACGATGACGTTGGAGTTGGCGGCGGCGACGATGACGTTGGCGGAGGCGACGATGACGTTGGAGTTGGCGGAGGCGACGATGACGTTGGAGTTGGCGGCGGCGGCGATGGCGTTGGCGGAGGCGACGATGGCGTTGGCGGCGGCGACGATGGCGTTGGCGGCGGCGACGATGGCGTTGGCGGCGGCGACGATGGCGTTGGCGGCGGCGACGATGGCGTTGGCGGCGGCGACGAGAGCCCAACATGCTTGAGCATATACATATTTAAGCTTCTTGCACGCATTGTAAATTTATTATGTATGCAACAATATTTATATGAACTATAATAACATTATTGGGTATCCAAGAAAAGCGGAGCAAAGAATTGATAATCTATTTTTTGATATTTACTTTGTGTTATCTTTTGAAGTGTTCTTTTACAACAGTGTAAATGATATTTTTATTATGTTAAAAAGAAATTGACAAAAGCGTGCTAATAGTAATAGTGCTTTGTTAATAGACAGGTTGAGTGCGAATCGACAATCACTTGAAATAGTGTTTGCTAATAGCGACGAGTGCAAATAGACAAAAGCACAGTGCTTATAGAAGCGCCCTTATTTTTCTTTTTACTTTCCTAGTCAGCTTAAGGTGCCACGTAAGCCCAAAACTAAAACATTAAGGATTTATCTCAAAGAAATACAAAAACTAAAATCTTAAGGATTTATTTCATAGAAATACAAAATCTTAGGGTCTAAAATAATTATTTTTACCTTTAAATATATTTAACTTTAAACTATTTTTATGTGATTTTAACGCCCTTTGTTATCATGCCTCATAGTTGATAGTAATAAAATATAAAACATAAAATAAACGAATAGTTGATATATATAGTTTATATATATATAACTTTATTATATAAGTGAATATAGCATTCTCCATGCTCACATGAGAGAGAGAGAGAGAGAGAGAGAGGAAAAAAAATCTTTGTAAATGTACACGCATTTTTGTTTACAAAATAAGTATTGTAATATTGATGTATATTTTTTTTACGGTCATTTTGAATACTCATATGTATATGTTGCGGGCGCAACCCATACTGAGGCGGGCGAAGCCCGCCTGGATGCGTCCGAAGATCGCCCGACAGCATCACACCAGGGATGGGCGAATCCCACCGTCGCCGAACGGTACTATCGCGCTTGGCCGTAGGGGCGGAGCCCCGTGTCGGGCACTAACATATATATATATATATATATATCATTGTAACGGGTGGAGCGTAGTTCACATCACGCGAAAAGTCGCTCATTTGAAGATTTAATTACCTCGTCTGTCTTTCCCCGAACTCACACAACGCTTGGTTAGTAACCTCCTACCATCTTTCATGGTCCGAACATTGTGAACCATGCAAATTTCTTAGTTCCGACAGTCGGACTAAGCATATTGAGCTTAAGTATCATTTTCTAAAGGGACTTGTGTGAAAACAGAACAAGTTGAACTACATCATTGTCCAACCAACAAACAACTTGTGGTCTTGTGGACATTAAGACAGAAAAGGGGGAAAGTGTAGGTTGAAGATAAAAACAGACACAGACAGAAATGTTGAAGACGAAGCAACCACAAATGGTGAAGACGAAGCAACAATTGCAAGAGCCTGGGAACAAGGAGAAAATAAATGATATCAGTAGTATAAATATGTAACATGCAGAATCAAGAACGATCCACTGATTAAAATATATGAAATGAAATGAAGTTGAAAATGAGTTCATCTTCCCTTTTCTATCTTCTTCTTTTCTTTCTTCATGTGTAAGCACACTTATTTTTCTCTACTTGTAACGGGACAACCAGTATGATACTCGGTCTGAATATTAAAAGGTGGTGTGCATATAGCTATCTTTGATGTGCATCTAACAATACTCTTTTTACTCATCCAATGTGTTTCCATTAATGGAGTCGCACACAGGAGTAGCCCGTGCACCCCCAAAAAAGAGTTGTCCACGGAATGGTTCGCCATGCTCCCACAGCTGCCGCACACAAACAAAGCATGTGCGCCCCAAAATTACAAAAAAAAATTGGTGCGTATAACGCACCTTACATCACCGTGCGTGACCTCCGATCCAATCGCAGATTTTCGCCAGCATGATTTTACGCGCATGAATGGAGCATGAGGGCTAGTTATAATTGAGAGTTGATATTAGCAATCCAATTCTCGCTATTTGCACCCCCAAAAATTGTAAAAATCCTAATTATATTCACAGTCCAATTCTCCCTAATCGCACCCCATCAAATAGCCTCCTCTCCATCTCTCTCCCGTTGCCTAAACCTTAGTGGTAGTTCTATCGGTCGCGTCGTCTTTCCCCGTCTTAGATTCAATTTCAAAAAAGAAGAAAATTATCCAGTGAAAATCCAAAAAAAAAAACAGTCAATTTTCTAGTTAGAAGAAGATTTGCATGTCACTTAACTCGGTTTAGAGTTAATTCCTCTATGCATGTCATTTAACTTGTTTTCCTGGTAGGTTTTTTAAGCTGTTTTAGAGTCTATAAGATGTTTATCTAGGCTTCTAGTACTTAATAAATCAACATAGTGTTTCGCTTATTTGGGATGAGAGTGAGATGCAAAAATAATTTTGAATTACAAATGTTGCGGGTCGCTCGGGTGCTTTGGTAGACCGGTCGAATTGAACCACCTTAGCTCGGAAGCGAACCAAGCGCACAAACAGTCAATTAGAGATTCGTTGAGTACACTGGGACTTTTTAACATGAAAAACCCGGAAAGGGTGAAAAACCACGCGGTCGGAGCTGTGCCGACCAAACTTCACTATCTTCTGAGAGTTTACAGTTAGGTACGTAGAAATCGAGCGCGACAGGCCGCTGCTCGTTACAATAATATATATATATATATATATATATAGAGAGAGAGAGAGAGAGAGAGAGAGAGCTCCGAAGGTGACAGACCACCTCCCGAAAAACTAAGTCTTTTTCCTTCTGAGAACGGTGGGGGAACAAAAGTGAGAATGCTGAGTCGCCTTTCGGGAGAACGAAAGTGAGAATGCTGAGGCACTTTTCGGGAGAAAGGAAATCTTCAAGTCCACGAAGGAGATCTTCAAGCGCCGAAGGAGAATTCCGTGGAAATCTTCAAAGGAGCTCTCCTGGGTCCCGAAGGCAAGGCCTTCTCAAATGAAGGTTCTGAGCTCCTTTTATAGCTTTGGCCGGGGGTAGCCCAGTAATTTTGTCGTCGAACCACTGTAACCACCTGACGGGCGAATCACACTGGCCGATTTGGAGCACACGGATTGCCATTTTTCATAAATGACCGTCTCGCCCTTCGGGCTGCTTTGTTGAAGGTGAAAAAGGCGACAAGCGGGTCCTGTAATCAGAGAAATTAGAAAGACAAATTGTGAGCGCGCCGGAAATGTGGAAGTTCTCTGAGCGCGCAACGAACGGAGAAGCAATCTGAGCGACTAGAGAAGCGTTTTGAGCATGCTCAGAAGCATTCCGAGCGCGCATGAGCGCGGAGGTGTTCTGAGCGCGCTCAGAAGCGTTCAGAGCGCACAACGAACATGGAACTGTTCTGGGCATGCAACGAACTCGGGAGCGTTCTGGGAGCGCGGCGAACGCGGAGGCGTTCTAAGCGTGCGGTGAGCGCGGAGACGTTCTGAGCGCGCGGTGAGCGCGGATGCGTTCTGAGCGCAGATGCGTTCTGAGCGCGCGGTGAGCGCAGAGGCGTTCTGAGCGCGCGGTGGATAATATTCCGTAGGATTAATATTCACGGGGGAATAATATTCATGCAAGAATAACGCTCACGGGGAAATAGTAGGCATGCAAGAATAATATTCTGGCGTATCGTTTGGTCAGCATTCTGAGCGCGGTGAACGCGAAGGTGCTTGATGCGCGACCTCGAGGCCGAGGTGGCCGGGAGCACTCCCCAATTGGGGAGTTACTATTCATGTAACTCGCCCTTGGGGAGTTACTATTCACGTAACTCCACAAGGGGAGTTACTGCTCACGTAACTCCCCAAGGGGAGTCACGTGACTCCCCAATTGGGGAGTGGTTCACTCCCCAATTGGGGAGTGGTTCACTCCCCAATTGGGGAGCGCCACATGGGCGTTGACCAAGTGGTCAAAGCCCATTTCATGGGCATTGGGGGGTGCGGTAATGTCGCACCCCCAAATGTAGCTGGGGGTGCGGCAATGCCGCACCCCCCAAGGCAGATGGGGGTGCGGCAATGCCGCACCATTTTGGTGCGGCGGGTGCCGCGCCGTTTTGACGCGGCGAGCGCCTCGCCATTTGCCGCGGCGAGTGCTGCGCCCTTTCGGCGCGATGAATGTCGCGCCCTCTTGGCGCCGTAACGGGCGCGCCTATTGGCGTGCGATTGATATGTGTTGCTTACCCCGTGACACCTTTTAATTTTCACGCCACACGTGGCGCTTGCGTGCTCGGTGGTACCCGTCCGGATATGCTTCGCGGGACCGCATCCCGTATCATCTTTACGGGTGTGCATCATAAGCCCCCCAAACCTTCGGAGTCTGAATCACTATGAGGAGGAGTTCGGAGGTTTTGTTTTTTCCTTCTTGGCAATTTGGATCACCGTCATCTTCGTGCGATATGCCGGAAGTCGTCGCTTGGCTCCAATTGTGGGAGAAACCTACATCTCGTCTTGTTCGGTTGCGAGCTTGCCGCCCAGCGATTGTGCTAGAGATCGTGACGAGCTTGTCGTTTAGCGTTGAAGCCTGAGGAGCTTTGGGGCGATGCGATGAAGAAGCGCTGAGGCGAGGTGCGCAAGGTGTGCTGATGCCAGGTTCCCAAGCAGCGCCGAGGCAAGGTGCCCAAGCAGCGCTGAGGCAATTCGTACAAGCAGCGCCGAGGCAATGCGCCCAAGTAGCGCCGAGGCAAGGTGCCCAAGCAGCGCTGAGGCAATGCGCCCAAGCAGCGCCGAGGCAAGGTGCCCAAGCAGCGCTGAGGCAATGCGCCCAAGCAGCGCCGAGGCAAGGAGCCCAAGCAGCGCTGAGGCAATGCGCCCAAGCAGCGCCGAGGCAAGGTGCCCAAGCAATGCTGAGGCAATGCGCCCATGCAGCGCCGAGGCAATGCGCCCAAGCAGTGTCGAGGCAAGGTGCCCAAGCAACGCTGAGGCAATGCGCCCAAGCAGTGCCGAGGCAAGGCGCCCAAGCAGCGCTGAGGCAAGGTGCACAAGTAGCGTTGAGACAATGCGCCCAAGCAGCGCCGAGGCAAGGTGCCCAAGCAGCGCCGAGGCAAGGTGCCCAAGCAACGCTGAGGCAATGTGCCCAAGCAGCGTCGAGGCAATGCGCCCAAGCAGCGCCGATGCAAGGTGCCCAAGCAGCGCGGAGGCAATGCGCCCAAGCAGCACCGAGGCAAAGCGCCCAAGCAGCGCCGAGGCAAGGTTCCCAAGCAGCGCTGAGGCAACGCGCCCAAGCAGCGCTGAGGCAACGCGCCCAAGCAGCGCCGAGGCAATGTGGTCTTTTGGGCAGACCTAGTTAAAATTGTCGTACTTGACGCTTATGCTCCACTCGCGAGAGGCCTCTTCTCTTCACCATGTTGGCGAATTTGCTGCTATGTGTTAGTATCGAAGATCATGGGCTTAACTTTCGTAGCCTTGTTTTAGATAATTCGCGTTGCTGATAGAGCCAGAGAATAGCTGTAGTAATTTTAAATACACAACGAATACATGTGCACAAGTGTAATCTTATGGCTTACTGTTTTAAAAGCTAAAACTGGAAGAAACAAAAATAGAAATTGATGATAGATGAGACGCGGGCTGTGCGCGCTCTACTAGGGAGAAAGTTACCCTGCTCAGTACCGCTCGCCTATCCACGTCGGGGTATGACGTCGTCCTCTACTAGATTGTCAGCCCGCGGTCCGTGCTGGTTTGGGATTTGATTTAGTAAAAACCTTCTGAGGAGGCCTTGTTGGACAAGACGTTCGATTTCCTCCTTCAACAGCTTGCAACTTTCAGTACTATGTTCATTCCTCCGATGGAAGTCGCAATATTGCGACTGGTTTCTTCCGCTCGACGTAAGCGGTTCGGGCCTGCGGAGCGCTTGCTATCGCGGATGGCGAGGAGAACGTTAGTCCTGGTAGTGTTCAAGGGTGTGTAGTCTTGATGCTGGCGAGATTTTCGGTCTCGGCTGGGGTTGTCGTGACGCTTGTTGTTCTTATTGGTAACTGTCTGCGGCAGCGACTCCTCTTTCTTCCTCTTCGAGCTCCCCTCGAACTGCCGGCGGTGCGCTTCAATTGCCTCATCTGCTGCTATCTGGGCCTCGACTCGCTGAACGAGGTCAGGATAGCTTGGTACGGTTTCTCTCATTAGAGCTGAGTAAAAGCCACTTGGGCGGAGACCTCCAAGGAAGACTCCTCACAAGAGCTCGGGGTCGACCCCCGGGATCTACCGAGTCTCCGAGGTGAAGCATCCGAAAAAATCCTTGAGAGTCTCTCCGTCATTTTGGCGGATACCTGAGAGATGGGAGGGATCTCGGACAATCCTACGATTGGCGATGAACTGGTCCACGAACTGCTGCGCCATTTCTGCAAAGTTGTTGATGGCCCCATCTCACAGGGAGTGGAACCAAGTGCGCGCTTGTCCTTTCAAAGTTGCTGGAAACACTTGACAGAGGAGCTGGTCGGGGGCGCTGTAAATCCCCATGATGGTGGTGAAGTGATTGGCATGTTCCAATGGGTCGTCCGTCCCATCGAACGTTTTGATGTTGGGAAGCTTGAAACCGTTTGGAACTAGACGGGCCAGGACTTGAGGCGATAGTGGGGAGCCGTGGTGTGCGGGACGGCGGGCGAGAGCTGCGCGTCGCCCCGCCTAGATGTATTCTTCCTCTATCATATCGCGTATTTCTTCTCGTGTGGTTCTTTCTACTGTTCGGCCAGGAGCAGCTCTTCCTTGGCGATGGTGATGGTGGTCAGCCTCCGGTTCTCTGGCTGGAGAAACAGGATGAGCGGAGCTTGCGGTGTCGGAGAATTC
The DNA here is from genome assembly GCA_033032865.1 of Dactylorhiza incarnata. NCBI lineage: Eukaryota > Viridiplantae > Streptophyta > Magnoliopsida > Asparagales > Orchidaceae > Dactylorhiza > Dactylorhiza incarnata. Next base: position 1,535,216 of record JAWHQI010000174.1, read on the forward strand.
TTCTGAGGCTTCTTCCTCTCGAACGGCCTCCTCGTTTGGGGCATGGTTCAAAGCTGGGGGCGGCGGATAGTTCAACGCTGGCGGTTGAACGGGTACTCGAGGAGCCCCGAGATTTCTTACAAGAGCCAGCATCTCAGCTTGTTGTTCTTCCATCTGCCGCATGCGCCCTTCCAGTATTGCTGTGGGCGCAGACACTGCCTCTTCTGCGAGAGGCGCATTGATAAGCGAGTGGGAGGGATCTGGGCCGACGCGTCCCTCCGGGATAGATCCTTCAGTAGTGCGAGCACTTTTTCTTGCCATTGCAATTGGTGGCGAAGCGCTTCCTTTAGTGAGTCTTTGCAGAGTTTTGAGAATCGTTTCCCACAGACGGCGCCAAACTGTTGCGGGTCGCTCGGGTGATTTGGTAAACCGGTTGAATTTAACCACCTTAGCTCGGAAGCGAACCGAGCGCGCAAACAGTGAATTAGAGATTCGTTGAGTACACTGGGACTTTTTAACGTGGAAAACCCGGAAAGGGTGATCACGCAGACGGAGCTGTGCCGACCAAACTTCACTATCTTCTGAGAGTTTACAGTTAGGTACGTAGAAATTGAGCGCGACAGGCCGCCGCTCGTTACAATAATATATATAGAGAGAGAGAGAGCTCCGAAGGTGACATACCACCTCCCGAAAAACTAAGTCTTTTTTCCTTCTGAGAATGGTGGGGGAACAAAAGTGAGAATGCTGAGTCGTCTTTCGGGAGAACGAAAGTGAGAATGTTGAGTCGCCTTTCGGGAGAAAGGAAATCTTCAAGTCCACGGAGGAGATCTTCAAGCGCCGAAGGGGAATTCCGTGAAAATCTTCAAAGGAGCTCTCCCAGGTCCCGAAGGCAAGACCTTCTCAAATGAAGGTTCTTGGCTCCTTTTATAGTTTGGCCGGGGGTAGCCCGGTAATTTTGTCGTCGTAACCACCGTAACCACCTGACGGACGAATCACACTGGCCGATTTGGAGCACACAGATCGTCATTTCTCATAAATGACCGTCTCGCCCTTCGGGCAGTTCGGGCAGCTTTGTTGAAGGTAAAAAAGTCGACAAGCGGGTCCTGTAATCTGAGAAATTAGAAAGACAAATTGTGAGCTCGCCGGAAATGTGGAAGTGCTCTGAGCGCGCAACGAACGGAGAAGCAATCTGAGCGACTAGAGAAGAGTTTTGAGCATGCTCAGAAGCATTCCGAGCGCGCATGAGGGCGGAGGTGTTTTGAGCACGCTCAGAAGCGTTCTGAGCGCGCAACGAACATGGAAGTGTTCTGGGCATGCAATGAACTCGGGAGCATTCTGGGAGCGCGGCGAACGCAGAGGCGTTCTGAGCGCGGAGGCGTTCTGAGCGCGCGGTGAGCGCGGAGGCGGTTTGAGCGCGCGGTGAGCGCGGAGGCGTTCTGAGCGCGCGGTGAGCGCGCGCGGTGGATAATATTCCGTATGAATAATATTCACGGGGGAATAATATTCATGCAAGAATAACGCTCATGGGGAAATAGTAGGCATGCAAGAATAATATTCCGACGTGTCGTTTGGTCAGCATTCTGAGCGCGGTGAACGCGAAGGTGCTTGATGCGCGACCTCAAGGGGACCTCGAGGCCGAGGTGGCCGGGAGCACTCCCAAATTGGGGAGTTACTATTCATGTAACTCAGCTCCCCCTTGGGGAGTTACTATTCACATAACTCCACAAGTGGAGTTAGTGGTCACGTAACTCCCCAAGGGGAGCGCCACATGGGCGTTGACTAAGTGGTCAATGCCCATTCCATGGGCATTGGGGGGTGCGGTAATGCCGCACCCCCAATGTAACAAGGCAGATGGGGGTGCGGCAATGCCGCACCCCCTTTAATTGGGGGTGCGGCACCGCGCCGTTTCGACGCGGCGAGCGCCGCGCCATTTTCGGTGCGGCGAGTGCTGCGCCCTTTCGGCGCGACGAATGTTGCCCTCTTGGCGCCGTAACGAGCGCGCCTATTGGCGCGATGATTGATATGTGTTGCTTGCCCTGTGACACCTTTTGATTTTCACGCTACGCGTGACGCTTGCGTGCTCGGTGGTACCCGTCCGGATGCGCTTCGCGGGACAGCATCCCGTATCATCTTTACGGGTGCACATCAACAAATAAAATTTATGAACTACGAATAACGATGGACTGCGAATATCCCTTAAAATTTAAAGGAAGCCGGGCTGAGCAAAGAAATCCCTGCAGCGGCTTCACGACTGGTGTTTTGACGGCGTGTATACTCTGTGGCATGCTCCCTCTTAACCCGCACAGCTACAAAAGCCAGGCCACTAGACGTCCGTGGCGAAGTAGTAGTTTTTAGAAAAACGAAAGGGCATAACCGTATATATACGAAGTGTACGAATTTCCACAAGCCTAAAATATAGCTGGACTGGAGAAAAAAGTTCAGGGCAGCAGAAACCCCATCGCCCCTCCCCCTCTCGCATCTCTTCACTTTTTCAACACAAAATCAGCAGGCAGCTCTTTCATTATTCTTCACCGAGAAAATCTCTCCCTCTTCACTTCTGCTCCGTGGATTAGACTACTATGATCCGAATGAGGGCAATGGAGCAGGCTTCGAAGCTCTTAGGCTGCGCTGCTGGCCTGGCATATATACTGCTCTGATCCGCTCCATTAATCTTCGTCTTCCCAGGCGCAACGATCCACTGAGTAGGCACAAGCGCGGTAGGAAGCTGACTCCGGTGAGCTTCATTGCCAGTTCAGCCTCCCACCGTCAGATAACATCGATTATCCTCACTGCACGACTTCTCAGGTCAGATCGCTCCCCCTTCTTCCCTCAGTATCACATATCCCCACCGTTAGCGTTACTACGCTCTCTATTCTAACCTTAGGTTTTACTTCGCTATTTTCTACTGTAATTCTCAGGCCGGCCTGCTTCTCTTCGATTTCTAGGAAAACTCTACCCGGGTATGTCTCAGATCTATTAATTACTTCTCCGGTGCTCCTCTTTCTCCGCATCTCTGATCCAAATCGTTGCGATCTGCTTTTTTGCTATCGATTAATATTTACAAACCCTAGAAGTAAGCTGCGGTTTAGTTTCTTCGCTGGATCAAAGATATATATCTAGAGAAGATGATCAGCCGAGCTCCACAATCCTCTTCCAACTTCTATATGTGGAAGCTGCTTCTTAATTTCTCGCCAATTTGGTTTATCGCTTTGCTTTCCTCTTCCCCGTATCCTGGCAGGGTTTTTTTGGGACAAACATATCCGGGGTTTTAGCCAGGGGTGGAGGGGCATTCCGGGAATGGGCTTGTAAAATTCTTGACGCTTCATTAAAAAAAGAGCTGCTCTCTCTCATCAGGCATGGTTTCTCCTCAGACTGCATATCTTATGGTTACAGTAGTAGCTGGTAAGTGTATATGCCGGCTGGCACCGTGTCCTCATTGCAGCCTCTGGAAGTCGTGGCTCGTGTGACAGATACACAGATTTCTTTTATTTTGACAATAAATGTTTTTTATATTTATTTTATTTTAAAATAATTATGACAAAATAATTGAATGACTACGTGATTTTATCATCAAATATGATAATTACCTTATTAGGTAGCATAGCTTCCTCACACATACACAATTACTACCGAAAGAGCATATATTTGTTGGAATTTGCGGAAGAAAAAGAAAGGAACAACAATCAGACCAAGAGGACTACATTTCTTTTAATTGATTTCAGGAATTGTTTTACTAATGAAGCTCACGGTTTTACATCAAATAAGAGGGCCTTATATAGGCAAGTACACAATGGATACGATAAAGTGATTACGTGGCTAGTGGTTAATAAGTAGATTAATATATTTAATATGATAATAAAGTCTAACATAATTCCAATGCAAATAGTCTTCAAGTTAGCAAGTTCCAAGGCTGCATATTAAAGGCTTATTGTTCCAATAATATTATCCTCCATGCATGGTTCACCGCGTTAGTACACGATCCCGGTTCAAATTCAGGGTTGTGCTTGCGGGAGCAGAATCTTCTCGTCCCGAGCTCAGCGAGCGCTGAGCAGGAGGAGAATGAATGGAAAATCAAGTCTTTGCCGGAAAATCTCAGAGCTGTGTCTTCACCTTTTTTTCTCCGTCTCTTCAAATGAAAGCCTAGACACTGGTAACTGTGTCATTCTGGATGCCGAATAGGCGAATATGAATACACGATTTTCGACCACATGAATCACCAATTTAAGGAATATGACGACCATGCCCGTGATGCCCCACGGGCAGGCTCGCCGGTGATGGAGGTGATGGCGGGAGGCGGCGGGGAGTTCCCCCCGAGCTCGCGAGTGCGTTCAACGCGTGCTCCCACGTGCCCCGAAAAGGCGCACGCGCGCGGATTCCGGCCTGCCGGGCTTGCGTGTTGGTCTTCTGGTTGAGTCGAGGTCCCGTACGTCCGAGGCGAACCATTTCGGTAAGTCGACCGGGGTCGCGGGCTACGAATGCCGGTTTGACTCAAATAGAATTTAGGAGAACCCCATCAAATGCTCCCCAATTTTCGGAGCTATCGTAACTTACGAAAAATGAGCCCGAATTTTTTTCTTGTCGATCGCATATCTCATGGAGCGACTTTTGCGTGCGTGGGTGCAATTCTTGCGTCGCATATTTTATTCACTGAACAGTGTGACAATACTTACTCCCAATATTTCGGAGATTTTTCTGCAATTATTGCAAGATACCGGTTCCAATTAAGGCTCACTACAACAAAACAGGTCTACTGCGGCGTTTTTTATATCTTTGGCGGCGTTTTTCAAGCGCTTTTGCGCCGCAAAAGCTTTAATGCAGTTAAAATACTTGCTAAGCATGTAAGACGATGAGCTTAGTAAGTAACATCTTAATGATTTAAATCTATCATTATATATTTGTAGAATATAAATGTGGTTATTAATTAGGATAAAGTTTGTTACACTGAGGTTTTTTACCTAACTGTTATAAGCAATTATATGTGCGCATGTGCAGAATTGAGAATAAATCATGCTGGAACAAACTGTAGAAATTTAAGAAGGAAGATAGGGAAGATAGACGGTACTATCGAGCTTTATTTCACTAACACCAACACTACAAGCACAAGCTTCACAGCACACTCAAAACCGCTGAGAAGGCACCCTTAACAACTTCTTATAAAAGCACTTCCTACAGACTACAGCATGGGTTTATATATATACCCCTCAAACACACCACAAGCACTAAATAAAAAGCAAGAGAAGCTGAGGGGGAGGCCCACCACAGTTATGGAAGGGAATCAGGATAAAGGGATAGCCTGCCCTGTTTATGTTACCAAGGCAGGGTTGGTCTCAAGATGAGTGGAGGCGCTTGTCTTTTCTTCAGTTCCGGGATTCTGATTTCTTCCCAATTCTTCGGCTGGATCTTCTTTGTCTGGGATTGTGCTGACCTGAACGTGCTGCATCATGCTGATTGGAATGTGCTCCAACACCCCCCCATAGTCTAGGTAGCATGAGATTTTCATCTTCTTCCTTAGTGCCAGAAAATTTGGGGCTGAGAGGGGTTTTGTGAGCAAGTCTGCGATCTGGTTTTCATATTTGCAGTGACTAAGCTTTATTTCTCCTTTGTTCACAAGATCTCTGATGAAATGAAGTTTGATCTCTATGTGTTTGGTTCTATTGTGAAATATGGGATTTTTGGCGAGAGCAATGGCCGAAGTGTTGTCGACCTGAATTAGAGTAGGGTTTTCTTTCTCCCCCAACATCTCGGTAATTAGTTGTTTTAACCACACCGCTTCTCTGACCGCCTCGCTTAAAGCTGTGTATTCAGCTTCAGTTGAGGATAGTGCTATGATTTTCTGCTTTCTGGTACACCAAGACACGGGATTGGGGCCAATGTAGAACATGAATCCTGTAGTGCTCCTCCTGTCGTCGGAACACCCAGCCCAGTCGCTGTCAGAATAGCCTGTGAGACTTCTTTCTCTTCCCTTCTCATACATGAGCCCTAAAGTTCGAGTCCCATTGATGTACCTCAAGATTCGTTTGGCTGCAGTCATATGCTTGGTGCTAGGAGATTGCATGAACCGGGAGATAATGCTTACCGCATGTTCTATGTCCGACCTGGTGTTGGTTAGATATATCAATGATCCAACTAGACTTCTATAGTGTTTTGGCGATGTCTTTTCTTCTCCATCTTCCTTGATTAACTTCTCTCCAGTGACCATAGGAGTAAATGCTGGCTTTGAATTTTCCATACCAAATTTGATTAAGAGATCTTCTGCGTATTTGCACTGGGAAATGTAGGTGATATTGGGCAATTGCATAATCTGTAATCCAAGGAAGTATCGAGTAAGACCCAGATCTGTCATCTCAAATTTGGAGTGAAGATACTTTCGAAAATTGTTTATGCTGTCCATGTTGGATCCAGTGATGAGAAGGTCGTCCACATATATACACACAATGAGCACTTCATCATTTTCTTCCCGCTTTACATACATACCAGGTTCACTTACAGTTTTGGAGAAGCCAATCTCAAGAAGATTTGTGTCAATTTTTGTGTTCCAGACACGGGGGGGCCTATTTTAACCCATATAATGCCTTATGCAGTCGAAGCACTTTGTCTTCTTTTCCTTTAATCTCATATCCTGGTGGCTGATGCACATAGATTTCTTCACTGATTTCTCCATTTAAGAACGCAGACATTACATCCATTTGGAATATTGGGAATTGATAGAAGGTTGCCACCGCAAGGAGGACTCTGATTGACTCAAATCTGGCTACAAGAGAGAAGGTTTCAAAGTAGTCAACTCCTTCCTTTTGGGCATACCCCTTGGCCACTAGTTTAGCCTTGTACTTCTGAATTTTTCCATCTTCATTATATTTTACTTTGTATAGCCACTTGAGTCATATGGCTGATTTTGTTGGAGGCAGGTTAGAGAGTTCCCAAGTATGATTCTTTTCAATCATGTGGAGTTCCTTGTCCATGGCTTGAACCCAATTGGGATCAGCAGCAGCTTCTAGAGGGCTAACAGGTTCCTTAACAAATAAAGCAAGATGGCATTGGTTGTAGATGTCAGATAACGAACGATACCTGAGAGGTGATGAAGGAAATGATGAGTCTGAGACATTCTCAATACTTTCTTCAGTTCTGGAAGGACTTGGATTTCTGTTGTCATCAGCTGGAATGGAGGGCTGAGGATTTTCTGGGGAAACTTCAGTAGAATCTTCAGTAACTGCCGGTAGATGTGTCTGATCCTGAACCTCATCCCAGGTCCAGTTCTTTTCTTCATCAACTATCACATTCCTGGCAATAATAAACTGCTTTGTAGAGGGATTGTACAGGCGATATGCTTTGGAGGAGTCGCTGTAACCAAGTAAAATACCCTTTATACCTTTTTCAGATAGTTTATCTCTGTTCTGTTTGTGGTCCAGACTGAAGGCAATGCTGCCAAAAGTCCTGAAATAGGATACATCAGGTTTGTTTCCTGACCAGGCCTCATAAGGAGTAGTGTTGATCAAAGCACGACACGGTGACCTATTTAGAATGTATACTGTAGTGTTCGCGGCTTCACCCCAGTATTGCTTGGGCAGTTTTGAACTATAAAGCATGCACCTAGCCATTTCAACAATGGTTCTGTTCCTCCTTTCAGCAGTCCCATTCTGCTCAGGTGTGCCTGTGACTGTTAATTCATGCTTTATCCCCTGGTCTTGACAAAATGAGGTGAACTCATTGCTAGAGAATTCCCCCCTTTATCAGTTCTCAGGGTTTTTAATTTGCAGTTGACTTCATTTTCAGCCCGAGCTTTGGAGATTTTGAACTTAGAGTAGACATTATATTTGCTTTCAATAATATAGATCCACATCATCCTAGTGAAGTCATCTACGATAAGCAGATAGTAGTGTTTACCAGAGATGGATGGAGTTCTAGTTGGCCCCCAAGTGTCAGCATACACTAGTTCAAGAGGTTGAGAAGTTCTTCTGGAGGTAACATTGGGATGTGGAAGTTTGTGAATTTTGCTCATGGCACACTCATGACAGACCTTGCCTTGATCTTGAATGTTTGGCAGCCCTCTTACAAGATTCTTGTGTTGAAGCTTTCTTAGGTCACTCATATTGAGATGGCCAAACCTGTTGTGCCAGGTAGCTGTTATAGACTGAGTTTTGGACATCATATACCTTTCTTCATAGGGTAAGGTGAGAGGAAAGACTTTGTTGGAGGACATTTTGATTTTAGCTATTGTTTGAGAAGTAGACTTGTCTATGATAACACATGGAATCATCAAATATAAGTTTATACCCCTTGTTTAGTAACTACCCTACACTCAGCAGATTTTGTGCTAGATCAGGAACATACTGAACTTCTGATATATGTTTGTAGTGTCCAAATTTTGATCTAACTGCTATGGTTCCTTTACCACTAATATTCTTAGTAGAACCATCTCCTAAGATCACTTGGGAATTGATAGACTCATCTAGATGAATGAAGGCATGTTTGTTGTTAGTCATGTGATTGGAGCATCCGCTATCAAGATACCACACATTGTCCAAGGTAGATTCATTAGTGTTACACATGTAAAATACAAAGTCTTCTTCATCACCATCATGTTCACTGTATTTGGCTTCCTCTGGTTGTTGGATGTTGTCTTTTTGTTTGAAGGGACAATCCTTGGCAAAATGGGTTGGCTTAGAGCATCTTTTACATTTATAGAAGCAATCAAAGGCTTCATGATTGTTGCGTCTACATAGATTGCAATGTAGTGAGGGCCTTTGGTGAGCTTTGGGGTTTTCAAATTTCTTATTACTCTCATAAGATGTTCTTCCTGGTTGAATTAACAACTTACTTTGAAACGCTTGCTCTAGATTTTGATGCTCAAACCTCTTCATCCTTTCTTCATGGGCTTGAAGAGAGCCCATGAGATCACTAATGGTAAGTGTGCTAACATCCTTAGCTTCTTCTATGGCAGTTACAACAAAGGATTTGCGAGTTAAGGTTTTGAGAATTTTCAGAATAACCTTCTTTTCTTCTACATTATCACCATAGCTCTTTATCTGGTTAATGAGAGAGGTGATTCTGGTGAAGTAAGATTGAGTGTTGTCTTCTTCTTTCATACTTATAGTATCAAATTCCTGCCATAGATTTTGCAATTTAAATGAAATAACCTTTGCAGAACCTTGATAATCATTCTTGAGGATGTCCCATGCTTCCTTGGCTGTGGTAGCACCCATGATCCGTGGGAAGATGCTTCTTCCTATCCCTTGTTGGATGTATAGAAGAGCCTTTGCATCCCTTTTCAGATTTTCTGAGTACTCCTTGCGCTGAGCATCATCCCAAGTGGTTACTGGGTTCTCATCAGTAGGCCTTGTGTATCCAGTTTGAATCAGGTTCCAAAGATCTTGAGATAGAAAAAGAGTGCGCATTTGAACATGCCAAAAATCATAAGCTTCCCCCTCAAAGATAGGCACACCACTTGGTGAATACAAGAAGTTTTGACTAGAGTTGCTAGAGGAAGCCATAGGATGAGGAAGAGGAGAAATAACTCAAACACGAGAAGGGAAACAAGTGATCCCACGATGGGAGAGCACAAAGTGCAGGCACCAAACTCCTCAAACTTCTGATGGCGGATGGCAAACTAGCACCAACCTGGCTCTGATACCATGTAGAAATTTAAGAAAGAAGATAGGGAAGATAGACAGTACTATCGAGCTTTATTTCACTAACACCAACACTACAAGTACAAGCTTCACATCACACTCAAAACCGCTGAGAAGGCACCCTTAACAACTTCATATAAAAGCACTTCCTACAAACTACAGCAGGGGTTTATATATATACCCCTCAAACACACCACAAGCACTAAATAAAAAACAAGAGAAGCTGAGGGGGAGGCCCACCACAGTTATGGTGGGGAATCAGGATAAAGGGATAGCCTGCCATGTTTATGTTACCAAGGCAGGGTTGGTCTCAAGATGAGTGGAGGCGCTTGTCTTTTCTTCAGTTCCGGGATTCTGATTTCTTCCCAATTCTTCGACTGGATCTTCTTTGTCTGGGATTGTGCTGACCTGAACGTGCTGCATCATGCTGACTGGAATGTGCTCCAACACAAACATCCAATTAGAGCAAGAAAAACAATGCTCAAATTTAATAAAACATGGACCATAGAAAGCCTTAACCAAAAATCTCCTACTTAATGAAACATGGAAAGCCTTAACCAAAAATCTCCTACTCATTGAATCCAATATCATAAAAGATAACCAAACAGTCTGATAGAATTTAAACAGATTTAACATTTAGGCGCAGGAACGTCACCCAAATAAACTAAACCAACGATGCGATATGCAAACCCCTTGCCTGGAAAGTCTTAACAAAAAATCTGAAATTATGAGAACCTGAAACCGAGAGGTTATATTTGGCTTAGTCATGGCTATGTGAAGGGAAAATGAGTTTGAGGAGAAGAGTACATGTTGTTTGCTGAAACAACATCCATGAGAGGAGGATTTTTTGCAAAATACCTACACATTGACACATCTGCATATATTAATAGCTACACATTCATCTTAATCAAGAAAAAAGTAGGGTCGCTATAAACACGTCCACATACACACATACACATGCACAATGTTGACACACATCCATTCACACATCCATCCACACATCCATATCCACACACTAACTTGTAGGATAATCAATAAGAAATCAAGAAAAAATAGGACTAGACTCTCATGTAAAGAAATCTAAAAAATGAAATTTCACTTCAATCATCCAATGGACCAAATCAAGCAACATTCATTGCAAAAAATGCTTTTATTGAACTCTAAGAAAAATAACCGATGAGAAAAACTATAAAATAAAGATAGAGAGGTGAAGAAAGGCGGAGAGAAGAGCGAGAATGAAGAGTTTTGGTCCCCTAACTGGTGGCCTGCATCATATTTGCAGATTATGTTGGAAGCGCGATGTATGGGAACACGTCCTCTCAATCACTCAACACTGCACTTGGCGAGCACCCCACTCACAAAGCTCACTCCTTATCCGGCGAACTGTCAACCTGGCGAGTGCTTCAACTCTCGGTGAGATGCACCACCTCACTACTCGGGCGAGCACCTCTACTATTCTAGTGAGATGCACCCCACTACCTTCCACACCGGCTAGCACTCCCTTCAACACCGTCGAGCACTACCCCACGCGAGCACCACCTTCATCTACTGCAAGCTGGGCGAACACGGCAGGCGGAACCTCCGGCGAGATCCTTCTGCGGGCTGGCAGCGGCAAGAACTTTCATGCGAGCTGGCGACGGACACCAGCGAGCTGCGCTGGCGAGGCGAACAACTCCTGCGAGTGAGCTAGTGAGAGCGGCCTGGCGAGAGGGTTGGCGAGAGCGGGCTGGAGAGAGGAGAGATTGGCGAGCTCACTATTGCGAGATGAGATTATTCCTGCGGGAATAAAAATCTTCTCTCTCTATAAAACCTCTCTCTCTCTCTATTTTCTGCCGGAAGAAAAACTCCTTCTATATTTCTCAACACAAAAAACAAACTTACAAAGGCCTATTTATAGGCAGGGAAAAAAACTCCTTTCTCTCTCCGCAATAAATGCACTCCCTCTCTCCTCCTTTTCAACTAAAACAAAAGACACATATAAAGATACAATTAAAGAGTTGACCCGGTCAACAAAGTCAAAGTCCAACAAACTCCCCCTCAAACTTGGCAGCACATGCCGAGTTTGCCTTTGAGCTTTGAGAACATCTCCACCTTCAATGCCTTAGTGAAGATATCCGCGACCTGCTCTCCGGTGGGGCAATACACAACCTCAACCGTCTTCTCCTCCACCTGCTCCCTAAGGAAATTGTACAACCCTCATATTTCCCGAGTCGGTGTGACCCGACCCGGATGAGGCCAAGATTACGAAGGTGATCGAGACGAACAAAACAACCGCGTGGAGACGGCGAAACTGACTAAGGCAGAGCAGATCCGGGAGAGTGGGGGGGGGGGGGGGGGGGGGGCTGCCCCACTCGCCCGCCTAAGAGGCGAGTGGGGAGCTGCCCCACTCGCCCGCCTAAGGGGCGAGTGGGGAGCTGCCCCACTCGCCCGCCTAAGGGGCGAGTGGGGGGCTGCCCCACTCGCCGGCCTAAGAGGCGAGTGGGGAGCTGCCCCACTCGCCCGCCTAAGGGGCGAGTGGGGCGCTGCCCCAGTCGCCAGCCTAAGGGGCGAGTGGGGCGCTGCCCCACTCGCCAGCCTAAGAGGCGAGTGGGGAGCTGCCCCACTCGCCCGCCTAAGGGGCGAGTGGGGAGCTGCCCCACTCCCCCGCCTAAGGGGCGAGTGGGGAGCTGCCCCACTCGCCCTCCTAAGGGGCGAGTGAGGAGCTGCCCCACTCGCCCGCCTAAGGGGCGAGTGGGGAGCTGCCCCACTCGCCCGCCTAAGGGGCGAGTGAGGAGCTGCCCCACTCGCCCGCCCCTGGGGCGAGTGGAGTGCCTTCCACTCGCGGCCAAGCTTGCGAGTGGGTCGGCGTCCACTCGCGCAGGCAAGGTGGTCTTGGTTTAGGTCGTCCCCTCTCATTTGGGGTATTTTTGCTATCCGCAGTCCGATTTTTGCTATTCGCAGTCCATTTTTGGGAAAGTCTATAAATAGACCCCCATGGGCACCTTGGGAAGGGTTGGTTCCTACCCCCTCTCTCGCGTGTGAGCAAGCACTACCCCTCCCCTTCCCTTGACATTGAAGGTGGTCGGTGAGGTGTTCCTTAGTGCCCTCCAAGGTGCCCATGCTCAACATTGGCTTGGGAGGGGAAGCGCTCTAAGATCTTCCGGGTATGTGGTGGGACCTCCGCGCTGCAGCTTAAGGGGTCCGTTTGTGGATTCAAGTGTTCATCAAGTCCGAGTCTCTTAGTTCCTAGCAACTGGTCACGGGTCTAGGCTTAGGTCAAGTAAGGGTTAGTCGCGACCCCCTTTCGAACGCTGAAGCTGGGAAACTGGTTTCAACATTCTGGTGCGGTGAGCGTGGAAGCGACTAGTTCGGAAACCTCTGAGCCAAGTCCCATGGCTGGAAGCGACGAGTTGGGAGACCCGCCTCCACCTTGCGAGTATGTGAAGAAGAGCGACTTCGACGAATTCAGCAAGAGGATCCTGGAGTTCATGTATGCCGCATCCTCCGCTCGCGGCGAGTGCTCAACACCACCTGCACCTAGGATCCCCTCACTCCCCCTAGTGGAAGTGAGAAGCAGTCAGCAAGAGAAGGGGCCAGCCTCGGAGGAGGGCTTGAGCCTCCAGGCGCGAGTGCTCTTCAACGATTCGCCCCAGACCAGCTGTCCCGGCGGGGAAGTGATGGGAGCACCTCCACCCAGCCAGGAAGAATGGAGGAGCCCTTTCTGCGAGCTGATCATGTCAGCCCCCGTTCCGGATGGGTTTCGCGATCCTGCTATGTCCTACTACGAGGGGGATAGCGATCCTCTCCAGCATCTTCAGTGGTTCGAGGACATGACCACGATCAGGCAAATGTCGGACGCTTTCATGTGCAGGCTTTTCGCCGTCACATTCCAAGGAAAGGCGAGGGATTGGTTCCACTCGCTTCCGGCGGGAACCATCTACCGCTTCGAAGATCTGCGTCGAAGTTTCTTGTTAAGGTTCTCTACCTCAAAGAAGAGGAGGAAGAGCATGGAGGCCTTGTTCGCAGTCAGGCAAAAGCCAGGGGAGACGCTGGCGAGCTACATGGATAGGTTCCAGGCGGAAGTCCTTCTTGTCGTCGAAGTGCCCGGACACACCCTGCAGCTAGCCTTCACCCTTGGGCTGCAGCCTGGGCTGTTTCGGATGAGTCTGACTCGGGACCCTCCCCTGTCTTTCGAAGAGCTGATGAAGCGTGTCGATCGTGAGACCGAGTGTGAGGCTACCAATCAAGAGTTCGTGGCTAGATTAGCTGAGGAGGAAAGGAGAGAGCGTGGAGGGAAAAAGAAGGAAGAAGTGAGGAGTCAAGAACAACATGGACCTCCCGTTGGGCAGGAGCAAGGCTGGAAGTCGCAACCGACAGCCGCCCGACCAGCTTGGAGGTCACAGGTTGGTCCCCCTCAGGGCCAAGGAAGGGGACACTTCCAAGGAGGAGGTTATCAGGGGAGACACGGGCGGTTCCACCCAGCAGGGTGGCAACAGAACTCGGGGCCGCTGCAAGTCCAGCCCCTGCAAGCCATGACCATCGGCCGGAAGAGAGGCGGAAGGAAGAAGGATCGTTGGGAGAAGCCGAGGGGCGAGCTGGCACTGCTATACTGCGACTTCCACCAGCAGGAGGGTCACGCAACCGCAGCTTGCCCGGAGTTTCTCGAGATGAGGGAAGGAGGAAGAGCCCCAGCACGGGGAAAGCAGTTGTGCCTGGAAGGACCACGGGCGGGGGAGAAGGGGAAGGACAAGGAAGAGGATGATCCATGTGAAGAGAGGGCCGATATAGGGGCCGTGGGAGGGATCGGGGTCATCCACGGGGGAGTGGGCAAGGAGGCCACCCGGAAGGGGAGCCTCCACGCCATATATCGTCGGAGCATTGCCTCGACTTCCCGATCCCCGCCCTCAAGCGGGAAGATCACCTTCTCAACCCAAGACCTGCCGGCCAATGAGGACCCCTTCTGCGACGCGCTGGTCATCAAGGCGGCGATCGAGAACTTCACCGTCTCTCGGATCCTAGTTGACAACGGGAGCTCGGTGAACGTGGTCTTCAAAAAGGCTTTTGAAGGAATGAAGGTTGACGCAAAGCGAGTGCTAGCATCGGATGGGCCACTTTTCGGATTCTCCGGGGAGAGGAAGGAGGTGGAGGGGGGAGTCGAACTCCTCGTCACTCTGGGGGGAATGTCAAAGAACTGCCGGTTCGTCATCGTGGATGCGCCGAGCAGTTACAACGCCATCTTCGGACGTCCCCTCATCAGCGCGTACAAGTGTGTGCCGTCTTCCTACCACCAATGCTTGAAGTACAACTCCGGAGAACTCCAGGTGAGAGTCAGGGGAGATCCCCGGGAGGCGCGTCAGTGTTATGTTACTGCAGTTAACACGATCGGATGGATGCAAGCAGCCGAAGAAGTGGAAGAAGTGATGACAAAGATGGCCAAGGAGCAGGCAACAGAGTGAGCCCGGAATGGGCGGGGTGTAAGGAAATGCCCAGGGAGGGGCGAGATGTAACGGCGTGCCCAGATAGGGGTGAAGTGTAGTGAAGTGCCCGGATAGGGGGCGAGATGTAAGGGGGGGCCCAGAAAAGGGCGAGGTGTAACAGGATGCCCAAAGGGGCGTAGCGTAGGTAAGTTGTAATAGGTAAGAACTATGAATGAGAAAGGGGTTCTGGAAGAATATCCAGGTTCAAAATCCCTGACTAGAGACCCTCCGTCGGGCTAAGTCATGCCGGTGGAGGGGGGACGTATCAGGTCAACTCGCTGCTTGGCGACGGGATTGGGAAGGCGTTGAGTTCCTCCATACCCGGTTGAGCTAAGACTCCCAGGACGTGGATGAGTACTTCCACCTTCAGTCGTATTGGGAAGGCGTTGAGTTCCTCCACACCCGGTTGAGCTAAGACTCCCAGGACGTGGATGGGTACTTCCACCTCCAGTCAGATTGGGAAGGCGTCGAGTTCCTCCACACCCGGTTGAGCTAAGACTCCCAGGACGTGGATGGGTACTTCCACCTCCAGTCAGATTGGGAAGGCGTTGAGTTCCTCCACACCCGGTTGAGCTAAGACTCCCAGGACGTGGATGGGTATTTCCACCTCCAGACAGATTGGGAAGGCGTTGAGTTCCTCCACACCCGGTTGAGCTAAGACTCCCAGGACGTGGATGGGTACTTCCACCTCCAGACAGATTGGGAAGGCGTTGAGTTCCTCCACACCCGGTTGAGCTAAGACTCCCAGGACGTGGATGGGTACTCCCACCTCCAGTCAGATTGGGAAAGCGTTGAGTTCCTCCACACCCGGTTGAGCTAAGACTCCCAGGACGTGGATGGGTACTTCCACCTCCAATCGGTAGGATCCCTGACTAAAAGAGACCACTCCACAGACTCAGTCATATTAACAGATGAGAGACTCATCGGGCCAGTCAACGACTCGGTGACCGATTCAAGCAAAGGTATCAACTCCTCAAGCAGTAAAGAAAAAAAAATAAGCTGAGACAATTCGTTTAAGATAACTACTGATTCGTTGATAACATGTACTACACGAATTGTTACTTCACTTTTCTAGTACATGCAGGCTTGAGAGGAAAAGGCAAACACAAAAAATACATAGTTGGAGACGAAGAAGTCACAGGCCGCCCTCACGACCATGGGGAGTAGCCGCTGCTAGGGGGCGAGCCGGATCGCCCAGGTGAAGGAAAGAGCTCGGGTAGGATGTCGCTGGCGGAGACCCGCCTCCAGCTGTCTCGAATAGCATCCACGTCATGGAGGCGACTCACCAGGGCTCGGGCCGTTGACGCCATGATTTTCCCCCGAGCGAGCTCGACTTCAGCGGGTCGAGATGGGGCTGGCCTCGCCGCTCTCGAAGGTGCACCTCCTTCTCCTCCCCCTTCTCTTAACTGCCTATGCGCTTCGGCAAGCTGAGCCCTCAGGTCCTGCACTTCCTGGTCCGACTCCTCAAATCGTCTCCTGAGCGAGTCGGCGGCACCGGGTCCCTGCAGACCGGCAAGGCAAATAAGTTAGAACCTACGAATAATAAGGAATTAAAAGGAGAAAAGGAAAATTCATTGAGGTGGGCGCGAACCAAGCCCCCGGATGACTCCTCCAGGAGTTTCTCAGCAGTGGCCAAGCGAGCCGCAAGGTCGGTAGCTTTCTCTTCTGCATCCAGCTTCGACGCGTCCGCCCGCACCAACCGTTGCGAGAGACTAAGACCTCGGCGGGCGGCCATGTGGGAGAGTTCGGTCGCGTGGAGCTGAGCCTGGGAGCTCGCATACGCGAGGTCACGCATGGACATCTCCCGGTAAGATGCAGCGTCCTGCCGACCGTAGATGCCATAGGTAAAGCTATACGCCGCGCCATCCGTGATATCTCCCTCAATCCACGAAGGCCGCTGGGAGGTGAGGGAGACCCGGTTCATCGTCTCATCCCAGTAGACGATAGGTTCGCCTAGAGGGTCCGTGGCCTTTCCCCCCATCTCAAAGTTGGGATGATTGGCCAATGCGTTGGGGTCACTCGGTTTCCCCCTCTCCCTAGGCAGTGCCCTGGAATCCCTTCGGCAAACTGCCTTCCCCCGCCGCATCCTCGGCTCCTTCGGTGGGGAGGAGGGCGATCCCTCCTCAACCACCCGCTCCTTATCCCTCCTCTGACCCGACCCAAGTATCTTCGGAGCCGAAGCCGAATCAGCCGCAACTTCCTCGTTGAGCCCATGGGCGGAGGAGTAACTTCCTCCTGCGGAGGGAAGGCGTCGAGGAAGGGACCGAACACCTGCACAAGTTGGGACGAGTTGAGCGGCAATGGGAGGAAATGAGCCGTAAGAAAGACAAGTTGTCGAGGTCCAAGTACCTGCCCCCGGTTCCACGTAGGTGAGTTGATTGATGTTCTTCCGGAGGTGATCAACCTCAAAGCTCGCACCCTTGAGGAAGCGGTGCAGCTCAGCAGCCTCCCCACGTAGTGAGGGGGGTTTACAAACCTTCTCGGGCCTCTGTATGGGGGAGAAGGGGATGCCGCCCAGGTCACCCCGAACGAACACAAATGACTCGTTCCAGTGGTGGACCTTGTTAGAGGTCTCGTGCACCTCCATGTGTGTGCCGGTCAGAAAGCACACCCCGTCAGCGGTCGCTCGGAAGGTGAAGATCTTGCGAAACACGTTCAGGTCAAACATCACCCTCTCCTCCCGCAAATAGCATGCGTAAGCTGTTAACATCGAGATCGCATTTGTGTTAACCTGAGTCGGGACTACGCCAAAGTAGTCCAGGAACTCCTTCACCTCAGGCCACAAGGGCAGCCGTAGCCCAGCCTCGAAGTGAAGGAGAGGAAATGCAAGCCAGTTATCGTAAAAGGAGTTGACGGTCTCACCCCCTGATGGGCATCTGCATTTCCACCCTTCGGGGAGGTAGGAAGTCCTAAAGGCGGAAAGCTCCTCCTTGGATACTTTCCCTACAGGGAAAGAACTCTCCGAGAAGTTGGCCGCGTTTTGTTCCCGACCATTCCTCTTGACAGCTGAACGGTTGGATGCCATCGTGTAGGAGTGGAAGGAAAGAGTAGAGCCGGATCTGGGAGAAAGGCAAGGCAAGGGAGGAAATGAAGGTGAAGGTCCAAAGGGGGAAGGAGGGCGTATTTATAAGGGAGGGGTGAAAGGGGAGGCGAGTGGATCATGGGATCCACTCGCCCAAGGGCATGAAAGGGGGTGGACCAGGTGGCCCACTCGCCCCGGGCGAGCGGACCGCAAGGCCCGCTCGCCCCGAGCATAGGCGAGTGGACCTTGAGGTCCACTCGCCCGGTGCACGGGAGTGGACCTCATGGTCCACTCGCCCGGCAGAGGAAGGAGGGCCTCGCAGCCCTCTCCCCTGAGGTAGCGATGCGGACCGAAGGGTCTCTTCGCCTACGTCTCCCCCCTGACACACCACCCAACTGCTTCGCCCTCGGACCGTACACCCGAGGTCTCTATCCCCCGCCTGTTACTCCACTATCTCAGTATTGCTGCGCTCACCCTGCATGAAAGTTAGCTAAATAATGACAGCTCAACTGATATATAACTCGACAGAGTTATTAAAACAAACATGACATAAACATGATAACAAATAGTCCGGCCGCGGAACAGACGAGCTGCTGCGACGTGTCGATCCTCATTATTACATAACAAATAGTACATCCCCAAGGGGGGGGGGGGGGGGGGTGGCTAACGCGCCGTCCACTTCCAGAAGCCCTGGTCCAGGGTGAAGGGGACCCCCCACGCGTGGATTCAAAGCATGCCTTGGCTGAGGAGAGCTCCTCGGTCACGGTACGCACGGAGGCCTCCACCCGGCGAAAATGATCCTCGAACGGTGTCGTCATGCCGCCGAATGCGAGCCGGACCTCCCCTCGTAGGAGATTGAGTTCAGCCTCCAGCCTCTCCACCCGACGCTCCAGCACGCCAACACGGGCGAGGGGGTCGGGTCCAGAAGATAGCCTCCCCTCCCGCAGCTCCTGGGTAAGAGTCTCCAAGCGGCTCAGACGGACGAATACGTCGGGACGGTCCCCGACGGGCTCCGAGATTGCAGTAGGAGAGTGGGGTGGCGACGAGACTTCCTTTCGGCTCGACTGGCCCGTCGAAGTCTTGCCCCCTCCAGCAGATGAGTCATCATGAGCAGTCGAGAGGGCGGCAGGTTCCCGGACGAGAGAGATAGGACTCACCCGAGCGTCTGCACCCGTTCCCTCTACCACTCTTCGGATCCCTTCGAGGTCATCCGCGAGAAGCTATGAACAATGAAAAAGCACGTTGTCATGGACAGATATAACCACAAGTGTGAAGCAGGAAGGAGGAGAGAACCGATACCATATCCATATCCAGTCCGCGGGCAAACTCGGTCACCCCACGAAAGGATGATGACGCAGCCTCCTTCACCAACTCGGGGCGGGGCTTCTTCCGAGGCGATCGCACCGCGGGGCGGGTAGGATAAGACGGAGGGCCATGGACCAGAGCCTTAAGCTCCGTCACGTCAGACGAACCCTTCCCAGCAAAGTCTTTGAAGCGAGCCCTGAAGTCTCGAGGTGGATCCATCTCATTCGAAGAGGGAGTGGGGGAAGCGCTCAGGAAGGGTGCTCTTCTTACCCTCCTCTTCGAGGGGTCTTATATAGCTATCAGGTGGAACCCTCCAAAGATTCCCTCCGGGTCCCACCAACTCGTTCAATAGGTGGGTTGGACTTTCTTTCCGAGCTTGAGTTAAGCTCGCAAAGAGCGGGGATTGTGTACAACCCTCATATTTCCCGAGTCGGTGTGACCCGACCCGGATGAGGCCAAGATTACGAAGGTGATCGAGACGAACAAAACAACCGCGTGGAGACGGCGAAACTGACTAAGGCAGAGCAGATCCGGGAGAGTGGGGGGGGGGGGGGGGGGGGGCTGCCCCACTCGCCCGCCTAAGAGGCGAGTGGGGAGCTGCCCCACTCGCCCGCCTAAGGGGCGAGTGGGGAGCTGCCCCACTCGCCCGCCTAAGGGGCGAGTGGGGGGCTGCCCCACTCGCCGGCCTAAGAGGCGAGTGGGGAGCTGCCCCACTCGCCCGCCTAAGGGGCGAGTGGGGCGCTACCCCACTCGCCAGCCTAAGGGGCGAGTGGGGCGCTACCCCACTCGCCCGCCTAAGGGGCGAGTGGGGAGCTGCCCCACTCGCCCGCCTAAGGGGCGAGTGGGGAGCTGCCCCACTCGCCCGCCTAAGGGGCGAGTGGGGAGCTGCCCCACTCGCCCGCCTAAGGGGCGAGTGAGGAGCTGCCCCACTCGCCCGCCTAAGGGGCGAGTGGGGAGCTGCCCCACTCGCCCGCCTAAGGGGCGAGTGAGGAGCTGCCCCACTCGCCCGCCCCTGGGGCGAGTGGAGTGCCTTCCACTCGCGGCCAAGCTTGCGAGTGGGTCGGCGTCCACTCGCGCAGGCAAGGTGGTCTTGGTTTAGGTCGTCCCCTCTCATTTGGGGTATTTTTGCTATCCGCAGTCCGATTTTTGCTATTCGCAGTCCATTTTTGGGAAAGTCTATAAATAGACCCCCATGGGCACCTTGGGAAGGGTTGGTTCCTACCCCCTCTCTCGCGTGTGAGCAAGCACTACCCCTCCCCTCCCCTTGACGTTGAAGGTGGTCGGTGAGGTCTTCCTTAGTGCCCTCCAAGGTGCCCAGGCTCAGCATTGGCTTGGGAGGGGAAGCGCTCTAAGATCTTCCGGGTATGTGGTGGGACCTCCACGCTGCAGCTTAAGGGGTCCGTTTGTGGATTCAAGTGTTCATCAAGTCCGAGTCTCTTAGTTCCTAGCAACTGGTCACGGGTCTAGGCTTAGGTCAAGTAAGGGTTAGTCGCGACCCCCTTTCGAACGCTGAAGCCGGGAAACTGGTTTCAACAGAAATGATACCGGGTCTCGATATGCTTGCTCCTCCCATGCAGCACCGGGTTCTTCGCAAGCTGGATGGCAGACATGTTATCCACTAACACTGTCGTTGAGCCATCCTGCACACGATGTAACTCCTCCAAGATATTCCTCAGCCAGATAGCTTGGCAAGCACATGCCGCAGCTGCAATGTACTATGCCTCGCATGATGATAAAGCTATCGTAGCCTGCTTCTTCGAACTCCATGAGAATGCCGCCATTCCCATATGAAACACATATCCGGAAGTGCTCTTTCGGTCATTCACATCGCCTTCATAGTCACTATCCGAGTAGCCGACCAACTTCAACTCTCCCCCAGATGAATACTTCAAACTGTGGTCCCTTGTCCCGTTCACATATCTCAGGATCCTCTTCGCCGTAGTGAAGTGGTCCTGCTTGGGCTCTTCCATGTACCTGCTCACGACCCTAACCGCATACATGATGTCAGGTCTGGTGAAAGTCAAATACCTTAGACTCCCAACCAAACTCTTGAACATCGTTGGGTCCACACCTTCTTCCTCCGAGTCCTTCCTTAGCTTCGTTCCGGGATCAGCGGGAGTGGAGATAGCCTTGCTACCCTCCATCCTGAACTTCTTCAAAATTTCTTCCACATACTTCTTCTGAGATATGAAGATGCCGTCTTCTCTCTGCTGCACATCAACACCCAAAAAGTAGTTGAGTTCTCCCAAGTCCGTCATCTCAAACTCTCTCTTCATCATCCTCTTGAACTCCTCGAACATAGTTGGGTTGTTCCCGGTGAATATCATGTCGTCGACGTACAAGCATAAGATCATGATATCACCGTTCTTCTCGATCTTCATATACAAAGCGTACTCATACGGGCACTTCATGTAGCCATGCTTCTGAAGAAATGTATCTATCCTTCCATTCCAAGCCCTCGCTCCTTGCTTCAGCCCGTACAAGGCTTTGTCCAGCTTGCACACCTTCCTCTCCTGGCCTTTCACCACATACCCTGGAGGCTGCTCGATGTACACATCTTCCTCCAAATAGCCATTGAGATAGGCTGCCACAACATCCATCTGCATGATCGTCCACCCATAGTGAGCTACCAGTGCGATGATCAACCTGATGGTGTCAATCCTCGCCACTGGGGCATAGACCTCGTCGTAGTCCACTCCTTGGACTTGCCTATAGCCCTTCACGACTAGCCTTGCCTTGTGCTTCTCCACAACTCCATCCTTGTTCTTCTTTACATTATAGACCCACTTCACCCCGAGGGGTTTGTGGCCTGCGGGTGGGTCGACCAGCCTCCAAGTGTCATTCTTCTTTTTGGAAGCCATCTCAGCATCCATCTCCATCCTCTAAGATTTCTCCTGGGCCGCTTCGTCATAGGAGTGCGGTTCACAATATGCTAAGAGGCAATATAGAGAAAAATTAGTATGCATCGGTGTCGTCTCCTCATAGAGCTCCTCCAACCCCTTCATCTTAGGTTGTGGACTCTCATAGTCACTCCGGCCGCCGCCTGTTCCACCAGGACTGCTTTCGCTTGTGCTAGTTCCTCTTGAGTAGGGAGTGGGAGCTCCCCCTGAATTTCCACTCGGTGGTGATGGCGGCTCAGCCCCACCATCCTCAGCTCCTGCTTCGTGACCACCTTCTTCCTCATCTTCAAAGAACATCCCCTTCATGCTCCTTGTCTCCTCATCCCAACTCTAGCAGCTGTCTTCTTCAAACACCACATCCCTTGAGATTATGGCCTTCTCCGTCACCGGGTTGTATAGCTTGTAGGTCTTGCTCTCTGGAGCGTAGCCCACAAAAATGCACTTCTCGCTCCTATCATCGAGCTTCTTCCTTCTCAGGTCCGGGACGTGAGCATGAGCTACACACCCGAAAACCCTCAAGTGATTCACACTTGGCTTCCAGCCACTCCAAGCCTCGAACGGGGTCATGAACTTCACACTCTTCGTGGGGCAACTATTCAGTAGGTACACCGCACACTGCACTGCCTCCGCCCAGAACATCTTCGGCAACCCTTTGCCCTTCACCATACTCCTCGCCATGTTTATGATGGTGAGATTCTTCCTCTCCGCGACTCCGTTTTGCTGTGGTGAGTACGCCGCCTTCAGTTGGTGTAAAATCCCGTTCTCCTTGCAAAAGAAATCAAACAGCCTCGAGGTGTACTCCCCACCTCGATCTGTCCTCAGCACCTTCAGTGGCTGACCACTCTCCTTCTCCGCCATCGCCTTGAACTCTTTGAACCTGTCAAGGGCCTCAGGCTTCTCTCTTAGGAAGTATACCCAACAGTTCCGACTGAAGTCATCAGTGAAGGTGATGTAGTACTTGCTGCCGCCAACTGAGGTGGTCTCAAACGGACCCGCGATGTCCGAGTGAACCAGCTGAAGTTGTCTCCTTGCTCTCCGAGACTTCCTCCTTCAAACGTCTGCCTCTTCTGCTTCCCCTTCGTGCACGCCTCGCAGACCTTCTGTGGAGGTGAGATCATTGGCAGATCCTCCACCATCCTGGAGTGGGATAGCAGCTTCAAGCCCGTGAAGCCTAAGTGACCCATCCTATGGTGCCACAACCATGCTTCCTCTTCTTCCTCCGTCCTCGCGAGGCATGCCGTCTCCTGAGTATCCATCTTCAATGTAAAGAGACGGTTCACCGTCATCTTCATCTTCACCACCTCCTTCCCTTGACAATTCTTCATTGCCAGAGACCCGTCTTTCAACTGGACGCAGTAGCCTCTCTCCACCAACTGCCCAAGGCTCAAGATGTTAGTCTTCAAGCCTGGCACATAGAACACATCATTCATATGCACCTTCTCTCCATTCAGCTTCACAACCACCAAGCCTTTTCCTTCCGGCGAGATCTTCGAAGCATCACCAAAACTAACCTCACCCCCACTGGGCTCAAGGTTAGTGAACATCTCCTTATCTCCGCATATGTGGTTGCTCGCACTTGTATCCAGGTACCACACTTCATTTCTTCCTTCCTCCGCTCCTCGGTAAGTTAGGAACATCATCGGGTCTCCAACGCCAGCATTGTTCCCGTTGTTCCTAGCCTCGGCATAGTGATTTGCCTCTTCTCTCTTCCTCGGAGCCCAGCAATCATAACGCATATGCCCAAATTTGTTACAGTTGTAACATTGGACTTGGGACATATCTCCTCGGCCTCTTCCTCTTCCTCTTCCTCTTCCTTCTTGCCAACCTCCTTGAGGTCGCTCCGCCTCTCTCTGGAAATTTTGGTTCCTTCCTTGATCTCTACCTCCTCTTCTACCTCTACCTCTGCCTTGGTGACCTCGGCCACGCTGGCCGCCTCCTCTTTCGGAGCTCTCTCCAAAGTTCAACTGAGTCTGGAGTGCTTTTCCCAAGCCACTCGCCTCTTCATCATCTTGCAGCATCCTATACTCATGGGCTTGCAAAGAGCCTACAAGCTCGTCTACGGCCATCTCGGTGAGGTCCTTCGACTCTTCAATCGCTACCACCACATGGCGAAACTTCTTGGACATAGACCTCAACAACTTCTCCATAAGGCTCACATCATCGATCGTCTCCCCATTGCGCTTCATCTCATTTGTGAGCGCCCGCAGACGGGTCACATAGTCACCGACCTTCTCGGTGCTCTACATCTTCATTACTTCATATTCCGCACGGAGGGACTGGAGCTTCACCTTATTTGCCTTATCAACCCCTTGCATGGAGCGTTGCAACACCTCCCATGCCTCCTTAGAAGTTTTCGCGTCTGAGATCTTCTCGAAGGTTGCTTCGTCGACCCCTTGATACAACAAGAACAATGCTTTCTTGTCAGCCTTCCGTGCTTCTCTAAGTGTCGTCTTCTGAGCGTTAGTCAACACCGCCTCTTGTTCAGCGGTTTGCTCAGTATAGCTATTATTCACTATATCCCACTGTTGGGTTTTTCTAAATACCATTCATAATGATATGAACACATCAAATGTGCGCAGCGGAAGAAAACTAGAACAATCCAAAGAGTAAGGATCTTGCGGATCTCATGAATCAAATGATTAGGAAAGCAAAATGCAGTATACCTTCGCGGGATTGAGTCAATACTCAACCAAGGTGCTCCAAGAAGGAATCTGGTAGACTAAATCTGAGTTCCAAGAACCGAAATGTATCGGCTCCTCTACAACGATTCACACGAACGATGGAGAACCCCAAAGCCTCTACAACGATTCTCAGCGTCCCCACGAACTGCTAGGTCCGAGACAGGGGAGGCGGCGACCGTCGGCGGCGGATCTCGGCGGACGGGAAGAACGAGAACTCCTCTTGCGGAACTTTTCCGGACGGCTGTTCTCTTCTAAAATCGCGAAAAGGGTTCGATCTATTCCTTTTGTCTTTTTCAAAGACCTAATCGCGTTCCTTTTATACGCAAGGTATAAAACAGGCTATCCGCAGACCAGAGGAAAAACAGAACTGATGCGTGCTCATATTTATAACCCGGTTTGAGGTGGTTAGTGGGCGGTTTTCCAAACCCCCACTAACCCCACTCTCTCCATCATGTCCGGTCAAACGGCGTAACCGCCACGCGGCGTAACCACCCACTACGGCGTAACCGCCACGCGGCGTAACCGCCACGCGGCGTAACCGCACACTATGGCGTAACCGCCACTCGGCGTAACCGCCCACTACGGCGTAACCGCCACTCGGCGTAACCGCCACTCGGCGTAACCGCCCACTACGTGTAACCGCTCCTGAAGAGCCAACCGCCGAGCCCAACCGGGGCTAACCGCCGCCTCCTCTCTCTCGAGGGAGGAGGCCGCCGCCCCCTCCTTGGAGGGGGTCGGCCCGGCCGGCCGCCCCTCCCTCTTCGAGGGAGGAGGCCGGCCGCCCCCTCCTTGGAGGGGGTCGGCCCGGCCGGCCGCCCCTCCCTCCCTCTTTGAGGGAGGAGGCCGGCCGCCCCCTCCTTGGAGGGGGTCGGCCCGGCCGGCCGCCCCTCCCTCTTCGAGGGAGGAGGCCGGCCGCCCCCTCCTTGGAGGGGGTCGGCCCGGCCGGCCGCCCCTCCCTCTTCGAGGGAGGAGACCGGCCCCCCACCTCCTTGGAGGGGGTCGGCTCGGCCGGCCGCCCCTCCCTCTTCGAGGGAGGGGAGCGGCGGTCGGCCCTTCTTCCCCGCAAGGGAGAAGGCCGCCGCCACCGCCGCCACCGCCGCCACCGCCGCCACCGCCGCCCATTTTTGGGAGTCCGGCGGTGGCCGGCGCCGCCGCTCCGGCGAGATAACCACCCGACGGTTACCAAACCGCCCGATCATGGAACGGTCGCATGTGGGCCGTCCGATCTCCCTAATTCCCTATTTATTTAATTACTTATTTAAATAAAAGGCACTATCCGCACCCCGTAACCACCATAACTACCCTGGAATCCTATAAATAGGACCCCAGAGGTCTTCATTTGGATCCAGACTCTCTCTCTCTGGGAAATCTCTATTTCTCTCTTTCTCTCTCTACAGGAACTCTGCCACCGGGGAATTCTCCTACGTGCCTACTCCGTTCCGCGGAAGTGAGCGCCGCTCGTTCCGCCGAAGTGAGCACCGCCCACGCTCTGCTCCAGCAAGTGCACACTCTCAACGTGTGCACTCTTCCCCAAGGCTCGCACTCTCCCAGTGCGACTCGAGACTCCTGTACAAGGCAAAACTCAGAGCGCCGGTAAAGCCATGATCTCGGAGGAGTCCATCCCTGAAACTGAAGTACCCGGGACTTAGAGAATTTTCCTAAGTTACTCAGCATCGCGAGAGGTGGCCTGTCACCCTCCGAACATCTCTCTCACCCAAGATTGTAAAGAGGTGCGGCCTGTCGCCCTCTGTCTCACTGAAGGTTGTAATCCCCAGCAAAGTAGGGAAGTTTAGTCGGCGCAGCTCCGACGACGTGGTTTTTCATCCCGCCTTGGGGTTTTCCACGGTAAAAAGTCTCCTTGTCCATTGCCGTCCACTTTGACTGTTTGCGCGCACCGGCTCGACTCTCGAGCTGAGGCGGTCGATCTAGACCGGACTGCGGAAGAGTCGTGTGCGACTCGCAACAGTTTGGCGCCGTCTGTGGGAACTCGTTCCCAAAAGCTCTAGAACTCAGAAGACAGTATCCCAGCACCGCGATACTCAACCGACGGAAATGACGAGAAAGACTGCACGTGCGACCGAAGAGCCTGCTCGCGAAGGGCAGCCAGGGTCTGCACCCACGCTCTCAGACGTCAACATTGCTCCCGTTGGAGAAATGGTCGCCACACCCATGGCAGCCATGGAGGAACGGATGAACCGACTAGAAGAATTCCAAACCGAGATGCTCCTGCTCCTCAGGAACGCCGCAGCACCGCGCGCTCCCAATCCGCCTCCACAACCGAGTGATGTACCACCTC
This sequence comes from Dactylorhiza incarnata, assembly GCA_033032865.1. Classification (NCBI taxonomy): domain Eukaryota; kingdom Viridiplantae; phylum Streptophyta; class Magnoliopsida; order Asparagales; family Orchidaceae; genus Dactylorhiza; species Dactylorhiza incarnata. The sequence goes on from JAWHQI010000174.1 coordinate 1,562,481, forward strand.
CGGCGGAGAGCCAACCCCGCGGTGGGTGCACCGCCGACGTACATCACGCTGCGAGAGATGGGCAGTCCGACACTTCTAGTTCCACCCATCCGCTCCACCACCATCATTCGGCGGCTACAGCCCCCGACCAGGAAGTGAGGAGAATCACACGGGAGGAAATCCGTGAAGTGGTGGCAGAAGAATGTAGACATCTGGGGCGGACCCCCGCCTATGCTCGGGGGGCACTAGGATGTGGATCCCCGCTAACTCCCCAGATTCTAGCTTTCTCGGTCCCTCATGGGTTCAAGCTGCCCAGCGTAGAAACCTTCGACGGGACCAACGACCCCCTCGAGCACATCAACCACTTCGCAACGGTAATGCGCATCTACAACGCTAGCGACCAACTCATGTGCCAAGTCTTCCCAGCGACACTCAAGGGGCAGGCCCGGACGTGGTTCCACTCGCTTAAAGAAGGGGTGATCAACAGCTTCGACAAGCTGACCCAAGTGTTCGTCGAGCAGTTTGTAGCAAACAGAAGAGTCATCCGGGATCCCTCCCACCTCTCCGGAATACGTCAGAACGAAGGAGAAACACTCAAGGCCTTCTTCCGCCGATTCACCACTGAGGCTCGGCAAATCCCCGGGGTAGACCCAGAGCTCTTGCGAGGGGTTTTCCTTGGCGGACTCCGACCCAGCGGTTTCTACTCCACTCTCATGCGGGAAACCGTCCCAAGCTATCCCGATCTCATCCATCGGATAGAGGCTCAAATCGCAGCCGACGAAGCGATAGAGGCACATCGCCAGCAGTTCGAGGGAGGACTAAAGAGAAAGAAGGAAGAACCGAACCCGCGGCAGCCGGAGGAACATCAGAACAACTCCCGACGACAAGATCGGCGCGGCAACAAAGGATCCAATGCGTACCGGGAGTATGCGCCACTCAACACTTCTCGTACTAACGTACTTTATGCGATTCAGGACAACCCGGCGTTGCGAAGGCCACGGGAAATCCAACCGAACAAGGGAGATCCCTCAAAGTACTGCGAGTTCCACAGAGCACCAGGGCACACCACGGAGGAGTGCGTAAAGCTCAAGGATGAAATCGAACGCCTCATCCGTCAAGGCATCCTCGGAAGGTTCATACAGGACCGTACCCGGAACCAGCCGCCGGCCCCCCAAGGGGGCCCAGGGAACAGAGAAGTAGTAGGGATCGTAGAGACCATCTATGGATCACCTTACGACACGATCAACTCCATCGCCGAGCACGAGGATTGGGGCAAAGACCGAAGCGCTCAAACCTCGGGGACAATCTCCTTCGGGGACAAGGACCTCGAGGGGCTGCTCACGCCGCACCAAGACCCCCTGGTCATAAGCGCAGAGATAGGAGATCCCAGCTTCCGCGTCAAAAGAATGCTGATCGACAACAGTAGTTCAGTGAACGTCATCTTCATGACCGCTCTCCAGGGAATGAAGATCCCGAGGGAAAGGCTTCAGCAAGCTCCAGGGCCCATTCACGGGTTCAGCGGAAACCCGGTTCCCGTTGAGGGGACCATCTCCCTCCCAGTAACCTTGGGAGAGTTCCCGAAACAGGCAACTCACAACGTTCAGTTTGTGGCAGTTACAACAGAATCACCGTACAACGCGATCTTCGGTCGTCCTCTCCAGGTAGCATTTGGGGCAATCCCATCCATCCCGCACCTCGCCATGAAATTTGTCACCCCCGCCGGGGTAGGAGTCGTTCGCGGAGACCAAGAAACAGCACGAGCATGCTACCTACAGCAAGTGCAGCCCAACGTCTGAGCGGCCTCGCACGCCGGCACTTCAAGCACTAGATAAACGACCTCCTCGACTTCACCTTATATTTTATGAACTAATGCTTGTATTATGAACAACCACAAAACTTAAAGGTCGCAAGTAGCCACTTGCGCGTGAACTGTCATTCCGTTGTATGTGAACATATGCTTGCTCGTTCTCCTTGCTTAGTAAATGCCTGGCTATTCTCAGAGCCAATTTGCTTACAAATCACGCGCAATCGAGCATACGCAAAACTGCATTATCTCCAAGGGCTAACCCTCGGGAGCTCCATACTAACACAACAAATGGCGAGCAAGCGACAGGACCCCCGGTTCTTCCTTGGTGGCAAGGTCGGTCAAAGGATCGCACCTACACCTGTAGAAGACAGACGACCGGACCCCCTCGGTCCTCGTCTAAGACAAGCGACAGGACCCTCGGCCCTTTCTTGGTGGCAAGGTCGGTCAAAGGATCGCACCTACACCTGTAGAAGACGGACGACCGGACCCCCTCGGTCCTCGTCTAAGACAAGCGACAGGACCCTCGGCCCTTCCTTGGTGGCAAGGTCGGTCAAAGGATCGCACCTACACCTGTAGAAGACGGACGACCGGACCCCCTCGGTCCTCGTCTAAGACAAGCGACAGGACCCTCGGTCCTTCCTTGGAGGCAAGGTCGGTCAAAGGATCGAACCTACACCTATCTCAATAGACGACCGGACCCTTGGTCCTCGTCCAAATCAAGCGATGGGACCCTCGGTCCTTCCTTGGAGGCAAGGTCGGTCAAAGGATCGTACCTACACCTATCACAACGGACGACCGAACCCCCTCGGTCCTCGTCTAAGACAAGCGACAGGACCCTCGGTCCTTCCTTGGAGGCAAGGTCGGTCAAAGGATCGAACCTACACCTATCTTAATAGACGACCGGACCCTTGGTCCTCGTCCAAATCAAGCGATGGGACCCTCGGTCCTTCCTTGGAGGCAAGGTCGGTCAAAGGATCGTACCTACACCTATCACAACAGACGACCGGACCCTTGGTCCTCGTCTAAGACAAGCGACAGGACCCTCGGTCCTTCCTTGGAGGCAAGGTCGGTCAAAGGATCGAACCTACACCTATCTCAATAGACGACCGGACCCTTGGTCCTCGTCCAAATCAAGCGATGGGACCCTCGGTCCTTCCTTGGAGGCAAGGTCGGTCAAAGGATCGTACCTACACCTATCACAACAGACGACCGGACCCTTGGTCCTCGTCTAAGACAAGCGACAGGACCCTCGGTCCTTCCTTGGAGGCAAGGTCGGTCAAAGGATCGAACCTACACCTATCTCAATAGACGACCGGACCCTTGGTCCTCGTCCAAATCAAGCGATAGGACCCTCGGTCCTTCCTTGGAGGCAAGGTCGGTCAAAGGATCGTACCTACACCTATCACAACAGACGACCGGACCCTTGGTCCTCGTCCAAATCAAGCGACAGGACCCTCGGTCCTTCCTTGGAGGAAAGGTAGGTCAAAGGATCGTACCTACATCCACCTTAACGGACGACCGGACTGATGGTCCTCGTCCAAATCAAGCGACAGGACCCTCGGTCCTTCCTTGGAGGAAAGGTTGATCAAAGGATCGTGCCTACATCCACCTTAACGGACGACCGGACCATCGGTCCCCGTCCAGATCAAGTGGCAAGACCCTCGTTCCAAATCACGCGAGGTCGGTCAAAGGATCGTACCTACGCCTATCCTAACAGACGACCGGACCCTTGGTCCTCGTCTAAGACAAGAGGCAGGACCATCGGTCCTTCCTTAAACAAATTCGGTCGAAAGACTGCTACTACGCCAATCAAGACAAATAAAGTCACCACGGAGCTGATCCACAATTGCACCTTCTCAGGTGTCCTTTTAAACATGTCATCACAAAAACAAAGTAAGATGATATACAAACCCAGTCAACAAACGGGGACAGATATCGCGACAAACATAAAAACGCGCGAACAACACACAACTGGGCATAAGTACAAAGATACAAATGGCTACGCGTCAGACGCTGACCTCGCCCTCCGAGGCATCGGCATCATCTTCAGACAGGTCGCCTAGCCCAAGGCCCTCAACGTCCGCACCACGGACTCTAGCAATCAGACGGAAAGCCTTCGCCGCTCCTCGACGGAAGGCGATCTCACACTCATCCTCCAGCTGTGGCTCCACCTCTGAGCTCCAGATCTCCTCACGGATCTCGTCGGCATAAGTCACGCGATCCTGCTCGTAGTCAAGCGAGTCCCGGTACTCTGCAACTCCCACAGCCTTTAACTCAGCAATCCGCTCCTGTGACGAAAGGCGCCCTATCTCCGTCTCCAAGCGAGCAACGTCTTCAAGGGCCGCCGCCCGAAGGCGGGCAGACTCATCGGCCTGCTCCTTCTCAGCACGAAGCTCCCCCTGTAACTGCCTAAGTTCGGCACGCAGACCTGCCTCAACCTGACAGAATCGCGACACATCGCGCTCCCATCCACCCCTGGAAGTCAACAGGGACTCTTGGGACTCCCGGAGCTCCTTTTGAAGCTGCTCATGGCTATCCTTCAGGCCAACGTAATGGTCATTCCAGGTATGGTCGATACTCGTCTGGACACCAATCTGCAAAAGACAAGAAAATGCTTAGAACACGAATGACATTAAAAGAGGAGAAAAAAAAAGAGGATCGAAATCATGCCAACCGCAGCTTTCATCGCCTCCAACGAAGACGATACTCGTACTCCCTTTGTCGGGCGCCGGCGAGGGGCCTCATCAGGAACTCGGGGGGGCAGGAGACTCGAGTACCTCCACATCTGAAACATCAGGCGCACCCGTGGCCTGAGACTCGCCAACCGCCATATCCTCTGCTTGCTCTCCCCCTCTGTCCGGGGAACGAGGGGCCGGAACGCGATCAACATTGCGAAAGACAAGGCGCCTCTTCGTCCCACGACCCAAAGGAGCCGCAGCAGAGCGTCCTGCGTCGGAAGATATCCCACATAGGAACAAACGTTTCTCCTCCACGCCCTTCGACAGATGGAAAAGGGCCTTCGATAGCGAACCCGCATCCATAAAGCCAAGCACCGGGACAAACCCATGCTCTCATCCAGAGATTCTGCGACTACGACCGGGAAGCGATCTCCATTCCTCTGGAAGAGACCAGGAATTGCGAACATATCCATATAAAGTGTTCCCGTGCCGACGATCGACACAGCTTTCAAATCTAAGACATCGCTTATTGCTGTGAACCTCAATGCGCCCGCCGCCATCTGATTCCACGAAGCACAACTCGCGGAACAAGTCCAACGAAATCCGGGATCCGTGCTCTCGAAAGAAGGCGGCCAAACCCATCATCCGCATCATGCCCAATGACGTGTACTGAGAGACCGGACACGCAAAGAAACCTCAGGATCTCCACCACCTCCTCTCAAGGAGGCAGGCGAAAGCCAGATCGGAGAGAAGAATCGCATATGGTCATCCATCCAGATGGAGGATTTTGGGCCCGCTCTTGGACCCCCGGCACCCTGATCTCTAAGTCGTCGGGTATATTGTACCGCTTCCTCCAGACAGCAATACCCTCGACATTCAGAAAAGAACGACTTCTCATTGGGCGCCCGGAACCTCCACGCTTGGATCCCTGCAAGAACAAAGCAGAAAAATAAAGATCAGAATCGTCCAACATTAGCCCCCGCACACGCGCCCGCGCGGATCGCCCGGAGCATGCAAACCCACACACGTGGACCGTGGGTGCACTCACCCACGAGTGCTCGCCCACGCGCGCACTCGCGCATGTCCACGCACACACTAGCACGCGCGCGCCCGCGCACGAGCTCAACCGCCCGTGCGCGCGCACCCAAGCACACGCGCGCTAACACGGGCGCGCACCCGCGCGCGCCCGACCGCCCTGTGCGCGCCCGATCGCCCCGTGCGCGCGCACCCGAGCGCGCGCGCGAGCTAGCTCAGGCGCGCATCCGCGCGCGCGCGCTAGCTCGGGCGCGCATCCGCGCGCGCCCGACCGCCCCGTGCGCGCGCACCCGAGCGCGCGCACCCGAGCGCGCGCACCCGAGCGCGCGCACCCGAGCGCGCGCACCCGAGCGCGCGCGCGCGCTAGCACGGGCGCGCACCCGCGCGCGTGCTAGCACGGGCGCGCACCCGAGCGCGCGCACACCCGGTCGCACCATGCGTGCACACGTCGGCCCGGGGCGCGCGCTCGCCCGGGGCGTGCGCGCGCCCGCGCGCGCTTGCCCGGGACGCGCGCTCCCGTGAGCACTCCCCCGGGGCGCGCGCCCCCGCTCACACTTCCCCGGGGCGCGAGCACCCATGCGCGCGGTTAGGAGCGGCGGCCCGGGGCGCACTCACTTGCATCCCGGCGGCACTCCGCTCACCACGCTCGCCCTTTCTCCCGCGACCTATCCTTACGAATGATTCACTTACCTCGCGAGCAATCTCCTCGCATCCCGCCATGATGGAAGCAAACATCTGTAGAGGAAAGACCTTCTCCTCCTTAAGCCGAGCGTTCTCCCCGTCAAAGGTCTTGGGGGGCAATTGATGCGTGCTCATATTTATAACCCGGTTTGAGGTGGTTAGTGGGCGGTTTTCCAAACCCCCACTAACCCCACTCTCTCCATCATGTCCGGTCAAACGACGTAACCACCCACTACGGCGTAACCGCCACGCGGCGTAACCGCACACTACGGCGTAACCGCCACTCGGCGTAACCGCCCACTACGGCGTAACCGCCACTCGGCGTAACCGCCCACTACGGCGTAACCGCCACTCGGCGTAACCGCCACTCGGCGTAACCGCCCACTACGTGTAACCGCTCCTGAAGAGCCAACCACCGAGCCCAACCGGGGCTAACCGCCGCCTCCTCTCTCTCGAGAGGAGGCCGACAGCCGGCCGCCGCCCCCCTTGCGGGGGCCGGCCGCCCCCTCCTTGGAGGGGGTCGGCCCGGCCGGCCGCCCCTCCCTCTTCGAGGGAGGAGGCCGGCCGCCCCCTCCTTGGAGGGGATCGGCCCGGCCGGCCGCCCCTCCCTCTTCGAGGGAGGAGGCCGGCCGCCCCCTCTTTGGAGGGGGTCGGCCCGGCCGGCCGCCCCTCCCTCTTCGAGGGAGGAGGCCGCCGGCCGCCCCTCCCTCTTCGAGGGAGGAGGCCGCCGGCCGCCCCTCCCTCTTCGAGGGAGGAGGTCGGCCGCCCCCTCCTTGGAGGGGGTCGGCCCGGCCGACCGCCCCTCCCTCTTCGAGGGAGGAGGCCGTCCCCCCCCCCCCCCCCCCCTCCTTGGAGGGGGTCGGCTCGGCCGGCCGCCCCTCCCTCTTCGAGGGAGGGGAGCCGCGGTCGGCCCTTCTTCCCCGCAAGGGAGAAGGCCGCCGCCACCGCCGCCCATTTTTGGGAGTCCGGCGGTGGCCGGCGCCGCCGCTCCGGCGAGATAACCACCCGGCGGTTACCAAACCGCCCGATCATGGAAGGGTCGCGTGTGGGCCGTCCGATCTCCCTAATTCCCTATTTATTTAATTACTTATTTAAATAAAAGGCACTATCCACACCCCGTAACCACCATAACTTCCCTGGAATCCTATAAATAGGACCCCAGAGGTCTTCATTTGGATCCAGACTCTCTCTCTCTGGGAAATCTCTATTTCTCTCTTTCTCTCTCTACAGGAACTCTGCCACCGGGGAATCCTCCTATGTGCCTACTCCGTTCCGCGGAAGTGAGCGCCGCTCGTTCCGCCGAAGTGAGCACCGCCCACGCTCTGCTCCAGCAAGTGCACACTCTCAACGTGTGCACTCTTCCCCAAGGCTCGCACTCTACCAGTGCGTCTCGAGACTCCTGTACAAGGCAAAACTCAGAGCGCCGGTAAAGCCATGATCTCGGAGGAGTCCATCCCTGAAACTGAAGTACCCGGGACTTAGAGAATTTTCCTAAGTTACTCAGCATCGCGAGAGGTGGCCTGTCACCCTCCGAACATCTCTCTCACCCAAGATTGTAAAGAGGTGTGGCCTGTCGCCCTCTGTCTCACTAAAGGTTGTAATCCCCAGCAAAATAGTGAAGTTTAGTCGGCGCAGCTCCGACGACGTGGTTTTTCATCCCGCCTTGGAGTTTTCCACGGTAAAAAGTCTCTTTGTCCATTGCCGTCCACTTTGACTGTTTGCGCGCACCGGCTCGACTCTCGAGCTGAGGCGGTCGATCTAGACCGGATTGCGGAAGAGCCGTGTGTGACTCGCAACAAGAACATTTCTGTATAGATTTACACATTCGCTGAATTCGACAATTCGACTAAACAATATAACCGAATTCGACTATATACAATAACCGAATTCGTCTATATGCTATAGCCGATTCGACTATATAAATTCGGTTATATGATTTCGTCGAAACCATTTCGTCGAACTAACACATTTCGGCTAAACCCTTTAGTCGAATTTGTTACAGTTCGGCTAAACACTTTAGCCGAATCAATATCGCCGAATTCCATTAGTCGAATCAACATAATTCGGTTAAACCCTTTAGCCGAATTTGACACAGTTCGGTTAAACCCTTTAGCCGAATTTGTCTAGCATAAATCCATTCGTTTAAACCCTTTAAACGATTTTCCGTTGAGACATTCTCAAGTTAATGCCAAGCAGTCACAGGATTGGTCCTCCACTCATATCCAATATGAGTAAGACCAACACAATCCTTTCTCCAACTTCTCCAAACGCTTTTATGTGCGACCCTATAGGCTCATATTGCGTTGGCAGTAAGACTAACTGTTGATTGCTTTGAGATCACCTCAGAAACTCCAACACCCACAACTCTTTCGACGCTAGTAGCACCTTCATCTGAATGCTCCAGTTACCGTAGTTCGTCTTCGTCAACTTGGGAACCCCTGGCATGGCACTACCCATCTCCATCGCTTCTACATCTCAAACCTTCCGAGTCACCGCAAAAGTTTGCAACCTAGCTTTGATACCACTTGTTGGAAGCGCGATGTATGGGCACACGTCCTCTCTATCACTCAACACTGCACACGTCATCTTTATAGGCAAGAAAAAAACTCCTTTCTCTCTCCACAATAAATGCACTCCCTCTCTACTCCTTTTCAACTAAAACAAAATACACATATAAAGATACAATTAAAGAGTTGACCCGGTCAACAAAGTCAAAGTCCAACAGATTATTGGTTCACTCACCGGTGTCCTGCATCAATCAGCTTACCCCAATACGATTCCGCCATCATAATTTTCAAACAAATGCATTCATATAGCTCGGAAACAAGGAATAAAACTACAAATCATATGCAATAGTGAGTAGAGAACTTACCTCGTGAAGCCCTCTTCTAGGTTAGGTTTTGATAGAATGATTGATCACTGTGAGAAAACGATCCATGATATCGCCGGTGAGATCGCCCGGAGGGTGTTCTTTCGGCGGAGTGCGAGGAGAGTTCCGTTCTTTCGGCGGCTGGAGATCGAGAGGACTTCCCTTCTTTTGGCGGAGTGGAGCGAACGCGAAAAAAAGTCGGATTGCAGAGAACCCTAGAGGCAACGACAATTTTTAAGTGTTTATATTTAGGTAAAATATTTTAGGTTTTTCTTTAGCGGAGTTTGATTAGGAAACCGCCGCCAATTCTTGTATTATTAGTGGCGCCTTAATTTATAAACACCGCCAAATCTATTACACACTATTGGCCACGTATTCTCGAAAAAATGCCGAGAAAGCAAAATTTATGGCAACATTTTTAAAAGCACCGCAAAAAAAACGCCGCGATAGATGTTATTTCTTGTAGTGACATACCACTGCTTTTGTGGCTAGTGGATATTATGATATATTCTTCCGCTTTGGGGGAGACGTTCCTACGTGAGCCACATGGGCGATTCTATAAATTTCACAGGGTTCTCTCATTCACTGAGTTCCATGCAGGATTTTTGAGGGAGACAGAGTGACGCCGACGTGAACAAGGAGAAATTTCACCACAATTTGTTTTTGAAAAATTTTTATGGGAGCGCGCGTGGCGTAGCGGGACCGACGAACGAGGTGAGTAAAAAGATCCCGCAATTTGTTTTTGAAAATGGGAGCTCGCGTGGCGCAGCTGGATTGATGGGCAGCGTTTGAGCGCAAGCTGGCGGCGTATGAGCGCAAGCGGACGGTGTAGGGTGCGTTGTTACGCAGTTTATTCAAGTTCTACGGCGTGCCAGTTACACAGTTTTCTTCGACGGGCATGACAAGGACCATGGGGCTCGTCAGGTTCTTTCGGGAGCGCGGCTCTTGGCTGTCGGTTCAACTTTCCAGGGACTAGTGCGAGGTTTACTCCGGCTCGGATGACCGGATTGACATTCGCAGCAACAAGCTAGAGATGACTCTCCTTTGAAGAGAAAGTGGACTACCCTCACTGGGGCACTCTTTATGGGTTCGTCAAGAACCCCTGACAGCTTACTGAAGTGTGGAGAGCTCTTCCTGATCGTTGCCACCGCATATTCAGCAAGAGTACAATTATTTCTCCCATCTTGGGTTTTGTGGATGCAAGGGACTTGCTGAAGTCTCTTTACCACATTAGTGTGTTCGTTAACCAGAAGAGGCTAGTCTTGATAGATCTCTCTACAGATGCTTAGCGGAGTTGTGTTGTCCCTTTGGAGTGGGGCCAGGAGAGAAAGCTGGTCTTCACTTTGAAGCGCGAGGGAGTGAGTCTGTCTTCCGCGTTCCCCGAGCCAGACATCCAAGCGGGGGATGGGGGCTCTGGTGCTTTGGTGGAGGAAGCTCTGCGTCCCAATCCTGAAGCGGAGGAGGTTCTTGAGATTTCGAATACCGCGCCAACACCTCTGGACGAACATGTGTCGAAGTTTGCGGTCGCCAAAGGGAAGAAGCGTGCATACTCCTCTCTGCAAGCTACCACGTCCAAGGTAAAGAATTGGTCTTCTACTTCGTTGTGATAGTGTTGCCCCTCTTGCGATTCTAATCATGTGCTTATCTTCACTCAGATCGGAAGCTGTGCAACATTTTGCATACGTGGAACGACGATTACGTGGCTTTGAAGGATGAGTTTATAGCTCTCTAGGAGAAGCTTCACGTCACGGAGGATTCCCTGTCATCAGCTAAGTGGAGGGAGAGTGATGTCTCTCGCTTTGAGTGGTCGGAGTCCGAGCTTACTTCGTTCAGGGCTTCGATCGAGAAGCTGCGGGAGGAAGTCAAGACGACCACAACGACTAAAGAGGAGGTCGTCGTCCTGATCAGGGAGGCTCAGGCGGACATGAGCCGGCAGGAGTCCGAGATGTCGCACTTGAGGGATGAGGTGGCCAGGATTGTTTCCGCGTAGCCGGACATTGACGAGGTTAAAGCGGATGTGGTTATAGAGTACAAGGAGTCCCTTGCCTTCATGGAGGAGTGTTCTCGGATCTTGGAGGAGGCTCTGGACCAGATCATGACTACCGAGGTGGACCAGCTCCTGGAGGATGAGTGCGATGTTGTGTTCCACAAGGTCTTTGGCAAGGTCCTTCGCTTAGCGCGGAGGCGGCCAAAGTGCAGTGTTGTGGATCTCGATGTGGATGACGCTTCAGAGGACGACTGCCTTGACGTCGATATTGCTTGAGAGGTGACCCTGGTAGCTGGTTGCCCAGTGTCGTTGTTCTATATGTTCGGTGTTGTTTCTTGTTTGCTGCTTTTGTGCTTGTTGTGCGGTGTAGCATCGTAGTATGCTTGTGATTTACTTTTATATGTAGCATTGATCATATGCTTCTGAGCTATAGATATACTCCTTTATGCTGACCTTTCATGTTATAGTCGTTTCTGATGTGTTCTGAAGCCCCCATCTTTTTGCCTGAGCGATCATGGGACGCAAGCTTGCTACTTGGCGTTTGCACCGGAGGTCGTTGCTCAAGTTATGAGCTCACTGCTCGGCGTTAGTTCCGGAGGTCGGCACTCGGGTTGTGAGCTCGCTGCTCGGCGTAATCACCGGAGGTCGTCGCTCGGGTCGAGGGAACCCAGTTCCCGCTCGGTCGCAGGGGGGGGCTCCATGGTCGTAGGGCATAATCTCACTACTCGACGTAAGCACTGGAGGTCGTCGCTCAAATATGAGCTCATTGCTTGACGTTAGCACCAGAGGTCGTGGCCCAAATTGCGAGCTCACTGCTCGGTGCGAGGGGCAATGGAGGTCGGCGCTCGGTTGGGGAACCCAGTTCCCTCCTGGCCGCAGAGGGGGGCAGACCCTCCACGGCCATAGGGCGCGGGCTCGCTGCTCAACGTAAGCACCAGAGGTTGTCGCTCGATTATGAATTCATTGCTCGACGTTAGCACCGAAGTTCGTGACCTAAACCTCAGAGATTCGTTTTGAGCTCACTACTCGGTGTCAGCACTGAAGATCATTGCCCGAATTATAAGCTTGCTACTCGATGCGATGGGCCGGGAGCATCGGAGATCGGCGCTCGATTGGAAAACCGAGTTCCCTCCCGGTCGCAGAGGGGGGAAGACCCTCCACGACCATAGGGTGCGGGCTCGCTGCTTGGCGTAAGCACCGGAGGTCGCCGTTCGATTATGAACTCGCTGCTCGACGTTACCACTAAAGGTCGTGGTATTACCCTTTAGAGATTCATTTTGAGCTCGCTACTCGGTGTTAGCACCGGAGGTCGTCGCTCGAATTGTAAGCTCGTTAGTCGTTGCAAGGGGGCATCAGAGGTCGGCGCTCGGTTTGGGGAACCCAGTTCCTGCCCGATAGTAGAGGGGTGCATGCCCTCCATGACCGTAGGGTGCAAGCTCGCTGCTCGGTGTTAGCACCAGAGGTCGTGACCATACCCTTCAGAGACTTGTGTTCCTGAAACATGTGTGGTAGATGAAGTTAAAAAACAATGATATTTATTAATCATAGATACATGCACAAGTTTGAGCTTGCAGTTTATTGTTTAAAGTGTAAGAAAGCGTAAAGATGAAAATTGTAGATAGATGAGACACGGACACCACGCGCTCTGGATACGAGGGACAACCCCCCTGCCCGACACCTTTGACCTGCTTGTGTCAAGCCTCTGCGAGGCCCTTCACTGGAGTGTGATGTTGCGGTGTGGGCTCAACTTACGTGTCGTATGTGTCGATTCAGAGTGGTTTTGTCCGTCCTGGCTGAGCTTGTCACATGTAATAGAAACGAGTAGCTTCCCGATTTCTATGTGCTACGCCTACTCTGGGAGTGATGAACTTCATCGCTAGGTGCGGTATGGAGGGAATATCCTTGAACAGGGTCTGGAGGGGCCGACCGAAGATGGCATTATAAACGAAATCATATTCCACGACTACGGACTGGACGTCGTGGATTGCTTGCCTCGGGAATTCTCCCAGAGTCACCGGGAGAGTGATCATCCCTAACACCGGGATAAGGCTGTTCTTAAAGCCGTACGCTGGTCCTGCTGCCGGGTGGAGGAGTTCCTTTGCGATCTTCATGCTCCACAGGGTGGACATGAACGGAACATCCACTGAACTCACATTGTCTACGAGAATCCTCTTGACGCTGAAATAGGGGTCCCCGATCCCCATACCGATGATGAGGGGATCTTGATGCGGCATGTGCAGGCCTTCCATGTCCTCGTACCCGAAGCTAATTACGAGATTCTATCGCGCTTTCTGGTCTTCATGCCCATTTTCTAGATGGGCGACTGAGTAAACTTGAGCAGAGAGAAAGTGGACCCAACTATGGCCTCCACTTCTTCAATCATTTGTATGCCCTCCTGCGCACCCTGGTGCGCGAGAGGTTGATCTCTGGCGGGCAGAGGCAGCGTTGGTCGGTTCAAAGCTTGGTTTTGTAAGAAACTCCTGAGGAGACTTTGCCGGACAAGGCGCTCGATCTCCTCGTTCAACCGGGTACAATTTTCAGTAGGCCTGAAACTGGTGCATCTTGGTGCGGTTTGAGCCCAAACCGCAACCAAACCGTAGGGGGTCGATTTTTGACCGAAGAAAACCGCACCGCAACCAAACCATGCGGTGCAGTTTGACATTGGTGCGGTTCCTATGTCCGCGATGGAAGTCATAGTACTGCGACTGATCTCCCCTGTTTGGTACGAGAGGGTTAGGCATGCGAAGCGTGTCGTTGTCACGAATGGCAATGAGTACGTTGGTCTGGTTGGTATTTAAGAGAGTGTTGTTCTGGTGTTGGCATGGCCCTTGGTCTCGGCGGGGGTTATCACGACGTTCGTCGCTCCCCATGGGAACCGGCGGTGGCTCCTGCCCCCTCTTCATCTTTGAACTCCCTTCAAATTTCTTGTAGTGTGCTTCGATCGCCTCGTCAGTCATGATCTAGGTCTCGACTCAGTGAACGAGGTCGTGATAACTGAGTACCGTCTCTCTCAACAGTGCTGAGTAGAAACTACTAGGGCGGAGCCCTCCGAGAAAAACACAGTGCAGAAGCTCAAGGTCGACCCCCAGAATCTATCGCACCTCAGTAGTGAAGCGACGAAAGAAATCCTTAAACATCTCCCCCTCGTTCTGGCGGATGCCCGAAAGGTGAGAGGGGTCCCTAACGATCCGGCGGTTGGTGATAAACTGGTCAGTGAACAGCTGAGTTACCTCTACAAAGTTGTTAATCTCCCTCTCCTTCAGAGAATGGAACCAGGTGTCTGCTTGCCCCTTCAGAGTTGCAGGGAACACCTCACACAGGAGATGATCAGGGGCATTGTAGATTTACTTAATCATTGTGAAGTGATTGACAGGCTCCAACGGATCATCCGTCCCGTCAAAACTCTCTAAGTTGGACAGTTTAAACTAGTGCGGAACGGGATGCGCTTGAACTTGCGGAGCTAGCGGAGAGCAGTGGTGAACGGGGCATCACGCGTTTGTGATTCGATGCCCGCCATGCCCGAACTCTTCATCAATCATGTTTCTCACTTCCTCACGCATGAGCCTTCTGTTGGCCTGTCCAACATTTACTTCAATCAGACTGGGGTAGCGCTGCGCGTGCCTAGGAAGCCCGTCGAGTAGTGCGACAAGCATGGACCTGGCAACATCGGACAATTCGTCTGCAACGGGATCTTTGAGGCAAGCGGCTCCTTCGGGCATGAAGCGGGTCGGGGCCAACGACGGTCGGCCTCCTAGAGCGATGATCGGATTTGGTGCATGAGGGGTTCCTAAATTCCTCAGCAGGCAGATCACCTCATGTTGGCGCTCCTCCATCAGGCACACACGCTCTTCCACAGACATCGCTGGCGCGACTATAACTTCCCCGAGAAGCGACATGTTGCTGGCGGGAGAGTTAGCGATGGCTAAGACAGTGCGTTCCTCGGGAACCGCCCCGTTGGTTGTGCGAGCTCTCTCCATTACTGTCAGTCGTGATTACTCCGCAGAGCAAGTACGATCTTCAAAAATTCTTTAGAGTTTTGGGAACATCTTTCCCAAAGACGGCGCCAAACTGTTGCGGATCGCTTAACGCTCCCACGGACCGGAGAAGTCAGATCGTCGTAGCTCGAGATTGAGCCAAGCGCGTGAACTGTTAAAAGATAACCAACAACTGGACATCGAGACGTTTTACATGGAAAATCTCGAAAAGGGAAAAAACCATCGGGCCAGACCCAGTTCTGAGAAAATCCGCTAGTTGTAGTCGGTTAGTTAGAATCTAGGAGGGTGACAAGCCACCGCTCTTTTGTGAGGCCCCGAGCCAGACCTCACAGAAATTCTGTATCTGAGTCTCTTTGCAAGCATTTATCGCAGCATAGTCAAATATGAGTACAATGAAAATACATAAACTAAATTCATATCTTTGCTCGTTCTTCAGTTCGAGTCCGTTTAGCTTTTCTCTGAGCACTCGGAGTCGCATCCACTACCCAAAAAGGTAAATCACAACGGATTTAGTCATAAAGAATATGACTAAGCGAGTAACATACCCCTTTAACTGCTGTACACGCAAGCAACAAACGTTAGTAGCAATATGCATATAGTCCATTTCAGTGTTTATAACAGCATGGTATTCAATTGCAGTGTACAAAATACTCTAACATATATCAGAAATAATGAATAACAGTAATTACAGTGTTCGTACATCAATGATTTCTGTTTCAAGTTCTGGTAGTCGATCTATCCAATATTCATTTCGTTCATTCGTATCAAACATTTTATCAATTCAGTTTCACTTTCGGAAATCAGATTTCATGTTCTTTCGAATCATAGCTCATTCAATCTGTTTTCACAATGTTCTTATTCAGATTTCTCAATTTATCTTTAGCTCGGAAATCATAAGGGTAGCTGTAGATTCATCCCTTCTTGGTTTTCAACGACCTCTTGGCCTTCAACGGCCTCAAATCAATATCAAAAACGCATTCCGCCGTAGTGTATTCACACCCCCACTACGGCTACAGGGTTAACCCTTATCATTTCAAATTTTCTTATGCATCGATGCAATCTTCTTATTCAATTGTGTAGAAATTTATTTTAAATGTTTTCTCTCAGAATTTATTCATCGCTTAAGCATTGCCAATTCAATATTTTCCAGCGATTCTTGGATTATCAGTGATTCAAAATTCGAACAATTTCAATTTCATGTCAATGCACAATCACTAAAATACTTTCTGTAGAGTAGAGAAATTAATCAGGTGTATATATTCAAAATAATTCAAAACTATGCATAATTAAAGAAATAAGTACTCACCAAGTTTCCTTTGCCTTTATTCGTACCAGGATTTTCATCGGGTCTATCTCCGAACGGCATCCTCTGCAGTATCAATGAAATCATTTACTTTAGGGTTGCGTCGCGAATTAGTTACGATTTATTTCCTACGACGAGTACAACTACGACTCGAAAGGAGCTGCCTAAGGAAAGACATCATTGGTGACTCAAAGAAAGCGTCAAAAATCAGATTTCGAACTCAACTAAACATAACCCAAGAGTCACTGTTGGCAGCCAAGAAAAGCCAACAACATCTAGCAACAGTAGCTTAAAGGGCAGCCAACAAACCAGCTACAGAGGAGCCCAAATAACACCAAACAGGGACCACAAACAACAGCCCACTTGTATGTCCAAAACAATTTATAAACAGCCAAGTGATGCCACACAACAGAAACAGCCGGCCAATTATACAAAGCCAAGGGAACAGCAGCCATAGAAAATCGATTCATTTTTCCCCAGTTAACTTCACAATTAGGACCTCAAAGAACACTGTACAGGAAATTCCAACAGCAACCCATAACCCAAGTACCAAAAGAAATAGGTAGCAGCCAAAACTAGTACTCACAAGTAGAAACCCTAGCCAATCAAGCCACAACAAAAGCAACAACCCAATCCGTTTCCAACAAGCAGCAACCCTAGCCGGCCAACATGGGACAAGAAAGAAGCCCCCAATTTCCAGGACAAACAAAGCCACTCCAACAAAATTCCAGAACTAGTAGAGGAAGAGGGGAAAAAGAAGGAGAGCTCACAGTGGAGATGTGGAGAGCTGAAACTACCCACCAACAGCAATAACCAGCACTGCACAGCAGCAGTCGTACCACAAGAGCCCAGCTACAGCTCAATAAACTCCTTCAGCACTGTTGACGAGAAGAGGAGAGAGTGTCGAGCAGGGAGAAGAGAGAAATCACCAACCCTAGCTCATCGAGCTCTCCAGGAGACGGAAGGAACAGGAGACGGGAAAACATACGCAGCCAGGTATCATAAAAAGGATAAATCCACCGCCTCAATTCTCTTATAATACTATTAGAATAACTTCTAGCCGGCCAGCCCAAAACACCCCAAAGCAGCAGCAGCCATGATTACAATACGATCAACAGGAAGAGGCTATCAGCAGCCCAAGTACATAAACCCCAAAGCCAACAATCCAAAGGCCAATATCAAGACCAATAATTATAATGCTAGGTGCCAATAGCAATATTAGAAATACATCAAAATAACCAATTAAAATTAAAACGAAACGAGCGTCGCAAAATCATCGAAAAATTCAAAACTTCAAACTTAAAGTGCGACGTCGTCTCGGCACTGATTTTTATTATTTCATAATCGGGAATTTTGATTCATTAAGCTTCTTTTCTTTTATTTTGAGCCGTTACATCTTTTACAAGTTTCTGGAGAAAAATTAAGTCTTGAGATGTTCTTGCGGGAGCAGTCTCTATAGCAGAACCGTCCTGAGCAGAGTGAGCGCTGAGTAGGATGAGGATGAACGGAGAGCCAAGTCTTCGCCAGAAAACCTCAGAGCTCTGTCTTCTCCTTTTCTCTTCGTCCCTTCAAATGGGCATGAACGCCTTTTTATAAATTTTTTTGGGTGCGCGCGCTGGTAATTGTACCCTTCTGAATGGGCGAATATGAATGCATGATTTCGACCACCTGGATCACAAATTTTCGAAATATGACGATCATTCCCTTCTGGTGACCCTGACAACTCGGGTAGTTCAGGAAGGCTTGGCGACAACAATGACGATGTTGACGACGGAGTTGGCGGCGGATGCACACTGCCCATGTGCCCGCCCAAAACCGCGCAGCATGCGCGCGCGAGTCCCGCGCATGCTCCCACGTGCTTGTGTGCATGCCCCGAAAGAGCGAGAGGGGGGGGGGGGGGGGATCCGGCCTACCGGGCTTACGTGCTGGTTTTCTAGTTGAGTCTGGATCCCGTACGTTTGAGGCGAACCATTTTGGCGAGGAGGCCGGGGTCGCGTGCTACGAATGTTGGTTTGACTCAAACGGAATTTAGGGGAACCCCATCAAATATAAGTAAATATAATATACGTTGGATGCGCGCGAAACCCGTCGAATGATGCCGCCCGCGAAATGTTCACCGCGAGAACGAAAGTGAGAATGTTGGTGAGAACAAAAGTGAGAATGCCGAGTCGTCTTTCGGGGGAAAGGAAATCTCCTAGTCCACGAATGAGATCTTCAAGCTCAGAAGGAAGCTTAGGGGAAATCTTCGCAGAACTCACTCGGGTCCGAAAAGAAAGGTCTCTTGAAATGAAGGCTCTGGGCTCATTTTATAGCTTTGGCCGAGGGTAGCCCGATAATTTTGTCGTCGTAACCACCGTAACCACCGTAACCACCTGACGGGCGAATCACACTGGTCGATTTAGAGCACACGGATCGCTATTTTTCGTAAATGATTGTCTCGCCCGTCGGGCAGTTTGGGCAGTTCGGGCAGCTTTGTTGAATGTGAAAAAGGCGACAAACGAGTCCTGCAATATGAGAAATTAGGAAATACAAAATGTGAGCGTGCCAGGAATGCGGAAGCGTTCTGAGCGCGCTCAGAAGCGTCTGAGCGCGCAACGAACGCGGAAGTGTTTTGAGCGCGCTCAGAAGCGTTCTGAGCGCGCGACGAGTGCGGAGGTGTTCTGAGCGTGCTCGGAAGCATTCTGAGCGCGTAACGAACACGGAAGCATTTCAGACGCGCTCGGGAGCGTTCTGAGCGCATGGAGAGGCGTTTTGAGCGCGTAATGAGCATGATGACGTTCTGAGCGCGCAACGAGTGCGGGAGTGCTCTGAGCGCACAACGAACACGAGAGCGTTCTGAGCGAACGGAGAGGCATTCTGAGCGCGGAATGAGCACGGGGGCGGTCTGAGCGCGGGAGCGCTCTGAGCGTGCAACGAACACAGGAGCATTCTGAGCGAATGGAGAGGCGTTCTGAGCGCGCAACGAGCGCGAGAGCGCTCTAAGCGTGTAACGAACACGAATGCATTTTGAGCGAACGGAGAACAAATGAGCACTATCGGGAAGCGGTCGTTGCGAATGTGAGGATGCGCCATCCAAAAATTGCGCTATTCAGGAAGTAAGAAACCGCCTCCCCCGCGAGGCGGGGGAGGGGGTGGTGCTTTGACCGCACCCCGAGAGGGGTGCGGCTCCGGTTGGCAGCACCCCAAGGGGGGTGCGGCTCGGGCGCACCCCAAGGGGTGCGGGTGTGGCCCCGGCTGGCCGAACCCCAAAGGGGGGCTGGACGCACCGCAAAGGAGGGTGGGTGCAGCCCCGGCTGGCCGCACCCCAAGGGGGGTGCGGCTCTGGCTAGCCGCACCCCAAAAAGGGGGGTGCAGCCTGGCCGCACCCCAAAAGGGGGTGCAACCCTGGCTGGCCGCACCCTAAAGGGAGGAGGTGTGGCCGAGCCCCCCAAAGGGGGGAGGTGCGGCTCGACCGCACCTCCTGGTCTGGCAGCACCCACGGGGGGTGCGATTCGACTGCTCCCACCATGATGGGGGGTGCGGTTGTGCGAAATCGCGTGACGACGGACCTGTTCGCCCCCACTAACTCCACCTCATGGGTTTGACCCATTTGACCCCAACTATCTCTATTTTCATGGTGGTGCTTTGTGAGTTTTTATAAATTATTGGGTGCACATCATGCCTATATTAAATGTTGGTGAGATTTTCAAGATTTTTCTATATTAGTTTTGTTGTGAGTCGCTTGACGCTTTTGTAGACCGGTTTGATTGAACCGTATCAGTTCTAGAGTGAGACGAGCACGCAAACAGTCAAAGTTGAGACCAACAGCAGGCAAGAAGACTTTTAACTTTGAAAACCCGGAAATGGTGAAAAACCACGGGGTCGATTCGATGCCGACCAAATTTCACTATATCTTTGAGTGTCACAAGCAGTAGAATGGAAGATGGTGACTGACCACCGCTCATTGCAGGGGGTGCAAAGAAGAAATGAGAAAGAGAGAATCTCAAAGAAAAGAGAGATCTTCCAAGACCAAAGAGAGATATTCAAGTCCCCATTCGAAATAGATATTCAAAGGGAAATGAGATCTTCAAAGGATTCTTCGAATGCCGAATGAGAACTTTGAAAAATCTTTGAAGGAGCTCTCTCATGTGCTGAAAGCAAAGATCCCATCAAATGAGAGCTTTGAGCTCCTTTTGAAGCTTTGGACAAAGATAGTCCAATAATTTTGATATTGTAACTACCATAATCATCTGACAAGCGAATCACGCTCGTCGATATGAAGCGAGATCCTAGCCCTAGCATGTTTGACTAAGTTCTTTACCTCGGAGAACTTTGATTCTTGTATGTATAATAAAGTATAGAGAGTTGCACTGACTATCAAGAACAAGCACCTGCAATTGTATAATGAATATATTTGTCACAACTATGATATTTTTATATTTTTTTCCTTGACGTATGCTCTATCTTTTGTCGTTGTACTATTGAATAGTATTTCATGCTACTTGAATGGCCTGAGAAATAAATGCTAGGACGACATATTTATTTAACCACCTATTTGTTATAATACTAAATATATCAAATTTATACTATTTAAATCCATTAACTTTCGATGTCTTTACTATATTAAAAAGTGAAATACATTAACTTTCGCTTATAAAGACTCAGAAATATTACTGCAAAATTCAAATAATTTTAATTGAGAGACAAAACACTCGCCCATGGCAAATAAGTAAATTTTCGAATCGGAAGGGGCATATTCGTATATACACAAACAGCAGGAAATTATATTTACCGGCAATATAGCTGGAAAATAAAGGCATGGGCAGCTGAAAGTCTGAAACCCCCGCCCTCCATCTTCTCTCTCCTCCATTTTGTCACCCGAAGATCTGCAGCTCCTTCACCGGCTTGCCTGGAGCGTGCGCGCGAGCGAGCCCTTTTCCATCCTTGGGCGCGCTGTTTCACTGCTTCGATTCATCGGCCGCCGATAATGAGGATAAGGAAGCAGGCTTCTTATAAGCTCTTCGGGCAGGCGTACTGCTTGCCGTTTCCTTCTGCATCGTCCCCGCCACGATCCGCAGCTCGGTACCTTTTTCCGGCGAAGATGGCTGTGGCAGAACCTGGCGAACTACAGTGCCAGATCAACCTCTCTCCGTGGGATGCCATCGATCGGAAACCCCACCGCACGAACTCCCAGGTCAGATTCCTCCTCCTAGCTAGCTGCTTCGTTATTATTCGCCCTTCTCCTTCTCCGGCCATTTCTAATCCTAGGGTTTGCTTCGTTTTTTTTTACCGTGATTCTGAGGTTTGCTTAGTTCGGGGAGTTGTATTTAATTTGTAGGATTTTGACCTAACAGATCGCAGGAGATAAATTAAACCTTCTCCTCTGCTTCTTGTAAACCGAAACGTTATGATATGTGTTTTTCCTGTTAGTTATGGGAAGCCCTAGAAATAATTATTTTTTCCATTTAATTTCTATTTTTTTCCATTAATCAAAGCTGGAGAAGGTGAGCTCGCTGACCTCCAAAATCCTGTCCCGAGTTCTTTGGAGGCGGCTCCTTAATTTCTCAATGCCTGTATTCCTCACCATCTTCAATGGGGGCTTTTGGGGACTAACTATTTGCGATTTTTTTGGGTGGATAGAGGGGCATTCTAGGAAGGAATTTGTAAAACAATTAACTCGCGGTGCTTCAAAACATTCGCGTCGAACATGGCATCTCATCTGATCTCGAAGTTTTTTATATACAGAGACACACACGTGTCAACGTGTACGGTGGGCCCGTGCAACCGAAAATTCTATGAAATCGAAAAAAAATTCAGGGCGACGGGATCATACCTGGTCGGAACGGTCGGCTTCCGCCTCTACAAGTTGTAGTATTTCTGAAAACCCTAGTCCACGAGCCGCCCCTCACTGCTCTGCGTCGCCGACGAGTGACGGAATTTTTTCCTCCACCTCCTCTGTGCTCGCGTGGCCGTAGAGTTAGGGCACGATCATTTTTCTCCGGCGAGAGGTCTTCCCGGCGAGGGTTTGAGCGGAGCAGTTTTGAATTTTGAAAGTTGCAAATGGGAGTGGGGACCAGTTGTAAGAAAGTCATTTTTATAATCGAAACGGTCCAAGCGTCGGACCGAAAAATTTGTGCTCATGGCACTCCACATCTGAGGGAACAACGTCCACATCTGAGGGAACAACGTGCAGCTGCGACAATTCTTTATTGTCACCGAATGTCCCGGTCCACAATATAAGACACCAACAAGACTTGTTCTTAATTTGCTCGACATCTCACATCGCTCGTCGTGCTCGACAACACTCTCGCAGCACGCAATTCTCCGGGAGCGATAAGATATCAAGCGACATTATTTTTTGATTTTATGGTTGTCTTATACATCAAAGAAAGTATTAGTTAGGTTAAATAAAGAATGTAAAATTGAAGAGACATTTAATTTGATTATCTTATTTTAAGAGAATTGTTAGGGGCTCGTATCATAGGCTCTCGTTTATAAGAAAGCCAAGCGACGGTTGCTCACATGCACCACTCCCCCACTATTTTGGTAAGAGAAAGTGGGAGGGCAAAGCCGGAACCGCCGCCCGGGACCGCGACGACGCCGCCCCCTCCCGTCAGCAAGAAAGGTCGCGTGACCGCATCCCCTAGGGGTACGGTCGAACCGCACCCTGTGCGGGGCGCGGCCGAGCCGCCTGCGGCCGCACCCCCCGGGGTACGGCCAAGCCGCACCCTTGCGAGATGCGGCCGAGCGGCGCCCCCCAAGGGTGCGGCCGATCCGCACCCCTCCCCGTAAGGGGATGCGGCCGCCTCCTCCCCCCCCCCCCCCCCCCCTTTCTCTTCTTTGCGGGGGGGGGGGCGCACCCCAAGGGGGGTGCGGCTCAGGCCGCACCCCCTTGGGGTGCGGCCAAGCCGCACCCTTGCGAGATGCGGCCGAGCGGCGCCCCCCAAGGGTGCGGCCGATCCGCACCCCTCCCCGTAAGGGGATGCGGCCGCCTCCTCCCCCCCCCCCCCCCCCTTTTCTCTTCTTTGCGGGGGGGGGGGGGGGGGGGGGGGGGGGGGTCGCGAGGAGCCCTGCCCGGCACGCTACTCGTCAGGTACTCGGACCCCAGGACATTTCCATGTTCATTATGGGCTCAGAAGGCCTCCGCGCTCAGAACGCTTCCCCAGTCGCCTAGACTGCTTCTCCGTTCGTCGTGCGCTCAGAACGCTTCCCCAGTCGCCTAGACTGCTTCTCTGTTCGTTGCGCGCTCAGAACGCTTCTGAGCGCGCTCAACTCACTTTTTGTCTTTCTGGCTTCTCAATTTTTGTCTTCTTGGCGTGCTCACATTTTGTCTTTTCAGCATGCTCACTTCTTATCTTCCCAGTTTCTCAGATTTCAGGAACAGCTTGTAGCCTTTTTCGCCTCAAAAAAAATTGCCCGAACTGCCCGAGGGGCAAGATGGTCATTTACGAAAAATGGCGATCCGTGTGCCCCGAACCAGAATATGTGATTCGTCCGCCAGATATTTATGGAAGTTACAAACGGCAAAATTACCGGACTACCCCCGGCCAAAGCTATAAAAGGAGCCCCAGGGCTTCATTTCAAAGGACCTTGCCTTCAGCACCCGGGAGAGCTCCTTGCAAACTTTTGCGGAATTCTCCTTCGGCGCTTGAAGATCTCCTTCGTGGACTTGAAGGTTTCCTTCGTACCGAAAGGCGATACCGCTTCTCACTTTTGTTCTCCGGAGTCTTCTCACTTTTGTTCTCCAACATTCTCAGAAGGAAAAATACTTAGTTTTCCGAGAGGTGGTCTGTCACCCTCGAAGCTTTCTCTCTCTCTCTATTATTGTAATGAGCAGCGGCCTGTCGCGCTCGAGTTCTAAGTACCAGATTGTAATCCCCAGAAGATAGTGAAGTTTGGTCGGCACAGCTCCGGCCGCGTGGTTTTTTACCCTTTCCGGGTTTTCCACGTTAAAAAGTCTCAGTGTACTCAACGAATCTCAAATTGACTGTTTGCGCGCTTGGTTCGCTCCCGAGCTAAGGTGGTTCAAGTAAACCGGACTACCAACGCTAGTCAGAACATCCGCCGGCCTCGTGATCGTGACTCCTAGGCTCCGGTGGAATAAGACACGAACCAGAAGCTCCGTTCTTGAAAACAATCCTCCTATTTTTCCCGCGGTCTAAGGGAGCAGCGGCCGCTCGCTCAGCATCCCAGGAAAGCCCCACCGAGAGCAGTCGACTCTCCTCTACGCAACTATAAATGCAGAACAAAGCCTTCAACAGCCCTTCCCGATCAGGAAAACCAGGAATAGGAAGGAACTCGTCTTCCCGCCCAGTCAGCCGGCGACAGCGTCTAGGCAGCGCTCTCCAAAGCTCCGACAGCTCCCATCGGTTCCGAACGTACCCATAGAGAGTGTTCCCGTGGCGGTAATCCGTTTTCTCGCCAAAATGAAACCAGCTCTTGTTGCTCCGAACTTCAATACGACCGCCCGAGTCAGTGGTGACCTCGCACCAGTCCTTAAAAAGCTCGAGTGAAAAGCGCGCGCTGTGTTCCCGAAAAAACACCACCATTCCCATGAGGTTCGCCATCCCAGCAGGAGTGAACTGGGTAACTGGGACACCGCAGAATCGGAGTATCTCAACGGCCTCCTCGGATGGAGGAATGCGAAACCCGGATTTCAAGCAGCTCTCAGAAAGCGCCATGAAGCCGGTGGGCGGATTCTGAGCGCGCTCCTCCACCCCTGGAATTTTCACCTCAACATTTCGAGGCAACCCAAACCGCTTACGCCATACCTAAATTCGCGCACCGTCAAGAGAAGAGCGCAGGCGCATCGGCCTCGACTGGCCGCCCCGTTTCGAAGCTTGAAAGAAAAATAAGCGTGCATTGGCGCAAGCGTTAAAAAATAATATCAAAAATTTCGAAATAGCGCGCGATAAGTGCAAGGCGCGCTCCCGACCGAAAAAGCGCGAAGGCACGCGTCATTCCCACAAGCCGCGCAGCCATCCCCACAGCCAAGGCTAGTCGTGCGCCGAGCAATCGAACGAGCGCGGCACAGGACGCCCCGCCCCCGCCGCTGGTCTCGTCCACGCGCGGAGCACGCACGGGCGTCGGCCGCCCGCGCTCTCGGCAGACCGGGGCGTGCACGAGTGTCGGCCCTCCGCCGCCTTCGGCCGCGCGCGGGGGCCCGCACCCGCCGACCTGGCGCAGACGCGCGCGGGCACCGACCGCGCACGGGGGCGCGCGGGTGCCGGTCGCCCACGCCCTCCGCCGCCCTTGGCCGCGCGCGGAGTCCGGCGCACTCCGGCCCCGCGCCGGCATCGGCCGCGCAGGCACCAGACGCCCGCGCCCGCCGCCGGCCTCGCGCGTGCATCGACCGCGCGCGAGGACGCGCGGGCACCGGACGCCCGCGCCCTCGGCCGCGCGCGGAGGCCCGCACCCGCCGACCGAGCGCGAAAGCGCGCGGGCACCGGCTGCCCACGGGGGAGCGCGGGCGCCAGTCGCCCGCGCCCTCCGCCGCCCTTGGCCGCGCGCGGAGTCCCGCGCACACCGGCCCCGTGCGGGCATCGACCGCAAGCGCGGGGGCGTGCAGGCACCGACCGCCCGCGCCCTCCGCCGCCCTTGGCCGCCCGTACCCTCCGCCGACCGCGCGCAAGGGTGTCGGCCGCCCGAGCGCCGGCCGCCCAAGCACCAGCCACCCGCTCTCCCGGCCGCCGCCAACCGTTTTCCCTCCTCTTTTTTTTTTCAAAAATTAGATGACTTACCTCTGGCATCGTTCGACGCGCCGTGCGGAGATGACGATCAGACCCGCCGCTAACTAGTCAAAACCCTCGCACTCCTTCACAAGGTTTGGACTCTGAAGGTTTGGGGAGCTTATGTTAGGGGCTCGTATCATATGATCTCATTTATAAGAAAGTCAGGCGACGGTTGCTCACATGCACCACTCCCCCCCCCACTATTTTGGTAAGAGAAAGTGAGAGGGCAAAGCCGGAACCGCCACCCGGGACCGCGACGACGCCGCCCCCTCCCGTCAGCAAGAAAGGTCGCGTGACCGCCCCCCCTAGGGGTACGGTCGAACCGCACCCCGTGCGGGGCGCGGCCGAGCCGCCTGCGGCCGCACCCCCTCCGGGGTGCGACCGAGCCGCACCCCCTCCGGGGTGCGGCCACGTCGCACCCCCTTGGGGTGCGGCTCGGGTCGCACCCCCTTGGGGTGCGGCCAAGCCGCACCCTTGCGAGACGCGGCCGAGCGGCACACCCCAAGGGTGCGGCCGATCCGCACCCCTCCCCGTAAGGGGATGCGACCGCCTCCCCCCCCCCCCCCCCCCCCCCCCCCCCCCCCCCTTTTCTCTTCTTTGCAGGGGGGATGGCGAGGAGCCCTGCCCGGCACGCTACTCGTCAGGTACTCGGACCCCAGGACATTTCCATGTTCATTATGGGCTCAGAACGCCTCCACGCTCACGCGCGCTCAGAACACTTCCCCAGTCGCCTAGACTGCTTCTCCGTTCGTCGCGCGCTCAGAATGCTTCCCCAGTTGCCCAGACTGCTTCTCCGTTCGTCGCGCGCTCAGAACGCTTCCCCAGTCGCCCAGACTGCTTCTCCGTTCGTTGCGCGCTCAGAACGCTTCTGAGCGCGCTCAACTCACTTTTGTCTTTCTGACTTCTCACTTTTTGTCTTCTTGGCGTGCTCACATTTTGTCTTTTCAGCATGCTCACTTCTTATCTTCCCAGTTTCTCAGATTTCACGAACAGCTTGTCGCCTTTTTCGCCTCCAACAAAACTGCCTGAACTGCCCGAACTGCCGATGGTCATTTACGAAAAATGGCGATCTGTGTGCCCCGAACCAGAAGATGTGATTCGTCCGCCAAATATTTATGGAAGTTACAAACGGCGAAATTACCGGACTGTCCCCGGCCAAAGCTATAAAAGGAGCCTCATGACTTCATTTCAAAGGACCTTGCCTTCAGCACCCGGGAGAGCTCCTTGCAGACTTTTGCGGAATTCTCCTGCGGCGCTTGAAGATCTCCTTCTTGGACTTGAAGGTTTCCTTCGTCCCGAAAGGCGATACCGCTTCTCACTTTTATTCTCCGGAGCCTTCTCACTTTTGTTCTCCAACATTTTCAGAAGGAAAAATACTTAGTTTTCCGAGAGGTGGCCTGTCACCATCGGAGCTCTCTCTCTCTCTCTATTATTGTAACGAGCAGCGGCCTGTCGCGCTCGAGTTCTAAGTACCAGATTGTAATCCCCAGAAGATAGTGAAGTTTGGTCGGCACAGCTCCGGCCGCGTGGTTTTTTACCCTTTCCGGGTTTTCCACGTTAAAAAGTCTCAGTGTACTCAACGAATCTCAAATTAACTGTTTGCGCGCTTGGTTCGCTCCCGAGCTAAGGTGGTTCAAGTAAATCGGTCTACCAAGAGCCCTAAGCGACCCGCAACAAGAATGATCACCAAAATTTGTTCCTTTTAATATATTATATGTGTGTGTGTATATACATATATAGAGGGAGACACATCTACAATTCTACACACATCGTTGTGCATGTGGTCAATAACTATTATATATCTTACAAAATCATTTTTCTCCGTGCACATTGTGGATATATAATATGGGCGTTGTTAGAATTGGCTATTGGCAAACCAATTTCTATGAGTTATTACGCGCCTTTTCAAAATATGCTTTGTACATGCATTTTTAGGAAAAGTGTTCAACACGAAAATTGTAGATCTCATCGAGATCTACAACTTTCGTGTTCAACACTTTTCTTAAAAATGCATCTACAAAGCGTATTTTCTTGTTATTTTCAAAAATTCACTATCAGAGCGACAATACGCCTTGTTGCGTGCATTTTTAGGAAAAGTTTTGAGATCTACAATTTTTGTGTTGAACACTTTTCCTAAAAATGCACGCAACAAGGCGTATTTTCAAAAGGCGCGTAATAACTCATAGAAATTGGTTTGCCAATATCCAATTCTGGTTTGCCTTTAACAATGCCCTATAATATTGTCCTGCCACATATAACGGCGGAATTAGGACTTTTGTCTAACCCAAACATTAATTAAAAGTTAATTGAAATGATAAATTTTCATTAAAAATGTCAAAATAAATAAACATTCAATTCATACACTCATTCGTCAGTGGCAGAACAATCCATAGCAGGCTAGTAGAATTAGTACATTACATGCACAATGATGAAAACTGATAAATCTTCTGAAAATACTATTCAACAAGCTATTTTTTACAATTCAACAAACTATTTTTTACGAATAAATCTTCTGAAAATACTTAATAATTTTTTCATCAATAATCTTCTTAATAATATCTCTTTCAATATATATTATTATACAGCCATTCATCCTCCACATTATTTCTCCAACGACTCTTTATTATCCTCGTAATATAAAATATATTTTTCACGCTAGCAGTTGCAACTGGTAGAAAACATCTAACTTGATCAAAAGTTGATAAATCAATTAGAAATGATCATATTTTTAAGCTCAACTATTTTTTTAAAGAAATCCACTAATGTAATGAAATGTTCAATAGAATTAATTAGTCGTGAAATGTTCAATAGAATTAAGTCGTGAAACAAAATGAGTAATTCAACACTTACTTCATTATATCGGTTATTTAACTCATTCAACATCAAATCAATCACAAGGTTAAAAATTTCATTCGAAAACGATGATTATTTGTAGAAGCATTATGATCACTCAAATTTTCACCCAATTTTTTAGAGGCATTATGATCACTCTCATGTTTTCTAATAAGCTTTTTGAGAAATGTTTCATCTTTCTAGTACCTAAATTCACGACCTTGAACCGCCTTGATTCGCTTTTGCCACAAGCCGAAATCGATCTTGACGTCGTACCTTGAAATCTCAAATTTTGTCGCCATTACTTTGCTCGCAGTGCTACTGGACATTCTGAATAATGTTCACGGATCAGATCTGAGAAGGTAGGGAGCGGACCGTGTCGTCACCTACCGTTGACCCAAATCAAATAACCGGAACGTCCAGACGATCACCCCCGCGGAACCTGCTCTGATACCAATTGTTCTGAAATCGGACCGAGTACCGCGGCAGCGCAACGGAATTTAATCGAGCACAAGCAATAGCGCAGAATAAAATAAATACGGAATGAGATTTCAAGCACGCACAGAAGACACAAAATATACGTGGTTCGGAGAGAAGCTCCTACATCCACGGGGAGAGCACCGGAAAAGATCCACTAAAATAATCAGAGAGTTTACAGAGTTTACACTGAGACGAATATAGATCGGAGATGCGCCAAGAGAGAAAAGCCCAATCCGGCACAGGAAGCTACCGCTCGCGGTTCCGCTACCGCCGGGCGGTATCGCACGAACTAGAACCGTCTTCTTCCTCCAACACCGCTGGTGTCGCCGCCTCCAAGGAGTCCTCCGCCTGAGGACTCCGCCGCCGATCCAAGATGGCCCGCCTGGCCGCACGCCGGAAGACGCCGAGATCCCCGATCTCCTTCGATGGATCGTCGGAAGAAGTCCGCCGCCGCTTCCGCCTCTAGCCTCCTCCTCTGTCTCCTTTTCTTCTCACGTGAATCACTTGGTATAACGGGGAAGGCGGCTGGCTCCAATTTATATATGTGTAGCTATATCTCTCAGTTTGGGAGGTAACACAAATCAGGAGGGTGGCCAAATTAGGCTCAGCCATAATAGGAGAACAATCCAGAAATAATATCCTCCTAACAAAGATATTCCAAAATAGAACTCGCTCTGTTTTAGGAATCACAAAGGCACACGGATTGGTGATGTGGCACGATCCTAACATAGTGGATCACAATAAATCAGCAGAAAGATATATCAATACAAACAAAATGCAATATCCTTATTTTAACTATACTCCAATCAACCCTTAAATTTCAAAGAATCATTTTTTGTTGAATTACCGAGCTTTTGTTTTGAATACACTATGTGGAAAAATCCTCTATTTGTGGTTGACAGAAGACTTTTTTATATATTTTGATCATTTATATCAAAGCTCGGTATTGGTTGTGTTAACCTATGATCGGATGGTAAGTCTTCAACACAATTTAATTGTTGTCTCTTACTACATGATGTAAAGGCAACTCTTCCATGTTATGAATTTTTTGGCTTAATTGAACAACTTTTGAAAAAAAAAATCTCCTTGGCAATAAAAGTCAGGATCACAATGCAATTAATTAAACATTTTGCATAGTATATTCTATCTATTATGTTATCAAATTAAGCAAGTAACTTACTATAATAAGTGAAAATTAAAAATTCATACAAAATGCACATAAGAATAGTTGTTAGTGTATTTTTCTTACCTTATTGATGACTCTTTGTTGAGTAACTAATGTAACAACATGATTCACAATAGTTTATGTATTGTTCGTTTTGGTTAAACGTATCATATAATGAGCTTAATTTTGTCTTCTTTCAAAGATGACTTACAAGCATTTTCAAGAGGTTAACCATCCCTGGATTAGTCTCAGTGGCGCACATTTAATTATAGAGTTTTTCCAACACAACTCCAACTTCAAAAAGTACATATAATATTTGGGGTTATAAGTTAATACTAAGTTTAACAACTTTTCCTCTTATCTCGATGTAAAATTCGGTTCATCTTTGCGGTCTCGCCTCCTGACATGAACTCTACAATCATAAGGGCCCGTTCATTTGGATGGAATTGGTATAATTCTAATTATAGTGTTCGCATAATAAACAGAATTGAAAAATATTATGGTAATAAATTTTATTGTTCGTTTGTTAGATAAAATTCAATCGAAGAATTATTATTTTATCATTGCGATGAAGAGCCAAATATTTTCTCACATATATTATAAAAAATCTAACATTCACTCACATATATTATGAAAAACCTAATATTTTCTTACATATATTGACATTAATTATAGCATAGTGCATTCAATAAGAACCTATCATTTTCGACCGAGTGAAAAATGCGCACCTGATCGAAAAAAGCGCGTTCGGGCAAAAAAGTGCGCCCGGGCGAAAAAAACACGCCCGAGCGAAAAAAACGTGCCCATGTGAAAAAAGCGCGCTAGGGCGAAAAAAATGCATCAGGGCAAAAAAATGCGCACCTTATGGAAAAAATGTGCGCCCGGGCAAAAACGCGTGCCCGGACGAAAAAGCGTGCCCAGGAGAAAAACACAAGTCCGGTTGAAAACATGAGTCAGGCGAAACATGTGCGCTTGCGCAAAAAAGCGCGCGGCTGGGCAAAAAAGTGCGTGCTCGAGCAAAAGAAAATGCAAGCTTGGGCGAAAAGCGTGCAAGGATGAGAAAAGAGCGCCTGGGCGAAAAAACATGCGCCCGAAAGAAAAAAACGCGCGCCAGTGCAAAAAATGGGCGCTTGGGCGAAAGACGTGTGCCCAGGATAAATATGCGCGTCCGAGTGAAAAAGCGTGCCCGAGGGAAAAACGCAAGCCTCGGCAAAATGCGCGTCCGGGCGAAAGAACACGTGCCCAGGTGATAAATGTGTGCCGCCATGGCGAAATGCACGTGCCCATGCGAAAAATGTGCGTTCGGTCAAAAATTGTGCCCCGGCGCGAAAAAAAATGCAATCATGGGCGAAAAGTGTGCACTGGCGAAAAAAATGTGAATGGGCGAAATACGCATGCCCAAACAAAAAAATGTGCTCGAGCGAAAAATGCACGCCTAGGAAAAAAACGCACCCCCGAACAAAAAAAACACAGACCTCAGAATAAAAAATGTGCGCTCCTGCGAAAAATGCGCGCCAGAATAAAAAATATGCGCACGTGCGCCCTAGCGAAAATTGCACGCCTGGCTGAAAAGTGCTCGTCTGTGCGAAAAACGCTTGCCCGAGCGGAAAAATGTGCCCCTGGTGAATAACGAGCCTCGGTCCAAAAACGCGTATCGGCCGGAATTATCCAATTTTTATATATATTGGAAAGATTTGGCTTTAGTTCAAAATGAAATCAATGCAATTAATTAGAATTCCAATTCCAACATTCAAATGTGCAAACGAACAACAAAATTGGAATTAAACCTTTAATTCCAATTCTATGATCTTAATTCCGTCCAAACGAACAAACCTTAAGGCCCCGTTCGTTTGGACGGAATTGAAGACTTGGAATTGAAATTCGACGTCAAATTCCAATTACGCCGTTCGCTTGTTAGGTAGCTTTAATAATTAAAATTTGAGTTGAATATCATAGAATTGATTTTAGCCTAAGCACAAAACTTAGCTAGACATCGGAATTAGGCGAGTCTGGCACGCTCGATTTATCGCGTTTTTTTCCATGGCGCGCGTTTATGCGCCCAGGCGCACAATTTTTCGCCCGGGCGCGACTTTTTCGCACAGACGTGAGTTTTTCTCCCGAACGCGCATTTTTCGCCCGAACACGCGTGTTTCGCCCGAACGCGCTTTTTCGCCCGGGCGCCCAAATTTTGCCCAACAGAAATTTCCTGCCCTAGCGCGCGTTTTTCACCCTGGCGCGCGTTTTACACTCGGGCGCGCGTTTATGCGCCCGGGTAGGTCTGCAAGCGGTTCGGTTTGGTTCGGTTTGGATAAAACCGAAACCGAACCGAATAGGCTCGGTTTTTACACACCCAAAACCGAAACCGAACCGAAATGGATCGGTTCGGTTCGGTTTGGTTCGGTTTTTTTTAACATCGGTTCAGTTTTTCGGTAAATCTAAAACATATTATCCCCAAAAATAAATTTTAATGTTTGTCCAAGTGATTTTCTAATAGTAAATCTAGAAAGCAGTTCATCAACATTGAAGGGAAATTGAAAAAACACAATAACATTTAGATTAACTTGTCCAATTAATACAATAAGTTCAAGTATTAATTTGTTGCGGATCGCTTAGGGCTCTTGGTAGACCGGTTTACTTGAACCACCTTAGCTCGGGAGCGAACCAAGCGTGCAAACAGTCAATTTGAGATTCGTTGATTACACTGAGACTTTTTAACGTGGAAAACCCGGAAAGGGTAAAAAACCACGTGGCTGGAGCTGTGCCGGCCAAACTTCCACTATCTTCTGGGGGTTACAATTAGAGATTTAGAAGTCGAGCGCGACAGGCCGCTGCTCGTTACAATATCAGAGAGAGAGAGAGAGAGAGAGAGAACGCTCCGAGGGCGACAGACCACCTCTCGGAAAAAACTAAGTCCTTTTCTTCTGAGGACGGTAGAGAACGAAAGTGAGACAGCCTTGTCCGCTTTCGTGGAGACGAAAGTGAGACAGCCTTGTCCGCTTTCGTGGAGACGAAAGTGAGAAAGCCTTGTCCGCTTTCGTGGAGACGAAAGTGAGACAGCCTTGTCCGCTTTCGTGGAGGCAAAAGTGAGACAGCCTTGTCCGCTTTCGTGGAGACGAAAGCGAGACAGCCTTGTCTGCTTTCGTGAAGACGGAAAACTTCAAGTCCGCGAAGGAGATCTTCAAGAGCCGAAGGAGAAATCCGTGGAAATCTTCAAGGAGCTCTCTCTGGACATTCAGGCAGGATCCCCTCAAATGAAGCCTAGGGGGTCCTTTTATAGCTTTGGTCGGGGGTAGCCCGGTAATTTTGCCGTTGTAACCACCATAACCACCTGGGAGGACGAATCATATTTTCCGGTTCGGAGCCCACGGATCTCCATTTTTCGTAAATGACCATCCTGCCCTTCGAGGAAAGGCGACAAGCTGTTCCTGAAAAGTGAGAAACTGAAAAGACAAAAAGTGAGCGAGCCGAGTCAGAAAAGTGAGCGAGTCGAAAATGTGAGAATGCTAGAAAGACAAAAAGTGAGCGTGCTAGAAAGATAAAAAGTGAGCGTGCTAGAAAGACAAAAAGTGAGTGAGGCGTTCTGAGCGAACGGTGGAACGGAGAGTCGCGCCCCCCAAGGAGAAAACGAACTCCGACCACACCCGGCGAGGGGATGCGGTTTCGGCCGCATCCCCCGCGGAAAGAGGATCGGTCGCATTCCCCCATGGGGGGTGCGGTTTGGCCGCACCCCCCATGGGGGGGGGGGGGGGGGGGGCGGTTTGGCCGCGCCCCCATGGGGGGGGGGGGGGGGGGGGGTGCGGTTTGGCCGCGCCCCCCTATGGGGGGGGGGGGGGGGGGGCGGTTTGGCCGCGCCCCCCTATGGGGGGGGGGGGGGGGGGGGGGGGGTTTGGCCGCGCCCCCCTATGGGGGGGGGGGGGGGGGGGGTGCGGTTTGGCCGCGCCCCCCTATGGGGGGGGGTGCGGTTTGGCCGCGCCCCCCCTATGGGGGGGGGGGGTGCGGTTTTGGACGTGCCCCCCTATGGGGGGGGGGGTGCGGTTTGGCCGCGCCCCCCCGATGGGGGGGGTGCGGTTTGGCCGCGCCCCCCTATGGGGGGGGGGGGGGGGGGTGCGGTTTGGCCGCGCCCCCCCATGGGGGGGTGCGGTTTGGCCGCGCCCCCCCATGGGGGGGTGCGGTTGGGCCGCTCCCCCCTATGGGGGGTGCGGCCTGGCCGCCCTGGCCACACCCCACGTGAGTGGGGGGCGGGCTATCTGCACCCCACTTGGTGGGGTGCGGACGTACCTTGGTAGCGGGGCGCGACTCCGTGCCCTTCCGGTGCCGTTTACAGTGCGACGCGTTTGCGCGACGGAGCCTCCACTTCCGCGATCACGGGCTTGACTGCTGGCCCCACCTCTCTTTAGCGGGGTTTTTTCTATACGCACCCCAAGGCCTTTATGGATGTGTAACAAATTTAAAATAAAAATCAATAAGTACAACATATTTAATGTACTCGTTCACGCTCGGGTAATTGTTACAAACTTATGATAAGATATGTGATATTACATGGTCTCGTTATTTCAGGTTCAACTTCAAACTCAATGCTCACAATCTCATGTTTAAATACGACGGGACAAACTCCAAGTCCAAACTTATAATCAGTTCGGTTTTTTCGGTTTTTTCGCTATAAACCGAAACCGAAACCGAACCGAATAGGCTCGGTTTTCAGTCCCCCCAAACCGAACTGATCGGTTCGGTCCAAATTCGGTTCGGTTTGGGTCGGTTCGAGTCGGTTCGAGTCGGTTCGAGTCGGTTTGGGTCGGTTCGGGTGGGTTTGGTCGGTTTCGGTTTTCTGTGCACACCCTTACACCCGGGCGCACAATTTTTCGCCCGGGCGCAAGTTTTTCGCACGAATGCGAGTTTTTCGCCCGAACATGCGTTTTTTCGCCTGGACGCCCAAATTTTGCCCGGGCGGAAATTTTCAGCCCTAGCGCGCGTTTTTCGCCCTGGCACGCATTTTTCCCCCTGGCGCACATTTTTCGCCCTGACGCGCGTTTTTCGCCCGGTCGCATGTTTTGTCACCAGGGCGTGCAATTTTTTGCACGGGCGCGAGTTTTTCGCCCGAGCGCGCGTTTTTAGCCCGGGCGCGCGTTTTTCGCCCGGGCGCGCGCTTTTCGCCCGAACGTGCGTTTTTCGCTCGGGTGCAATTTTTTCGCCCGGGCGCGATTTTTTCCCCCGAGAACGTTTTTTTCGCCCGGACGCGATTTTTTCGCCCGGGCGCGAATTTTTCGCTTGGACGCGAATTTTTCGCTCGGGCGCGAATTTTTCTCCCAGGGGAGAGTTTTTCGCCCCGACGCGATTTTTTTTGCCAAAACTCGATTTTTCGCCAGGGAGCGATTTTTTTGCCCGCGTGCAATTTTTTCTCCGCGCGCAATTTTTTTGCCCGGGCAAGTTGTTTTTGGCCGGGAACTATTTTTTGGCCCGGGTGAGTTTTTTTCGCCCTACGAGATTTTTTTTACACAAGGGCTATTTTTCGGGCGCGATTTTTTCACCGGGGAGCGGTTTTTTGCTGGGACGCGTTTTTATCGCCTATGCGAGTTTTTTTCGGCCGGGCGGGTGGAAAATCCGCACCTGGGCAAAAAAATCGTGCCCGGGACACAAAATTGCGTCCGGGCAAAAAATTCGCGCCCGGGCGAAAAAATCGCGGTTGTGCGAAAAAATTGCGCCCGGGCGGAAAAAATCGTTCTCGGGCGAAAAAATCGGCCCCGGGCGAAAAAATCGTCGCCATGACATACATTTGTTTATGATATATGTGATAAATATTAGCTTAATATTTTTCAATTCTTAAATTGAATTTTATTTAACAAACGAACAAAAGTATTGATTAATTCCACAATATTCAACAATATTGTTTATTAGGCGAACGTTGGAATTGGAATTAGTCACCAATATTTAATTCCACAATATTTATCAATATTTAATTCCAATATCGAATTCCAATTCCGTTCAAACGAACGAGCCCTAAGGGTCCGTTCATTTGGACGGAATTGACTTTCTGGAATTGACATTAGAGATTAGAAATCCAATTATAGTGTTCGGCGCAACGAAATTTAAGCGGATATTGGCTTTCATGTGAAAACCCATGGTTTTTACTATGAACTAAAAAAATCAAATAGGACTTCTTACCTCCGCCCATAGGTTTTCCGCATAATCAAATGTTTACACTAGAGTTTTTCAACCTACGCGCGAGTTTTTCGCCCGAGCGCGCGTTTTCCTGCAGGGTGTTTTTCGTCCGGGCGCGTTTATTTCACCCGGGCGCGATTTTTTCGCCCGGGCTTTCGTCCGGGCGCGTTTTATTTCGGCCGGGCACATTTATTTCGGCCCGGCGTGATTTTCCCCCGGGCGCGATTTTTTCGGCCGGGCGCGATTTTTTCGCCAAGGGTGCGATTTTTTCGCCCGGGCGCGTTTTTTTTTTCACACGACCGCGATTTTTTCGCCCGGGCGCGATTTTTTTCGCCCGGGCGCGATTTTTTTCGACCCGGGCGCAATTATTTCGCCCGGGCGCGATTATTTCGCCCGGGCGCGTTTATTTCGCCCGGGCGCGTTTTATTTCGCTCGGGCGCGAATTTTTTCGCCCGGGCGCGATTTTTTCGCCCGGGCGCGATTTTTTCGCACGGGCGCGATTTTTTCGTCCGGGGCGCAATTTTTTCGCTCGGGCGCGATTTTTTTCGTCCAGACACGTTTATTTCGCCCGCGCGCATATTTTCGCCCGGGCGCGTTTATTTCGCCCGTTCGCATTTTATTTTTCCCGGGCGCGATTTTTTCTCCCGGGCGCGATTTTTTCTCCCGGGCGCGATTTTTTCGCCCGGGGGCGATTTTTTCCACCGGGCGCGATTTTTTCGCCCGGGCGCAATTTTTTCGCCCGGGCGCGATTTTTTCGCCCGGGCGCGATTTTTTCGTCCGGGGCGCGATTTTTTCGCCCGGGGCGTGATTTTTTTCGCCCGGGCGCGTTTATTTCGCCCGGTCGCGTTTTATTTCTCCTCGGCGCGATTTTTTTTTGCTCGGGCGCGATTTTTTCGCCCGGGGGGTGATTTTTTTTCGCCCGGGCGCGATTTTTTCGCCCTGGCGCGATATTTTAGCCCGGGGGCACATTTTTTGCCTGGGCGCGCGCTTTTCGCCCGGGCGCGCACTTTTCGCCCGGGCACGCGCTTTTAAAAATTTGAATTTTAAAAATTTAAATTCCAGAAAGCCAATTCTATCGTGCAGCCGAACAACTTACAGATATCAATTCCAATTCTGTTCACTGAATTCCTTCCTGCAACCAAACAACAGAATTGGTTTTATGCACAAAACCAATTCCTGCAGATATTGGTTTTTTGGCTAAAGCCAATTCCAGAAAGTCATTACCTGCGCGCCGAACGGACCCTAAGAGATTCTCTTTGTGGTTTAGCAAATTACAAGAGCTTTGCACCCACAAAAAACTTCAACAACTCTATGGTCTCGGCTTCGCATATGAGCTATGCATCCATTAGAGAGTTGAGCTATTACATGCTCATTAGTTTCTGCTTGCAGGTGCGCCCCCAACCACACATCGTATTGAATGGAGTTCTGCTCCGATACCATTTGTGACGACTAGCTCGACCCACAATATCAGATGTGTTGTTCGTTTTGGATCAACCTAGCTCATATTGAGTTAAACCACACAGTTTTGTCCCCTTCTATAAGTGCATATGAGCTTTTTTTAGGAGGTCATCTATCTCATGACCTCTCCTATTGAAGCACACTTAACTGTAAGTTTTTTCAACACAACTCTACCAACTACTCCCAAAACCAAAAGCACCTATGATATTTAGATTTTCGAATTACTACTTAAATCTAGCATATTTTTCTCTCATTTTGATATAAGATTTGATTCATTTCTGTGGACACCCACAAGAGATTCTCTTTATAATCTCACCTCCTTAGATGAGCTCTACACCTACAAGAGAAGAGACATTAGCTTTTAAATAAAATAATAAATGAGAGTAATGGTGAGGGTAGACGTGGTGGACCGCTAGTGTAGGTTATGAAGTTTTAATAAAATCTGAGTAGTCATAATTAATTAATTGTGATATAAAAAAGTCATCCCACATTTTAATTAATTAAATATCTTTAAATAATCAAATTAATCTAAGAGAGAAAAAACACATGATTATCCACTAGAGTTTGATCCAACCCATCAAAATTTGACCATAGGTTATCCTAGGTCTAATGAAACTAGTAACGCCGTTAATTTTCAAATTTCGAAGGGATTGGACTCAAATCCGATCAAAAGTCAAAATTACTATTTTACACTTTGACCAAGTCAATTTTGTGTCAAAATCTAGAATCGAAATTTTGTCGGTGTTCTAAACAAGAGAATAAATCTACCCTTCAAATTTCATAATTTTTATAGTTGATTTAATATTTAAGGACAATTAAATTCTAAAGTGGTCAAAGGTGTCCCGTTAGGCAACTGGAGGGCTCAAACTCCGTCTGACTTTCAATAATCAATGCTTATGGTTCGCTAGGTCACAAGGAGGTTTAAGGATTCAAAGATACTTTGATCGGATCCCGAAATGTAATCTAAATTGATCGAGATAGCTCATAGGTAAAAATTGTAAAACTCCATTTTTTTTTCTTTCGTTTCCAGGTCTTACGCCCAGAACCGCCGTCTTACGGTGACTCCAACACACGTGGAGGTTGTCACCGCGAGACGTCGATCCTGCCGGCAATTCAACATTCACAGGTAAATAACACGAGGTCCACATATGAGATAAAGTAAAAAGTGTGCAAAAGAGTAATACGATAAATAAGGGCTTATGCCCCAGTACATCTATTTCTCACTACAATCCCTCGTACTTAAACAACCTAAACACCGATTAGGGAAACATAGAAGACTGCATTTGGAAGATAATATCTTGTCACACTCACAGGATCTGCTCTAGCTGTTACAGATACTCCAAATCCGGATCGTGTCGCCGCATCACGCTCTGTCCTCTCTATGTACTGGGTCCGCGGCTCCTGGGGATCCTGTTGATATGTCACATCCTACCGTTAGTCACAAAGACTAAGCGGTTTTCCCGTCCTCTCCCCCGGTGACTCCTAGGAACCGTGCGGGAGGAAGAAGAAGAGGACAACATGTGGTATATCAAAACAAGTGACTGTGCTCTCACTCACATAGTAGTAAACCAGAAACTAATATGAGATCAACTAGCAAGTACAATAAAATACTAACAATTCTACTATGCAAGAGCTATATATAAGAACAGCAATAAGAGCAACAAAATATGTAAAAGAAGTACAACTAACTATCATTGCAGAAAAGTAACCTTAACATATAAGGAAAGTTCATACAATTTTATAAGTTAATGAGTCATTTTGCATAGACCCATCGTATAAAGGAGTCCATACTAGATTATACGATGAGTTTATGATGTATGTGTATGATGCGTATGATTTGCAGTGCAATGCAATGTTTATATTATTAGTTCACACACATGCAACTCACTCACACGACTATGCACGTACCTACTTTTAGTTCTCACTTTTCGGAGGTAGCTAACCTCTCGGGCACCTCCCGTCGTGGTCAAACAGTGGCAGAGGAGTGGGCGTCTCCTCACCTAGGTGGGTATAACACACTATCATACCTAGGCCCTAACGTACGCTATGACACCCGTCCTTGGTACTCATGATCTCCTACGTACTCTTGCTAGACCCGTAGGGACCAGACCTTAAATAGGCTAAGTGTAGGGATATTAATATAGGGAATGAGACCTTTTGGTCGCGCAATAAAACATTCTGGCCCTCTGAACTCCTACCACTCGCCGAGTCATTGTACTTCCGTCGGTGTGTCGACTAGGCTAGTACCGAAGACCCACCACATTTTATGCACATACAATTATGTTCCACCCGAGCTCAAGCTCGCAGGACCGACCCGTCCTTTATAACTACCGAGCCTACGATTCCATGGACCGACTTGTTTATTCCACTCTATAAAGTACTATTCACCTAAGTTGTATGTGTATGATTCATTCATATTCCTAATCAACTAGTCTTTTCTACTCTTTTGTTACTCTTAGATATTTAGGGTGCATCTTGGACTTCCCGAGGTCTACCCGATGAAAGGCTCGCATCAGTACTAGGAGGTTTGATGAGGTGACATCTCAAATCTCTCTTTCTCAAGATATTTAGTATTATTAGTGGCTACCCATACCTCCCACAAACTCTCAGATTACTTTAGAGCCCTAAGATGAATTATAGTTATTTAGGGGAGCGTTAATTTTCAAT
This sequence comes from Dactylorhiza incarnata, assembly GCA_033032865.1. Taxonomy (NCBI): domain Eukaryota; kingdom Viridiplantae; phylum Streptophyta; class Magnoliopsida; order Asparagales; family Orchidaceae; genus Dactylorhiza; species Dactylorhiza incarnata. The sequence goes on from JAWHQI010000174.1 coordinate 1,603,283, forward strand.
TGAACTTCAACGTGCCTGTTATTTGTTGACTGACTTCTTCTTAGCTCATCTCCACTTGGTCACGATATATGACTAATCCCAGAAGCTTAACATACCATATTATTGATGGTGGCTCATATCATCTCACTCCTCTTTCGAGGCTTAGTAAATTCAACCTTAAGCATTTCTCTAACCGCACACCAAACTTATATGGGACTAGCTCCAAAAAGAATTGGCATATCTGTCATCCTATGTGGTACATGACAGTTCTAAGGTTGTTGGAATTGTGTATGATGACCAAAGGATGTCCAAACCACTAAATGCAGATTTGTTGTCCACAGACCAACTCTGACTATGAGTATAATCTAAGGCCCTTATGAGGTGTATGTGAGAATTGATAACTTCGCAAAAAGAAGTTATCTTTATCCCTATTTTTATCATTTTAGCTTTGTTATGTGATATTTATATATGAAAAGTAGATAATAATCCAATTGTCGCATGATTTGAAGTCAAAATGGTTGTTACACTCATTTCTATATCTTTTTATGATAGGATTCGGAGAAAATTTAAGTCAAGGATTGAAGGCTAAGTATTGTGAAAAATCTGAGAAAAATGTTGCAACATGTTCTCAACAAATCTGGCAGGTCAAATTGTGCAGAAATGTTGCAACATATTCATAACATCTCTGACGGTTACAGGAAATTCAAATCTGAATTTACCAAGTTTTCATCAGTTGCAACCTATTTTTTTGGCATCCGTTCAGTAATTAATTATGACTACACGTGGGGCCCACTGAGAAAAGAGGAGAGAGGGAGTTGAAAAAGAGGGATTGTCGGCCATTTTTGGGATTATCTATTAATTTCGGCCATTAGAGAGGAGGAAAAAACCTGAGAAGAAATTCTGCCAAGGGAGAACCAGTCCAGATTTGGCATTCGGGCTGAAGGAAACACTTCCACGTCACTGGAGAAGGGAAGATTCGCATTTCTTTCGAAATGTTTAGTAAGATCTCTTCAGTTTTGTGTTATTTTCCCTCAATCATGAACTAAAGCTCTCTAGTCTTGCATGATGAGAGTAGTATGTGTATGTTGATGATGAACATCTTTGATTTCGAATTTGTTTTGTGATTATCTTTATAGATCTTGTGATTTTTATGGTGAAATTGTTGGATCATGTCTTTTTATTATATTGCGCCGCGAGAATCGAGAGATGGGCGTCGTAATGTTAATTTAAGGGCTAGTTTATCGCAGTGCAAGAATCGAGAGATGAGCAGTGTGAATCATTAACCAAAATTTCTATATTTTTACTGCGTTATGAGAATCGAGAGAGGAGAAACGCACGTGTATCACAAGATCTCTTTAGTTTTGAAAAGTGAACGAGATTTCCTTTTCATGCTAGCGAACTAGATTTTTGCACTTCATAATATTTTCGTTTCGCCTAAGTTAGAGATAACTATGGTTGCGTAGATGTTAAGACTCCTTGTATCGAGAGATAAATGTCTCTTCTTTTAAAATCATCGCAAGATAATTCAAAACTCAACCAAATGAAATATTTATTTTATTATCATCATAGTATACATATGAAATCAGAAATGCAAGGCTAATTTCTCTAATTGCTAAAAAGTACTTTAAGATCTAATTAAATTAGTTCTAATATTTATTTAAAAGTTTTAATCTATTTTCAGAAAATCAATTAACCGTTTTACTTGGATTCATAGAAACGGTGTAGCTAGTAATTGTAAGCACTAAACTAGTCACTTCTCCGTAGGAACGATCTCACTTACTCTGTATTACTTGTACGACACGTATACTTGCGTTTTCAAGCTCTATTTTGCGCGTATCAAGTTTTTGGCGTCGTTGCCGGGGAGGTGCAACGGATTTAGTGTTTTTCTTACAATATTAGTGAACCTTAGTACTTGGAGGTCAAGTTTTATCTTCACTTGTTAGCTTATTGTATTGGTGTTATCATCTTTATTATCTGATAGTGTATGTCCAGGTATCGATCCGTTGAATTAATTCCTCTAAATTCTGAAATCGAACGAACCTGTAGACGAAATCGAAAGTCAACTAGGCTAGAACAACTTAATCAACTAGCAATGGATAATCAAAATCAAGACGATGAGCCTCACCAGAACGGGCAGGATTTAGGTGGTCAAGTAGAACAAAATGGACACCCAAATGAACCAAGACGAACTTGCCGGGATTATAACATGCCTTTTAGGGGAGGGGTACAGTTTAGTATTGCTAGACCCGCGATAGAGACCAATAACTTTAAGATAGATTCCATGGCAATGCAACTTGTTCAAAACAACAAGTTTGGGGGTCTTAATCATGAAGACCCTAACTCTCACCTTAGAACTTTCATAGAGATATGTGACACGTTTAAGATTAATGGTGCATATGATGAAGCCATTAAGCTACGCTTGTTTCCTTTCTCCTTAGAAGGGAAAGCTAAGGACTGGTTGAACTCATTACCTCATGAGTCCATTACTACTTGGGCTATTTTACCGAAAAAATTTTATCCAAATATTTCCCTCCATCTAAAACTGCTAAGTTAATGCGGGATATCTCTACATTCATGCAAGTAAATGGAGAAACCTTATATGATGCGTGAGAACGATTTAAGGAATTGTTACGTAGATGTCCCCACCATGGGCTAGCCATTCACCAACAAGTATGGGCGTTTTATAACGGCCTTCAGACATCTACAATGATCCAAGTAGATGGAGCTGCAGGAGGTTCACTGATGAACAAGTATCCTGAAGATGCCTACGGCATTTTAGAAGATCTATCTTCTAATAATTATCACACGATTGAGCGTCAAGTACATCCTCCCACTACGACAGGATTGTATCAAGTTGACCAATTAACGTCATTTGCAGCCCAAATGACGTCCCAATTTAATACCATTAACAAAAGGTTAGATGCTTTGACGTTGAACCAAAATCAAATGAATCCTCAAGTTAATAGCATTATTACTCCCATGGTTTCTCCTAACCCCACCTTAACAATTGAACAACTCGTAGGGGGTAATGAAGAAGTTAATTATTTAGGAGGGCATTATAAACAAAATACGAACCCTTACCCAAACCACTATAATCCCGAATGGAGAAACCACCCTAATTTCTCTTGGAAGAACAACTCCGGTCCTACTTCACCACACTTATTTAATTCTAATGCTAATCCTCAACATCAAAACAATAATTCCAACCAAGCAGGACCATCTAGAAAGGTAACGGATGACTTCATCATAGAATCAATGCAAAAGAATGAAGCTCGTTTCTCTAGTTTGGAAGGGTCAATGAGAATGATTGAATCGCAACTAGGACAAATCGCCAACACTTTAAGTATGCGACCGCAAGGCACACTCCCTGTGGATACCGCGCCTAATCTTAAGGGAGATAATCATCATTGTAAGGTCGTCACATTACGAAGTGGGCGTGAGTTAATAGTTGGTCAAGACACTAATCCACATGAACAAAATAAAAGTCAAGACCGAGAAGAAGTCAAGAATCCTAGTGAGCAAGTAATAATAGGAAGAGATGAGGGTGATAAGAGTGAAGAGGAAGTAGTAATAATAGGAAGAACTGACAAGGAAATAGAACACGAAAAAGAGGAAAGAAGGAAGGAGAACCCAAGAACCCATCCACCACCACCGTTCCCCCAAAGATTAAAAAAGAGCAAACTAGATCAACAGTTTCAGAAATTCTTAGAAATTTTTAAGAAGTTGCAAATTAATATACCCTTTGTCGAAGCATTAGAACAGATGCCGAGTTACGTAAAGTTCATGAAAGACATCTTAAATAAAAAACGGAAATTTGGTGTGAATGAAACTGTAACCCTTACACATGAATGTAGTGCAATTCTCCAGAGGAGATTGCCACCAAAACTAAAGGACCCCGGAAGCTTCACGATTTCGTGTTCTATTGGGCATCAATTCGAGGGAAAGACTTTGTGCGATCTAGGGGCGAGCATAAATCTTATGCCACTTTCAATTTATAAGAAGTTAGGATTGGGGGAGATTTCCAAAACATCACTTACATTACAATTAGCCGATAAATCTCTAACCTTTCCAAAGGGGATTGTAGAAGACGTCTTAGTCAAGGTAGACAAGTTTATTTTTCCGGCAGATTTTGTGGTATTGGACATGGAGGAAGACAAGGAAGTCCCCATTATAGTGGGTAGGCCTTTCTTAGCCACCAGGAAAACTTTGATTGACGTACACAAGGGTGAATTAACCACGAGGATTAACGATGAACAAGTGACTTTTAACGTACTACAAGTCATGAAATTCCCTCGTTTAGAAGACGATGACATAGAGGAAGTTAAGAGTATGACCCTTTATGATTACAACTTAAGTGAGAATCTAGAAGAAGACGAAGAGGAGGGGATGGATGAAGAGAACTCTGATAGAGAGAATGAAAGTCAAGAGTGTTTTGAAATAAGTGCACATTCACCGACATTCACTCGTAAGCCGGAGATTCTAGATATGACAGATAAGACATGTGCAAATAAACCTTCCATCATTAGTACACCACACTTGAGTTGAAACCATTACCTGAACATCTAGCCTACGCATATCTAGGGGACAATGATACATTACCGATCATTGTTAACTCAAAATTATCATTAGATCAACATCAACAACTCATAGATTTGCTGAAGCAATTTAAATTAGCCATAAGTTGGACGATCGCGGACATACGAGGGATTAGTCCTTCGGTATGCATGCACAAGATCCTCCTAGAAGAATCTTACAAAGGTTCCATCGAGCCTCAACGCCGTCTCAGTCCACCTATGAAAGAGGTCGTAAAGAAAGAAATAATAAAATGGTTAGATGCAGGGATAATATACCCTATCTCCGATAGTTCTTGGGTCTCTCCGGTTCAATGTGTCCCGAAGAAAGGAGGGATGACCGTCATAAAAAATGACAAGAACGAATTAATATCGACTAGAACTATTACCGGATGGCGCATTTGTATGGATTACCGTAAGCTTAACAAAGCTACTAGAAAGGATCACTTTCCATTGCCTTTCATCGATCAAGTTCTAGATAAATTGTCCGGTAATGATTTCTTCTGCTTCCTAGATGGCTATTCCGGGTATAACCAAATCACGGTTGACGTACCCGGAAGATCAAGAGAAAACTACCTTCACGTGCCCTTACGGAACATTCGCCTTTAGGAGAATGCCATTTGGTCTGTGCAACACACCAACCACGTTCCAACGGTGTATGATTGCTATATTTTCAGAAATTATGGATCATGGTATTGAGATCTTCATGGATGATTTCTCCATCTTCGGAAAATCATTTGAAGAGTGTTTGGAGTGCTTAGAAAGAGTGCTGGTGCGATGTATCGAAACTAACCTTGTGCTGAATTGGGAAAAGTGCCATTTCATGGTACGCGAAAGCATAGTTCTAGGTCATCATGTGTCAAGCAAAGGGTTAGAAGTAGATAAGGCCAAAATTGAGGTCATTGAGAAATTACCCCCCCTAGGAATGTGAAAGAGTTAAGGAGTTTCTTAGGGCATGCGGGATTTTACCGAAGGTTTATCAAAGATTTTGCAAGGATTGCGAAACCTCTTAGTGGACTGTTAGAAAAGGATACAAAATTTCATTTTGATGAAGACTGTTTGAATGCATTTAATAAATTGAAGAAGCAATTAACCACGACACCAATTGTGGTGGCACCCGACTGGGGTGAACCATTTGTCCTTATGTGTGATGCGAGTGATTATGTCGTTGGTTTAGTACTAGGTCAAGTTAGGGAGAAACTTTTTCACACCATAGTCTACGCGAGCAAAACTCTGATTGAAGCTCAAATCAATTACACCACGACTGAGAAGGAGTTGTTGGCAGTAGTCCATGCCTTCGAAAAGTTTCGATCTTATCTTTTATGCACTCAAGTTACAGTTTTTACTGATCATGCGTCTATTCGTTTTTTGATGGAAAAGAAAAATACAAAGCTGAGATTAATTCGTTGGGTACTATTATTGCAGGAATTCGATGTGGAAATTAAGGATAGAAAGGGAGTAGATAACCCTGTAGCAGACCATCTTTCTAGGATTGAACTCATAGAATCTTATTATCATTCAGAGATTGAGGAGAGATTTCCAGATGAGCAAATCTTAGGTATATCAGAGGGGTCAGTGCCATGGTATGCTGATTACGTCAATTACCTCGTTAGTAACATCTTACCTTCAGATTTTAACTACCAACAACGAAAGAGGTTCTTTCACCAAGTGCGGTCTTATCTTTGGGACCCACCTTATTTGTTTAAAATTGGTGCAGATGGAGTAGTGAGGAGATGTATCCCGGAAGTAAAAATGCATCCTATTTTAGAAAATTGTCATAGTTCTCCCTACGGAGGACACTTTAAGGGGGATAAGACAGCTATGAAAGTTTTAGAGGCCGGTTTCTTTTGGCCTACATTATTTCATGATTCTAGAGAACATGTGAAAAGGTGTGACTGATGTCAAAAGGAAGAAAATATTAAGAAGAACGAAGCTATGCCTATGAACCCAATTCTAGAAGTTGAGCTTTTTGATGTCTAGGGTATAGACTTCATGGGACCATTCGTTAATTCGAATGGTAATTTATATATCCTCTTAGCTGTAGACTATGTATCGAAATGGGTTGAAGCCATAGCCACGACCAAAAATGATGCGAAGGTGGTGTTATACTTCCTGAAAATTTTTATATTTAGTCGATTTGGAACACCCAAGGCTATTATAAGCGATGGTGGAAGTCATTTTTGTAATCACCAATTTGCTGCGTTGCTGAAAAAGTACGGGGTTAGGCATAAGGTAGCATTGGCATACCACCCCCAAACAAATGGGTTAGCGGAAGTATATAATAGAGAGATCAAGAAAATCTTGTCTAAAACGGTTAGTGTAAATTGCAAGGATTGGTCTCAAAAGCTTAACGATGCCTTATGAGCATATAGAACCGCTTTCAAGACCCCGATTGGTGTTACCCCGTATCGTTTAGTTTATGGCAAGGCTTGTCACTTACCGTTAGAGTTGGAGTATCGGGCATACTGGGCCATTAAGAAAATCAATTTTGATTTTCAAGAAGCCGGTAAATCTAGACTACTACAGTTAAATGAATTGGAGGAGATCCGAACGCAGACATATGAAAGTGCAAGGGTTTATAAGGACCGTACTAAAATATGGCACGACCGCCATCTTACGGAGAAACATTTGCAACAAGGGCAACTAGTTTTATTATTCAACTCACGACTAAAAATCTTTCCTGGTAAATTAAAGTCTAGGTGGTCGGGCCCGTTTCAGGTTAAGGAAGTGCTTCCTTATGGGGTCGTGACGATCATCAATGAAAAGGATCATTCAGAGTTTAAGGTCAATGGCGGACGTCTTAAGGCTTATTTAGGAAACGAAAATGAACGAGTATTATCGTTCATACACTTGAAATAAAATTTTCAAGCCGCCGCATGTCCAGCCGGGACATTAACTAAGGTGCTTTCGGGGAGGCAACCCCACTTTTTAATGATAAGTTTTCTATCGTTGTTATTGTTATTATTTGTTTTGTTTGTGTTTCTCTCAAAATGATGCATGACTGAAATCTTATGATCTTGAGCACTTAAAAAGTCATTTTCCCTTCATTCGGTTCAGGCACAAGCTAGAAATAGGTTCAGAAAAAAATGTTACAACACTTCCTCGAAATGTTGCAACATTTTTCTCTCTGTCTTTTACACTACAAAACTTCAATTTTTTTTAGAAACCAGCCGGTTCAATTGAACCGGCTATTTAAATTCGCCTGACATTTTAAAAGAACTGAACTGCGCCTGTCGTTGAACCGTCCCTGGAGTGAACCGTTGTCGCTGAGAGGAGTTGAACCGCCAAGTACGAAATAAAATTAACACCGCCGTCCCTCATCCCTTCCGAAATCCCGATCTTCAGAAAATCCAAACCCTACCTCGCCCTTTTCGAATCATCCACCCGCGGAAACGAACACTAGGCGGTCGTCATTCGTCCTCATTAATCTTCTGGAAGTGGTAAGCACTAACATTGCCCTCATCCTTCGAGCATTTGAGCGATCTACCTCCGTCACTTAATCAAACCCTTCGCAGACATGGCTCCAAAGAAAAGTCGACAAAGGGAGGTGGCACATAAGCAGTTACGATTCATCAATGAAGATGCCGAAGCTCGCTACGAACTGCTGAAGGCAAAGCCCTTCATCAACGAAAGAGGGTTTCAACTCGAAGTTCGTGGTTGGAGTCAGGCGTATGTGCAGCAAATAGACAAATTCGGCTGGAGTTCCTTCTGTCACCCCCGCAATGAGGCAATCCAACAATGGGTGTATGAATTCTACGCTAACGCCAAGTTCCATAGGAATGGAAAAATTTATATACGGGGGCGGGAAGTCGATTTCTCTGCGGAAGGTATTAATTCTTATTTTGACTTAACAAATCTGGACCGAGATGTATACGAATCTGTTCGGACCACCAACCCATTCGATATTGCCACCACCTTGTGCCTAACTAGAAATATTTCCTGGGTCCATGAATCCTCACATGTTCTGAATTCTGCCCTTTTTACTCGTGAAGCTAAGGTTTGACTTCTTTTTGTAAACTCAAGTATCATGCCAACAAAACACCCAAACCATGTCTCCTTCGATAGGGCTTGCATAATCTATAGTATTCTAAAAGGGATTCCCATTAATATTGGGCATATCATCTCGAGTCAACTACAAAAGAAGGTCAAAACTGATGGGGGAACTCAGTTATGGTTTCCTATACTCATCACTTCGTTATGCCGTTACGCCGGGGTACCAATCGCCGACATGGACACTACCACCATTGTAGATAAGCCAATAACATTTTCGGTTATTTCTTCTTATATTAAGGTACCATTAGAGAAGCCTCCCCCCAAATCCGGTAAGAAACAACAGCCTCCCCTATCTTCGAGCAAAACCACCCAAGCTCCGAATCCTCCGCCACTCTCCTCTAATCCTCCAAATTGGCCGATCATCTTTAAATACTTGCAAGCCAACGCCAAATTTCAGCGCCAACAACATCGTCATGTCATTTCTTATTTAAACGTTGTATACCATAATCAAGTCGAGCTTCTCCGTCACTTGAATGTCCCGGAAGATAGGATAGTTGTTCGGGAAGTGAATCCTGCCTGGTTTGACCCCCCACCGTCTAGCTCTAATGCAAAGGAGGCGGCATCTTCTCCGGATCCACATGATCAAGCTGAAGCAGCCATGGACGATGCAGCCTTTGCATCCGGTAATGACGACGATTTAGACGAATTCTTGTCCAAGGACGACTCCGACGAGAGCGATAACGTTGACGACGACGAGGAGGATGATTGACATTTTATCATTTTGATGCTGTACAATTTTTGTTATGCTAGACGGCGACTTAAACTTGTTTTCACTTGTGGACTTCTACTTATATTTGCTTGTGGAATTAATTTTACTGCACTTTAATTTTGCTACAATGGTGAAAGGGTTATCTATGGTGAATTGATTACATGTTGGGTGCAATGTTATTCCATTTTCTTTAATTTTTTTTTTATTTTAACTGCACCTACATTACATGCCTTTCATGTTGATGCAATACTCCATACTATAGCTTTTCTATAATATCATGTTCCACTGTGGTTTCCTACTGCTGACACGTTATCTACACTATGGCGAAAGGCTCTTTTTAATGTGCGACTTGTACTATACTGCACATTCATGTATCTTTCAATTTATTGCTACTGATAGCCCGTGGAATACATTGGTCTTTTCCCATTGATTAAATTGCTTGAATATATTCAACTTTTTTGATTTATGAAGTATGAAATCGCATACACGGCTATTTTATTTGCTATCACTTCTTTACTAGGGACTAGTAAAGGTTCAAGTATGGGGGCATGTCCCTCTATACCTTGCTTGACAAATCTTTTATGGGATATATTTTAACTACTCTTAAATTTCTTTTTATTATTATTAATAAATCTATTCAAGTTTTTTTTCAAATTAATTGTAAGGCTAGACGAGTCACTCCAATGAATCAGACTATGAAATTGAAATTAGTCGGATTGGTTAAAGCTCGATTAAGAATTCTATCTCACATGCATGCACTATAGTTCTTAAAGGAGTTTACGCCCTTTTAATTTATTTAATTAACTTCGGATCCTAATGGGATTAGATTGAGTATGCTCTAATTCAATGATAGTGCCAATATATTGAGTGTACGTAGTTAACCTTGCTTGCACCAAAATCCTTACCTTTGTTGCCATCACATATCACTTTTGAGCTTCAAGCCTTGGTTCTTTATTTTCTTATTCTTCCGTAACTTTGTATCTAGTAGGCCGACCAATTATGGGTGTTATAAAAAAAATATTTGTATATATCATAGTGATATGCGGCCTAAGTTTGCTCACGCATACTTAGAATGATCCCAACTATGATGGAAAAAAAAGTATCTTTATATCATAGTGATATGTGGCCCAAGTATGTTCACGCATATTTGGAATGATCCCAACTATGAAAATATCTTTTAAAAAAATGTTATTGAAAATTAAACCTCATAATTTGGAAAGCTACTAAGATGATTAATTCGGGAAATAACCACCCATCATACCAAATTCATCAAGTCATTTTATTTGGTCCCCATTACTATCAAACTCATGTAGAGGTCATATCAAAGCCTTAGACTACTCTTGATCTATCCTATTGGTGACGAAGTTTATCGAAAATGAATTGTAAGGGATGTAGACAAATTGTTAAGAGCATCACACCTAACACGTGAATTCTTAATTGAGCCTTTTCTTATATCTAACTGATGGATTTATGAAGGTTTGAATTCTTTTGGATTAGCAAGTCTAGCATCAGTTAATGTGAATTACTTGAAGCTATTTTGGTTAACTTATAATGAAGAGTAGAAGGGAATGAAATTGTACTTTCATAAGTATTTGTCATGTCATGGTTTACAATGATTTACCTTTACTAGGGATTAGCAAAGAACTAAGCATGGGGGTGTGATAACTTCACAAAGAAGTTATCTTTATCCCTATTTTTATCATTTTAGTCTTGTTATGTGATATTTATATATGAAAAGTAGATAATAATCCAATTGCCGCATGATTTGAAGTCAAAATGGTTGTTACACTCATTTCTATATCTTTTTATGATAGGATTCGGAGAGAATTTAAGTCAAGGATTGAAGGCTAAGTATTGTGAAAAATCTAAGAAAAATGTTGCAACATGTTCTCAACAAATCTGGCAGGTCAAATTGTGCAGAAATGTTGCAACATATTCATAACATCTCTGACGGTTACAGGAAATTCAAATCCGAATTTACCAAGTTTTCAACAGTTGCAACCTATTTTTTTGGCATCCGTTCAGTAATTAATTATGACTACACACTACAACAAACTGCACTTATAGTAAGGACCTAAATCGTTACAGTAAGTGCCAAAAATCGTTACAAAAACTCTTTGGTAACGAAAAAAACTTTAAGTAACGGTCCTCCTCTAAAGCTCGACGCTAAAAGTTCTTGTAACGAATGTATGCATGTCGTTACAAATAAATTAATTGTAACAAACGATAATTTCTCACCAAAAAGAGATTCTTCCTGACAATAAATTGGTCACAACAAATATTATTTCGTTACGAATATTTTTTCCCTCACAAAAAAACAGTTACGATTAAAATAATTTCGTTACAAATGTTTTATTTTTTCCTCACTAAAAATAAACTAACTTCGTTACAATAGAGTATAATAAATATTATTTCGTTACAATAGATTAAACAATAGTAACGAAAAAATCGTTACATTTGTTTTCCATTCTTCTTACTACAGCCAATTCATTTATATATCAAAAATATTCCATTTCTATTTTTTGTGTACCTGAGATTTTATTACAAATAATAATCTTGAAAACACGCATATATTTAATATTTCGTAACAAGATCAACATGTATTTATTCACACCAAAAAGTATTACATAGAGTACAAGTTATTATCATCTCTTCTAAAATAATACAATATTACATTACAAGATCAACATGTTTCTAATAAATCTTCCGTCATTTTTCGAAAAATGAATCGTCCATCACTTTCTGACTAATGAATCTTTCGTCACTTGTCGGTCAATGCTCGAGCACCCTACAAATAAAAGAGAGCAATTATGGTCACCCTACAAATAAATGAGAGCAGAAACATCCATACAAACTCACATCCATACATACATAATCCATACACACTCCATTAAACAAGCGTACAATAAAACACACACTTGTCGCCCGTTGTTTAGTTCACACTGAAATTAAGGTCATGAGGGAGTTCACTGTTTAGTTGTAATGTTCTGAAATTAAGATCACCTGTTAATGACAATTCACTGCACTTAAAATCACACACTTCACTACACAACTCTTTATAACGTACATCACGCACACAGTTTACTGCACTTAACATTGATCGCACACACTTCACTGCACAACTCTTAAAACAGCACACATATGCACACATTTCACTTCACTGCACAACTCTTAGACAATAAGATCACCTTACTGTATCCAATGCTCTACTTTGAAGAATTAAGAAGCCCTACATTTTTCTGCTGGTCAGGGACATTTCATTTGACATTGAAAATTCTTAGAATGCTACCCAAAGGAAGAGAAAATTATCAAAATGTCAAGAAACAGCTGAATTTTGGTCTCTTTTATCATAGGAGAAACTCAATTCAATCCACATGAACATGGTTTTGAAGATAACAATGGAGAAACTCTTACCACAAGTTATTGAAACAGTTCATAAAAAACTGGACATAGAACACCATTTTCAAGAAAGAAAGAAAAGACTAAAAATTAACTAGAAACACAAGTAGTCATATACCTCAGAATATGATGATCTTAGCAGCCCTCACCAACGGATTTGCCTTGGAGATCTCCTCCCTCCCCACAGCCTTGTAATCAAAAGAGCAATCGTGCCTGTCTGTGTAGCGGTGAAGAGCGCAGAACAGGTCGCCGAAGCGGCACCGGAATCCTGCCAGGGTTGTCCTTTTCCGGCAAATCAAGCACCGGTTGCCAAATTGAGCCGACGACCGAGATCCCCCCTTTATCTTTGACAGGGAGGGTATTTTAATGGCAACCGTTGTTAAAGTTTCTGGTTTTTCGACTCTTTGATCTTGAACAACCCCAGATCGTATAAGAAAAGAATGAATAGAATTCTGTGATGTAACTAGAATTGAGATCAGATAACTACAATTTTGCAAAACAAAAATCAGCAATATAATCTGAAACTTCAGCAGAGCAATGAGGAGATCTCAGGATATCTCTTAAGATCAAAAGATCTTTAAAGAAGTATTAGTTCTTCATCAAATGGAGTATCTTGGCTACCTGATGCAATCCTAATAATGATTATAAGCCCAATTTGCTATTCACTGGCCGTAAAATGAGATTATCACCTCATTATGCAGGAAAATTTAATAAAAATGTTGTTAACAACAGAACGTATGAACTCCATTCAAATTGTTCAACGGATTTGCAGTGATGTCTGAAGGAATGGGGAAGGCAAGAAGAAGAAATGGGCATAAACAATCATTAATGAAATTGTTATTTTAACATTTATTTTAACATTTCTGAAATTGTTATTTTATCATACCAGTATATTACATGATAGATGTTGTTATTTTATCATACCAGTATATTACATGATAGATGCTAAAAGATGGGATCTTGTACGTACCTTTAAAGGGAACTCATCCCTTACAAGCTTTTAGTTGCTATCGGGACGATTCTTCGACACCACCCGTTCATCGGCCCAGTCAACAGTCTTGCTATAAGGATTTTCAGAAAGCTTACTGCATCAATAAACTAAATTATGTGATATAGAGTTCTTGGAAGAGTGCTGTAGAATCAACTATATGAGAAATTTTTATAACAAAATATACCTGATCAAGCTGATTAATGATCCACCAGTTAAAGCAATGGTGAAAAATCCTCTCTCCCTTACAGACCTCTGACAATTGTGCGATGTGCTCGACCAAATCAGTAGTCAGGTCATCCAATGTTTCAAAAATTCTAAGCTCCTCGACTCCCTTTGCATCAGGAGCAGCCATTTTGGAGCAAGACACCCCTTTGGAAGAGTCCTACAAGGGCACAGACAGAAGAACAAGGATCTGATCAGCAAAATATCCATAGTAACACTGCACTAAATTTCAATAGGCAACTTCATTTCAGCATAAATCTTCCATTTTTCAAAAAACTGAAATTGAATTGACAT